>JAZAYU010000178.1:938983-1096035 GCA_038501625.1 Corbicula japonica | reverse complement strand
CAAAGTATTGTCTCATTGACGGATGTATTCATACGCCAACAAGATGTCAATTCTTTTACAAAATTAACAAAAATTGTTTATTTATGAAATAATAAGCTCATAAGCGCATCTGCAAATGATCATTATTTTGACTGTTTTTTTTTTTTAAATTTCTTACTAAAACGACTGCCTGTAGAACAAACATAATTGGAATCAGACAAAAATTGGCAGGGCCATGATCACATTATCACTTTTAAGCCCTGGGCCTTGGTTTGATAATGAGGCTGGTGACATGATAATAAGTTTTGACACCATACAATTTTGTTACTATATTTAGTAACACATGTAATAATTAGAGGTTAATGAACAGGTTAGCAGTGCCTTTGAATGATAATGGCCCTGTCATGTTAATAATGGCCCGAGGGCTTTAGCCCGAGGGCCATTATCTCATGGCAGGGCCATTATCATTCAAAGGCACTGCTAACCTGTTCATTTACCTGTTTATTACATGTGTACGTCGACTCTCTGATGTCCAGTTGGTCTATGTATAAAGTATATTATCATGCAAATGTATTAAAATTTGACAGTGACGGAACTACTTTCTCAGAAAGCCCCTCGCCCTCGCTAATTTCTTAGTCTCGCCTAAATATGGAGGCACTGTAAGACAACTGTATAATATACTAATGCTTCTTTTTTTGCAAGTCATCTAACCGAGAACAAAACCATTTGTACTATGAGAGAGTCTATAATTATTATAATCCGCTTGAAACAGGAGCCGTTATAACCTTTATAACACTGACGTCATTTTTCGAGATCAATATTCCTTCCGGCATGTCAATGCATTCAATTTCGGACAATTTGTTAGGATTTTATTACTCAAGTGTGTTTTAATTTTTGTTTAGTCTGTGCTGATGGATTTACGTGCTTGATGATCAGAAATCCTGATAATCTGAATGCCTGCGTCTAGGCCATTTCGGTTTCTAAATAAAAACTTAAATGGCTTTGTTGCTGGTGTTAAATTTCAACTGACTGAAGAGAAGAAGGAAACAACAAAAACAACAACACAGAATATTCTTTTCAAGTTGTGTGTATATTTGGACAAGGAAATTCAGCAATTAGCTTTTTTCAAGAACTGGATTTTGCACATTGGAAGCCTCCTACCAGAAAACCAGCTGTTCAAGGATGACGGCAGGTTTGTCGGCTGTTCCTAACGGTTTTTGCAATTTTTTTGTTTCAAATTCTAAAAAGACACCCCTCATATGTTTTTGATATTTCAGTTTTCTTTGCACATTATAAAACAAAAATCAGTTTAAACAAAATGGCCGACTTTTTTACAAAGTATTGTCTCACTGACGGATGTATTCATACGCCAACAAGATGTCAATTCTTTTACAAAATTAACAAAAATTGTTTATTTATGCAATAATAAGCTCATAAGCGCATCTGCAAATGATCATTATTTTGACTGTTTTTTTTTTAATTTCTTACTTAAACGACTGCCTGTAGAACAAACATAATTGGAATCAGACAAAAATTGGCAGGGCCATGATCACATTATCACTTTTAAGCCCTGGGCCTTGGTTTGATAATGAGGCTGGTGACATGATAATAAGTTTTGACACCATACAATTTTGTTACTATATTTAGTAACACATGTAATAAATGTCAATAATAGTGTTAATTATGACTCGGTCTGCAAAATTATCATGATACTTTCCGTAAATGTTCATGTTTCATACATGTATACCTAAAAACGTTCTGGCGGGTGAAACTATGATTTGATCTATTACATATACATTGATTAATATGAAAAATATATTGCACGTTGTCTAATATAATACAGAATAATTCAACATTCAAGTAGTAAAATGTCAATAACTGACAGAGGTAAGAAAAACAATTACCTGTATGGAGTTCGTCACATTTTGCCATGTTAATGAACAATATCATTATGGCAATCAATTTTGTAACAATCATGATCATTGTGAAACGGATTCAGATTTTGGAACCAAGTGACGAATTACAATTCTTGCAACAAAGAGTTTTTTTATTGTGTTATAATCTCATTCATCACTTTAATCCTTTGTTATCTAAACACTTTTAAATGCTAAGGAAATTTACGTGCTACTTTCTATTTCAATAAATAATTTTTTATCAGTAAGTCAGGTCAATGCGTTTGTCTCCTATCTGATAACGGCTTTTCATAAAATATAGTCTAGTTTATTATAGTCGATATTTTTAAGAAATTATTCTCAAACCTTTAAACTGACCGTTTCAGTATGAGGTGTGCTGTTTAGGACTTTATGATTGTATTTGGTTCTGGTATAACGATTGTTTTTGTTTTCATTGTAGCTTACAATTTCACCTCGCCTGTGAATAGCAATCCATTTGTTTCATTTATAGTATACTAGTAATTGGATAGCGCCTAGCTATTTAAAACTAAGCACGCTAGTTAGAGTCTTGTTTTTATAAAGCCTGTTTATGGGCAGTTACTGTAATAGAAATGATTGTTCATACTGGTTTCATCGGATCGAGCCTTAAAAATATTTAAAAAGTTGTGTACTAATGACTATGAAAAGGGAACCTTAAATGAGGTTAGCTAAAAACAACAAATCAATTTTAAAACTGGACTCTTCTTACAAACAAAATAAGGAAATGCCAGCGGTCTGCCCTTAAAAATGCTTGTAGCAACACTTATTTTCCAATGGATTTAAATCTTACAGGTTACACAAGGCAACTCTTTATCAGTTGTACTGAATATACTACATAATTTCGCAAGTACACGTCGTATATTTTAAATGAAAGGATGTTCTCTCTTTATATTTCCTACAATGATCTTTTTAGCTATAAAACTTCGTTTATATACTGCTAGTTTAGTCACATGTTTGCTTTTCTGTGCTTTTTGATGCTTTTTGTTCTGTTTATCGCTCAATACAGTAGCAATTGAATGATTCCAAGGAACGTATGGATTTGTCTTCATTAAAATTTTTAAACTTTGACTATGTGAAAAAAGTGCAACGTCTTTAGAGACAAAAATTATAGAAAAAAACCACAAAGATTATAACTTTTCTCATTTGAATCTGCTCATCTGAATGACACAACTAAAAATTTTGAATTTATAATGGAATATAATTCCGACTTCTTACAATTCTCTGTTTCTAATCCCCACTTTACATGTTTACCGATAAATGCATATCAAACAGCGCGTGCATTGGAATTGTCACCCATATTCAGGAACGTAGTTTCTATAATCAGCGGCATTCTATGTTACACGTTTACCAAGAGACAACAGAAAAAGAAATAACAATAAAACGCTTTTAAAGTTTTATTGTAGTCACAAATATAAACAGAATGAGATTTGTTAATTTTTCTAAAATAAATACATTGATAGAGAAAACAATCTTACCTACAGATGTGAAGAAAGCATAATGCTATATGTACAATATAACTGTATATGACAGAAGATAATATTAAATTTCTTAAGATATTTCAAAATAAAGTTCTTAACAAAACATACATTTCAGCCGATTAAGATGAATATTTTGACAATTATTAATGTACAACATGAAACGTGTTGTGTGAAGTTGGTACATGTGTTACCTGTTACATTGAACTGGGTAACATAAAATAAACGAATAGGATAAAAAGTTATCTATCTGTTTTGTTTTTCATTTGTCTTTGTCTACCTTGGCGCGAACCCGCACCGTCACGGCGACAGCGCCTAGCCTGCAATTCCGACGACGCAACCAACTGAGCTTACAGGGACAACTCCAAAAAAGGTTGATCGGATAGCCCTAATATACGTTATCATCACTGCATAACATCGGTAACGGCTTATTTTATAGAGAGACTGTGGCATCTAATATTCATATCTTATAACAAAATAAGACCTTTTAGAATTAAACTTCTTTTTATGTGTTTCAAGCGGCTTTTGTAATGACTTGTGCCATGACAAATTTATACCAATCTTCTCAATGGAGTTTAAATGAGGTATAACATATATGCAATCTAAAAATATATAAGAAAGCGTATTTGTAAAATCTGTATAGTCTAAACGAACTAGTACATACTTTTATCTGTTTAAATGCAAATGAACACGTTAACTATGTACAATGGATTCTACTCAATATTTAACTAAAACATGAAGAATAAGTCAAATACAGTAAACAGTGCAGTTATTAGTTTGACAGAAATGAAATGACGTCTGTTTATTGCCGTTCTGGCGATTTTAATATAACATTGAAATGCAATAACAGTTACATGTATTGGGAAATCCAGTTGTCCAAACTTCCGCATAAAAATGATGATTAATGCATTTAATGCTTGACAAATAATGTCAACATGAAACAATACGGAACACGTTTGACGCAAACACATTATATATACTAGTCAATAGTTAAGTCTAAGGCTCTGCTGGAAAAAATGAAATTTCAAATGAGCAGGTAATGTAATCAAATTAAGCCAAATCCCATATTCATTATAAAGTGTTGTCATAATGTAAAGTATTTTTACATTAATGTAAAGGAAGAGTTTACCTCAATACTGATCCAATAAATAGTCAAGTCATATTACTGGAAGAAGATAAGAGCATTACATTGAGACTGAAAACTTATTTAATTTTAATTAATGTGTAAATCAAGATTTAATAAGAACCACTTTTATAGGCTGTAACTTCTTTGTTTATGTTAACAGTATGAACAGTTTATGATACATTAATGATACATTAATGATTATGTATTGTTTTATTTGATAAAACCGATGCATTCGTCACCCGAGTTGAAATATTGAACTGAAACACGAGTGTATAACTATATAGTAAGCGAGAAAAATTACAGACTACAAAAGTACCCCTTATTAAATTTTGAGTAGTATACGTAGAGTATTTATGACATGGGTCGTCATATAACACAAAATGTAAGTTTTGGAAAAATTAATACTTGCTTCTAAAGAGGTTAGTAATACATTTCTTATACGTGTTTATTTTTTTGTATTTTATAACAAAGAAAGTCAGACTATTTTATTACAAGTTTCCATGAAAGGATAAACACATTTGAGTAGAATAGCGTGTGATATCTAGACAGCATTGTTGCCTTTTTTGTTGTTCCTATTAGAACTAATTCAATAAAAATATGTTAGTATGCAATATCGTTGTTTTAAACTCTTTCAAAATAAATACTTTAACAAACTATGGCATGGTCATTAAACATTCCCTTTTTAATAAGCAGAAAAATACGTCTAAGAAAGTTCTGATAGTTTAAAGTTTGTAAACTTGTTAAAAATTATCGGTTAATGCTATGCTATTGAAAATATGGCACGCAATTTGCCAAAGTTGTTCAGCGTTTTTCTTTCATTACATTATAGGAAGATAAATCTTGTGGCCCAAAAAGAACAAAATAGTATTAAGAAAAGTATAAATATAGTATGACTGAAAGAAAATGACATTCTGATTCTTAATTAAACACAACCTGAACAACAACAATTTACATTTTTAACAAAACATTATTGCTGAAATAAATCATTTTAAATGCAGGTAAAACCGCTGACTTGTCCGGACTGAATTAATATGATATCAAATTATTTAACAATGAAATGAAACGTTTTTGTAATTCAACAGGCTTTCTGGTATTTGTGTTTGACTTTATAGCTCAGGCTCCTTCAAAACCGTGTCTCTCCGTTTGGGCCGTCAAACGGAATTCTTCTCAACGGATCTGAATGTCTGTAATCGTTTGAAAAACTTTCGTTTCTGTTGTGTCCGAAGCCCTACAAAAATAGATAAAAAACTACTAAGAAACGAGTGTGAACATGGTTTAATGATTTAGGGTCATACTATTTTTAACATGATATAACGTTTCCAATAGCTTTATACTTTACAGAGACAATGATTATTATCCTGCAATAAGTGATGAGCTGTTTGTTGTACAATCATTACTTGTTTTAATATTATATTACCTTCATTTCTTTTAATTTGCGTGATGTACATTCACATTTGTAATGAGCTGTTTGTTGTACAACCATTACTTGTTTTAATATTATATTACCTTCATTTATTTTAATTTGCGTGATGTACATTCACATTTACCTTTCATTCTTGATAAATTGTACTATTTTCTTTGCAATTTCCTCAATAACAAGTTTTATTATATACGAGTAATGGATAGACATTGGTAGAAAGTAACGAACTCACCATCCTGCTATCCCGCGCTGCGTCCATGCGCTCATTGCGATGATAGTCCGGTTGCGGGGACGGAGGTCGATTGTAATCGGGCTGTGGATGTTTCCGTAAAATATCCTCATTTAAGGAAAGTGGTCGGGTATTATTAGCAGTGTAGCTCCATCCCATATTTGAAGCAATATGACGCTGAGGGTCTTGAATGGACAAACGACGTGGTTCATCGTGAAGATGGCCAGCGTGCCCATTTGTAAGATCAATCATTGAACCGTGGATTGTTTGTCTGTGTAGTTTGTGAGGTGTGGCATACAAGTTAGCAGCTGAAAGTCTATATCCACTTTGTATTGGTGATTCGTTTGACCGAGGCTCTCTGTAACAGTAATATTTATAATGCATATCTGGAAATAATTAAACTAAGAATGACGTCGGTACGTCATTTAATTGTTAACGAGACTTCTTAAATTATCATAAGCAAAATAATAATAATAAAAATCAACAAAAACTTCATTTCTGTACATGAAAATGCGATGTTGATGAACCATAGAACCTGGTTACCCCCCCCCCCCCCCCCACCCTCAGTGGCACTGACCGTTACAAGGCGGTAAACCTTCGCGTTTCTACTTTCTTTAATTGTGTGTAGCGTCTATTTTAAAACTGTGCATTATTTTACCATGTTCTCTTCTCATATCTATATATTTGCTGTTTGGCTTTGTCTACTTGATGTGGTCATTCCTAATATAAATAGTTCACTCTGATAGACTTAAAATAGTATATTCACAGTGTTTGTCACGAACTCATTTAATAATCGATGAAGCAAACCATAAAGGATTTACTTTAAACGCTTCACAAAAAATTCTTCGCCACTCTGCTGTATAACATCAATTCGCCTACATGTATCAAGTATTAATGAACAAAACCCAAATTCAACATGTTGTCTCACGTAGCCTGCTACGCTGTATTATCGACGTACTTGTTAAAATTAACAATGATTCTTAAGAAGTTCAATATCAGTTAATGACTTCTGGTTTTTGCTTAAACTAACTTACATATCGACGTACTATTTACCACCAAATGACAGAGCTCGGCATATATACAAGTCAAAATATCAAATATGGAAAAGTACGACTACATAACTAATTTACGTCAATAATAGAGATGCGTCGATAATACAGAGTTCGAGTATACCTGAAACTATTCAAAGATTTTCTTTCAAAGGAATTATGTTGACTGTCTCCGATATAACGATCATCGTAAAGTGAACCATTGAAGTGCTTTGATCCATTGTTTTCCATGTTCTTCAATGCTATCTTCTCCGCTTCTTTAACCTTTCTACCTCTCCATCTTTAAAAACAATAATCACATACCCATTTAAATATATATTATCGAAAAACTGCATGGTGTGCAAAAATACCTACTTTTTTCTCAAAATATATATTTTTAATATATTTTAAACCTGACTATACCTCGGAATTATTTCAATGTAAACAAGTTCATGGACAACATAATAATTTTGTGCTGTACTCACAGCAAAACTAATCTTGAATTAAACCATCTCGAATAAGCAAAGTATAGATATCCATGTATGACCATTTAATAGTGTTTAGTTCTTATAACTACAGATTTATTCAAATAAGACCAAATGACGTAAGTATGTACAAACCTGCAAACCACAAATATGGTTACTAGAAGTATTATCACAACTCCCCCGAGACTTCCTCCGACCGCAATCAGCATCGTATTTGTTTGGTCTGAATCTAAAAATTAAAATTAATTATGAAAGTAAGTAACTAATAATAAAGAGAACTTTGAAAACCACTGAAAAATCAAATATCAAAGCTTTGCAGGTTCGATTTGATTCAGACTGTTTATCTTGGAAATGCATATATCAGTCATCGCCTCCTAGCCCTGGCTTGAGCGCTAATTGTTATTCACATGTGCCTCGCTCTACGGCCTTCAAAGGGCGTAATAATTAATAGCATTGACTAATTGAACGGGGAGACTTTTAAGGAACAAGCAACGCTACTTTGATAATTAAAAAGATGAATACGGAACTTTCAACCATCTGATCACGAAAAACTTATAAATCTTACAGGTTCAGTTTTACTGATGCTGTTCATGAGAATTAATGGAAAGACATAAAACAGTCCACACCATAAATGTGAACACGACAAACATAATATGAAAATATTGAACAATTGGTTGTATTGAGTCTGTTATCATGGAAAATGGGTTGTAATAGAAATGTGTATTAATTAACTTTATACACCCGCTAAATGTAGTTAGATTACGGTATAACTGCTTTTCTAAGAAATGTTTTAAATTTCAAAAAAAGTACAGTATTCATGTTTCAAATATTTAGTCTTACACCGATAAAATCACAATATAAAATTCTTCTAAATATCGTTGCTGTTTGAAACTGTATCAATTAGACTAGTACATTTTCGCCCTTTCCTTTCGTCACACTGACCTTAAACCGACGAACTAAAATAAATCTCCAGTCAATGTGGCAGACTACCATACTACAATTGTAACATTAAGTGCTGATATCTAAAGCTCTTACGTGTTTAAGATGAATTGTTAGTTAATCGTGTAATTAAGACTTAAGTTTTAAATGATTTTCTAGTCGATAACTTATATACATGTAACTTTCGTTATTTGACATCTATAAATGCACTGACCGAGTTGAACTGGAAGACATTTGCCACCACATTGCACGAACAGTGCTGCTGTAAATTAACAGAACTCCGAACATGTTATTATCTATATATGTGCACTTTTATTATCGAGAGTTGTTTTTAAATGCAGGAATCGCCCAATGTACATATTCGCAAGGAATAATATATCAACCGGAAAACTTTGAAGATGTTTCTTTTTTTTTCCTTTTTACGCTTTCCGCAGGAGAAATCGTTAATCAATCTCATTATGCGACATTTGAGGTTCAGTGAAGTCAAAATATATTAGGCTTTGAACGGTAATATTCGAACAATAGTTTTTGAAACATTTTAAACATTCCAAGTACAATTGTCTTATTAAAGCAAAATGAATTGCACTTACAATGTAAGATACATGTAAATCTGAACATGGAAGCGAGGTACAAACCTGAATCTCTAACGAGCGTTTGTGCAATGTTGCAGTATTTGCCTGTCCAACCTTTCTGACATCTTAAATGAAGTGCAAAAGCAAAAAGTAAATTGAAAATCATGTAAAAGAGGGACTGTGGTGAGTAAGCAACATCAAGTAACAATTTAAAACCAGTATTTCTAAGGTAAACATAACTTCAATATGAAGGCGATATTTCACTGTTAATTTATATTTTAGCATGGATGAAATGTAAACAAGAGCAATTTATATTTTAGCATGGATGAAATGTAAAAAAGGCTATTAAAATATTTAATATTAGTGTTTATTTTCATTATAAAAAAACACTTACATGCATTGAAAGCTTCCAGAATTTTCAGGTTGCACGCATGTTGCGCCATGTTCACATACAACATCTTTAGTACAAACGTCTGCTTTAACTGATATTAAAATAATATTAATTCGTTTTATACCATGATTTTGTCTAAAAGTGTTAGAAATAATGAATTATCAAGCAATATGACTATTTCATTGACCACAATATGTTTATTAAAGCGACTCATATGTTTTCTATGTTTACGAAGTAAACATTGATTTACATTGCTGGCAGTATAACTCTATAACACTTTTCTTACCCTGACACTTCGCATCTGTATTGTGTTTTGGTACATAGCCCTTTTTACAGGGGCATTTTATTGTGTGGTTCACGTATTCACAAAGTGTAGTCTCTTCATCGCAGTAGTGATAGTGATCGCACAAAACAGGGGCTGGGTCTGAAATGTTTGTTGGCATTTATTTAAATAAAACAACTATTCAATACAATATAAGGTCACAGAAAAGTATTTGTTCTACATTAAATTGAATTCATTATGTATTTATAACCGTTTTGATACCATCTAACAATTGTTTTCATTTATGTTGCTTAAAGTTACTCATACAGTACGACCCTCTTTTAAGCTTGATTTAAATGTCCCATTTATAAAATTTATGTTTATTTACAATCAACTCCTAAATATACCTCCTCATACATGTACATGATAACCGTTTTCCTTTTTGCAAGAGATCCGTTTTAAAATCTTTATTATGTTATTTCTATCAATTTTGTTCTCCTTTATAACTAACCCATTGTTTTATCAAAAAGCCATCGGACCAGGTATGGGAATAATAAATATTCTTAATAAACTTAATTTGCAGGTCTAGTTCACTGTCATACATTTATGCACACCTTTGTTTAGAAATGATCAAATCCTGTACAGGTTACTCGTGTAGGTATTGATTAAAGTCGGGTAAGGCGTCGAGGCACTAAATTTATTTACATTTTTATTACTGTCCCTGAATAGGCCTATTCATACTGAACCTGGACCATGTCCACGTTGTTAGTTTTTCCATTTGTCATATTTCAATGCTTACAAAGTTCTCTGTTTTCCCAAAGTTAAATTGTTTAAAAAATATAGCATGTATGCTTTCTTGGTGATAAAGGAATCAATGCCATAAATTCAGCAGGGCTTCAAAAATTGTATTCATTTTAACCATTACGTACTTTTACCATGAGTTGTAGAATACCTGTTTTAAGTACAGCAATCCCCAGTGAAATGTTAAATGGTGAATGTACTCCAAGAACCTCGCAACTGCTTTTACATTTCTCGGTAAAGTTTGACCAGGCGGACTCTATAACTTTCTGCTCCACATGCTTGTTAATATTTAAGACAAAGTCCACTTCAAAGTCGTTCTGACCTGAAGTTTCTCTGAAAATATCACAGTCGCGTTAGATATTGGCATACATACGAGGAGTGTTCGAGATGTAATGAGTACGTAATTCTCGTATTCATTTTGATTCGTGTACAAACACTATATGAATTAAATTATTTCCTGTCAACATAAACTTTCGTCTTACAGGCCTAAACATTTCATTTACCTGTCAAAAATGAGGACTTTATAAAAGCTTAAAAAGTCTATCATGGTGTTAGTGCAAAAATCAATGTTATGGTAAAGAAAATATACATACAAATAAGTAACAACCAATGTTTATTCATTTTGAATACATCAAAAAGAAAGGATTTTCGTACTTTATTGTTTGTTTATAACATGTCTGATCTACTAGTTTTGGATCGAACAACACAATCCTAAACAGGAGAGTAAGTATACATGACAGATAAAACGATTGGGTTTCTTAACAACACTTGTGGGTAAATATTGATACAGGAATTTCAAAAATGCCTAATGTGTATTGAAGATAACTACTCGATGTATATCAGTGAGTAGATAACTACGCAATGTATAAATTGTCAGAAATGTTTTAAGTATTTATTTTAACTTTTTATTGAAAACCATGTTACTCTTTTTGAGTTACTAAGACACCGTTATTTATTATGTAACAGTTCTGTGTTCTGTACAGTATTTGCTTAATGATGTATGACGCCACACAGGCATTTTTTTTTCTCTATGTGTGTTGTGAAGGAAAGAAAATAAGGATTTTTGTGTGAAATAAACATCTAAGGAAGGCATAAGACCGAGACGTATCTGCCACAATATCAGAAACAAAAGAAAAAAAAAGAACAACACATATATTTTTCAGAAAGCTTGATTGAACTGCAATTTTTGCATTTTGCGATATCTTTTAAGGAATTTTCGTTTCAATGATGATAAGACTCTTCGCCTTCGAAATTTATTGTCACATTTTAAGACGTATTATTTATTTTCAACGTTTCATCGGAGTAAGAGTTTATGTTACATGCAGTGTTTTAACCAATCATTCTACTCGAAAGGATTTTGCTAGTTAGAAGTGATTTATGACTTAAAGACAGGGAACACTAGCAAGTACCGAAAACACCCAGATCCAGTTTTAATGACTGTGTTAAACTTTATTTAGGATTATGCTTAATCGAATATGAATGGCTTTGTCCACATTGTTCTGTGGGTAATAGATGCAACAACTCTGAGTCGAATTAAAACGAAAATATAGAAAGTAAGGTGTCTTTTTTCCCCTTTTCGAATTAAAGTTATCAAATTGTTTAGTCACTTTGATACTTCTGTTAAATTGGCGGCTGATAATCTATCAGCACGATACCTGCCTTTTTACTCGAACTGAGCGTTTGATAGCAAGTATGTCCACTTTGACAACACTGTCCGGAAACGATGTATTATACGCCCGTGTTATCTGAAAGAAATAATAAGGAACATGATTGTAACTGTCACGTCTAATTTCCAGAATTTTTAAATGCATTTTATCGACTTATTTTGATTGCTATTTTGTTTGTTTTATTAATTATGTTTGAGAACCGAACTAAGTCTAATTGCTTGAAGATCTTTTACATTTAAGTAAATAGAAATATTACTTTCCTAATCAAAAAAGGTATTGGATTAATGTATCTGTCGAAAGGTCCTTTGTACTTGTTTGCCTTATGTTTATGAGAAAGAACACTTTGGGCGCAATGACTTTTTATTGTCGCAATATATGATGGGCAACAGAATGTTTTATTTCCCCGATGATAGTTTCGTTCAAAAACTTTAAACTAAATGGGTAGAATATCAAAAATAATAAATAAAAAAATAAACAAAAAAATATATCTTAGCGTATAAAATGATTTAACGTTAAAATAAGCTATTGGAATTCGAGTAAACTTTAAAAAATATTATGTTAGTTTGTTATCTGTAATATTGTGAAGAACTGAATCTTGATAACTAATTTTCTCGGGTGAACGCAATAAACTAATTGGATGAAGCACAAAGTCATATTGATGCAGTTTATATGAGCTCGGCATGGAAATGTTAATAGTACATGAATATATTATCCACTAGTCAATTACATTAAATTTTGAACCTTACTTGAACGGGACAAATTTAAGTGTAGATTTATGCACAAACAAATACTATTGCAACATTATGTTTTGAATATTTTATTTAATTATGAATGAACTTCAGTCAGCAAAATCTAGCAAAACTTGATTAAAGTTAGAAAAATGTTTGAACAATATGAACGTTTGCTGAAAATACAGCAATATTTCCGAGTCGATGAATGGGTTGGAGTTATATCGCCAAGGCAAATTGTACTTGTTTGTTTATATATAAAAAATGATGGGGAATGTATGAGGTTGGTGCATCCTAGAAACTTGTTTAAACATCCAGTGGCAAATTGTTTTTGCAACTGACCATTCCAACGCCGTGACACCAAAGGTTCTCTTTATCATAATTTGTTTATGGTATCTTATTTGAAATTGATATTATTATAAGCCTTTATGGCTGCATGGGGAGGTTGTTTCTTCCTCAAATGCATTTCACTTTATCTGTTATTTTACTTTAGATTAATATCAAAACTGAAATGTAATTAGTTTTAATTAACACTTCATTCCTTTCTAGTTTGAGTTTGAGGTTTTCTTTAGATTTACTGATTTGAAGGACTACATGTACATGGGCAACAATTACACGGTTAGCTCAGTTGGTTGCGTCGCAGGAATTGGAGGGCTAGGCGCTGTCGCCGTGACCGTGCGGGTTCGCTCGCAGCTAGAGACACTTTCATTTTAAACAGAGTTGTGCGCTTGCTGCATAGGTTGCAAATGGTTCAATTTGTAGAGGTAAATATTATTTGATTATTTTTAATATCATACTATTTATTTCTTGTATTGGTGAAAGGGAAAAAATACTGGTACCTGTGCATTTTCAAAATTGGTTGTAAAATGTCTGTGTGGTATTTTTCTTAATATTTCAAATATTTGCGTATAAAATTTAGTTTTATTAACTAAATAAGTTTAAAAGTCACTTGCCTGATTTCTGAAGTATTCTGTTAGTTCTTTATTATTTTCATCAATGTTTTCTGTTCCTATGGCCGCAACAGCAAAACCCAAAGACACCACGTACTGAAATCCACCTTTTAAACAAAAACAATACGGTATTGTGTCGTTTACAGCACACTTCGGTATGTTTGTACATGTGCTACCACGCTGAAATATGGTAGCTTACAAAAATGTTAATCTTCTGTTAATTTTGTAACACAACAACAACAACAACAACAACGTACATTTTACTTGTGTTTAGATAAACATATTGATTACGTAACATAAGTCTAACGTTTATTTTCAAATTCAGTTTGATGCTTAATTTCATAATTGATCATCTATAATTCTTTGTAAGCGGTTTGAATATTTTATGGCCAAACGTAGATAACCATTATAGTTGTCTTGGTAATGATCAAACAAGGCAGATATATGATCAGATCTTTGGGGATTTTATAACTATATCGAGACATTCTAAATTTGACTCTTCACTAAGGAACAACTAAATTTTAAACAGAGCGAAGGAATACTGCTCGTACTAAGGATTACCTTAACTGCTATTTAGAAATAGTCTTTTATATTGGACATTATTTGCAAGCGAAAACCTTGAACAGGAATACCTGACATAAATATTGTGGACATTAAGTTATTGTTATTTATAGTTATCAATAATCGAATTGAAACAAAAAAAAAATAAATACAGACACCTTACACGTGTTTTTTACTGCCGACGGAAACCCGATGGATTTAAACCTGTTACATCTGACATACTCAGAACACCATACATACATGTACAGTATGTACTGTGATTAACTGAACGGGGACAGATATTATTAAACCAAATGTTTAAATTATCATTAAAAGCGCGCATTTGAACATCTTTTTTTTCTTTTTTTCCTCGTGTATCTTAATGTTTGCATATGTAGAATGTATATTTTACGATTCATTCCCACAATCTTCTTATTCTGTTTAAGTAAACAAATCATCTCTTTTCCATGCTATGTGTTAAGAGCTCGATCAGAATAAGCACGTTTCCCATTTCCCCGAATTTCAAATCAGTTTTATATTTTACCTGTACAGGAAACTCTCTTATTATCATCAGATGAGTTTTTGATGTATCCAGCGTCGCATTCACAGTTCCATCCTCCAACAGTATTATTACACTTTCCTCCGCAGCTATAGCTTGTATTATGACATTCGTCAATATCTATGAATCATAAATTATCATTAACATATGTTGATAATTGTCCTCAGGTAATATTAGCCACGCAGGATGTTTTGTTAGTAAATTAATTATTATCCAACAAAGTAAAAGCAATGCTGCACCGATTTGTTTGTATGGTTTTGTAATTGTGAAGTTTATAAATAGTTGATATTGTTGACCTATTTGTTCCGACATACTGTGATTTCGATTTCCCTGAAATATCGCGTGAAACATACTGCATCCAGAGAAAATTTAGATTTAATACAGTAACTGTAAATATATCCACATCTTGAAGTCATATTATGTATGATTATGTAACTTTAAGACCTATTTACATAATTTTATCGTTATTATTGATTCACTGAATTATGAAATTTGATCAGGATATTTGTAGAAATAAGGAGCAGAACTTCGCACTTATTAATATATATTGTATCAAAATATAATTCATTTACTCTATATGTCACTATAGAACTGAAGCGGCGATTAGGTTACCTTCACATATGCTGTGTAATTCATTCGATATTTTGAGAGTGTATCCGTTTGCACAATTGCACACATAACTGCCAATGATGTTGCTACAGTTGCCAGGTCCCGAACACATTCCTTCTATTTCACACTCATTAATATCTGAAAAAAAATGAAATATGCATATCAGGAATGGCCACATCCAGCATACACAGCCTCCCCACACAGCCAAAAAGTAGAGAGGAAAAGAGAGCATGGTATTACAAAAATCAGTTTCAAACTGGACGCCACAAACAAATAACGGAAGTGAGAACCGGAGGGGCTACCGCCTTGGAACGGTCAGTGGCAAAACAAATTGCCACTGGGGGTTTAAACCAGGTTCTAGGGTTCACCAACCTCACACTTGCCCCAACAGGTTCTCGTATCACAAAACAAGTACAAATTGTCTTGGTGAAATAACTCCAACCCACCCATCAGCTCAACAATGTTGCATGCAAAAGCATACAAACATATAAACATAAGAATTTAATAGCATTGCAAAGCCAAAGGGCGGGTACTCAATGATCTTACAGAGACCAGAGCACCTGGGGTAAAATCAGCAAGAACACGATGACAGGGATAAAAAACAAATCGAGCTTCTAGGTTCTTTTTAGAAGAGATTTCCTTGAAAAGGAAATTATGTTATAACCTCTTTTTATTAAAATCTAGATAGAATAAAGTAAAATGGGATGACATTAATAGAGTCAAAGTTTATGTTAATTATAAAAAGGTCTGTCCCGTACTATTTTAGGAAAACAAAACCATTTAGGACCTTTCAGTTGGCTTTACATATGTACACTCGTCAAAAGTTCTAAGTGCACACTTGATAAATGTTAATTTTTCCAATTATTTGATTGAATCTTTCAAAATAGTGTAAATTACAATGAAGAATAATCAATATTCTATTAAAGCACACCAACAATTTTAAGTCTGCTTAACCAGATTAAAAAATAATAATATTTTAGCTCACTTGCTCTCAAAAAGCAATTCTCAAGTTAAAAATCATTGCATCGGCTGTCATTTGTAATCGTTTTCTCATCTCTGTATAATTTAAATTTCATGCAAATTTAAAGGAAATTCTGTAGTTTGCCATTCCATTGCACTGAAATAGCTTTCCGTAGCTTTGTAATGGTCTGCAGGTCACGATAAGCCAACTTACTCAACTTTATTTTATCCATAACGTTTTAACAGGATTTCAAGGAGAAAATTCCAATCTTTACACAATGTTTTGTGCCAAAAGTTTTTGAATTGTCTAGCAGTTTGGGATGATACAATTCTCTATGATAGATGTGTAACAGTCTTTCCAAACCCAAAAATGTATTCATTTCGATAAAATTAACAAGTTTTCGGATACGCTTTTTGACCAAATAAACGTCATTTTCGAATAATTCGATGTTGAAGTTAATTGAATTTCTATAAATTTTAGTTTTAAATTTTTATTTATTGGACACTTATCCAACAAATGTTACATAATTTTTTTCGAGTTTACGTTGGTTTACGTAAATATTTAATGACGCAATTGAGTAACGTCAGCATTTAACGTAAGCAACGTAATCAATCTAGAAAATAATATCATTTGATTGTCTTCTTAAATTAATAAAATATGCAAGAATAAGGTATTTCTTTTGAATTTACGAAAACCGTTATGATTTTTTACAACAAATTTGAAGTTGTGCCTGTGAAAAGAATTTTGACGGAAATGGCGTTGTCTGCTGACGTCAACCGTTCTATGATTTCAATTTGTTGGTGTGTTTGTCTGGAGTCCGTGAACATGTGAAAAACAAAAACGATTGTAAAAAAATAAATTTCGCTTGCAGCACGGGGATAATGCATAAATAGCGTTTGTCGACGTGGATGACGTAAAACGTAAAACATATGCACGGTTTTCAAAAAAATATTATTGTTTGATCATTATTAACATTAAGTCAAACTTTCATCCAATTTGATTAAGTTTACTTTAAGATATTTAAATTTGAAAAGTGTGCACTTAGAACTTTTGACCAGTGTAACTGATTTAAACCTTTCCAATTTTGTGATTCAATCATCTGATGCCCATCGTCAATATGTTCAAAGTACTTCTTTTGATTGTCTTCAGGCTTGTAATTCCAAAGAAATTTAAAGAACATTCTGTTCTCTTTATCTGTTATTGATTGAGGAAACTAAAGAAACTTTAATATGTTTTTTGTCATGCATCAATTTCGTGATAAAGAACTTAAATTTTTAGTGTTCTATTTATTTTAAAGTTATTTTTCTAACTTATTTGTTCACTGTCTTTATTACCGATTCCAAAAATTACACTAGAAACTTTGATCTGATTATTTAATAATTTTTCTATCAGCAACGGTTTCGTTAAAGATATGATCAATATTCAAGACCGGAATAATTTCGAATATCCAATTAGTATTAAGAGCAGTCCATATCATCATCCCTTAAAGAGTTAATTCGTCAGAGAGTGGAGACATTTTTATGTTAACCATGATCATGTTTGATCAATATGCCAGAAAAGTCTGTACTGAATCTGTTTTCGTTGTCATAACTTCCGAAATTATAATAAATAAAAGCGTGGACAATATGGAAGAATTTATACCACGTGACATCGCGAATAACTTATCTTCCTCCAGTACAACTTCCAAAACAGGTCAAAAGTACACAAAAATGAAAACATTAAATATTCTCTAGCGATTTAGTGCTTTATTTCAACGTTTAATGTGTGTGGTTTTCATAGGCTCATGTTTGTTACGAAACTCTTTGTAACATTGTTGAGCCGTTGGGTGGGTTGGAGTTATTTCACTAAGACAACTTGAACTTGTTATGTGATACGAGCGTGGTGATTCCTGATATGAATATATTACCTTTTTTGAAGACAATGATAACATCTACTTATAAACGCTATTGGAATTTTCTTACCATAACAAAACTTGCTTTGCCCAGGATAACGTTCGAAACCATTTCTACAGTTACATTGTGTTGTGCCGTATAACTGTTTACATTCTGTCGAAGTCGGATCGCAGCCTCCATAATTGGTAAAGTTGCAAAGAACATTTGAGTCTTCTGAAATAAAAAATTAAAATTATTATTTTTTTGTTTAATAATTCTAAATGAAAAAATACATTAATATACTTTCTATTCTTTAAAGTTATGTTATGAGATTAAACTTATAACGTTTCTGTTAATAAAATACGTTTGATATTTTAATCCAATTACATTCAAATCATAAAGGTAAATTATTACATTAAACGATCCCAGTTTAAAGAACATAGCAAAACTAGACATCGAAACAAGTTTTATGATTGTTAATTAATTATTAGTTTTTTACAAACGTTAAGTTCTTCCTATTCAACGGAATAATAAAATTAATCGATCGGGGGGGGGGGGGGGGGGGGGGCTCTAACATCATGCAAAACAGGAATATGCATGTCAGGAATGGCCACATCCCGAAGACGCAATGCAAACTAAATAAAATCAAATGCTTAATTGTTTTGTAACATTGGAATATAACAATGTTTTAATTTGAAATGAAAATTAACATTTAAATTTGTTACAAGTATATTTTATACATAACTTATCACGAAATGTCTCTCACCTTTATAAATTGAGTTGGTATTTATGATAATTGTAACAACATTACATGTTGCAGTCTTTGATATATTGGATGCGTCAATCACCCTCTGGAGATTATTAATACTGACAGCCTCGCCCATTCTCAAACGGTAGAAAATAGTAAAAGTGTTGATGGTTGAACCGGGTCTGCAATGTGAAATATAAAATGCGTACTTGCTACGATAAAATATAATAAATTTAGTGCAAGAAAGTGAAATATGCTTATCAGGAATCGTCATACTCACAAAACACAGCCTCCTCACGAAGCAAAAAAGAAGAGAGGAAACGAAAGAATGCGTTTATAAGTATGTCAAATTCAAATAAGACAGCACAAACAATAAAAGAAAATGAGAGAAATTGGGGTTTCTGCCTTGGAACGGTCAGTCGGAAAATAATTTGCCACTGGTACGAGTTGTAATGGTGAAATAACTCCAACCCACCAACCAGCTCAACAATTTTGCATGCAAAAGCACACATTCAAAAATATTAACCAAAAGGAGCTTAAAACATTGCAAAAGTGTAAATATGACACTTATTATCATTATGATTTTACATTGTTTTATTTTTTTAGTGTAAACACTTGAGGAATTAAATTAAACGCGGAAAACAATATACTTCCGCATTCGGCAGTCATAACCTTCCTATACAGGGAACTTACATATAAATATTTTTGACATGACTAAAAACATTTCGAAACGACATATACAAACAATAATGCGGGGAGTTTCTTAACGAGCACACTTGCATTATAAGCGATGTTAAAAATTTCTGTTTTATTACGTAGTATACCCACAATTTGCTAAAAAATCGGACTTTTCAGGTAAAATGAGTAATTTTCTGGAAAAGAGTTCTTAAAATTAATCGGTTGACAACTAAATTTGACACTGAACAATTTTATAAATATCATTTAAACAACGTCTAAACGTATTTATTACTTTGCAATATTCAAAACTTTCAAAATGAATGTTACAAAATGCAACAAACATCATGCATAAAAGTGTTAACAGTATAATAACAAGCATCCTTGTTCGGAAGTTTAACGCATTTACAAAAGGAATTGGCATGCATAATGTGAGTTTTCCAGTTGTTGCAAGAAAAATAATAAATCTATTCAAAGCAAAATGTATTGTTATTTTATAAGTTACAGTAGCAAAAGCGATATTATATTCACCAGTAAACCTAGTAAATCATTTGTAACTGTTAAACCTATAAGCAGGTATGTGTCTTTTAACTTGCTTTGGACGCACAAACACTTTCTGTGGTTATGGTCAGTCGGTATAATCGCTTTAGTTATAGACGTAAACTAATAAAGTTATTTTAGGTCAATGTTATTAAGGTGCATATATTGGGCTCTATTCACTATTAGTCTAAGACAGAATGAAGAACATTAGAGACAGAAAGTGGACAGTTCGCATAGCAGTCGATTATGCATCATGTCCGAGAATCTAATGCATTTCCACTAGGTCGGGTTTTCATATTTGTCTACATATCATTCTCGACATTATATTAATTGTTTGTCTATGCATGGTTGTTTCTTTTTTTTGTGATTAAAAATATCTACTTTCAATGTCCTTTCTTTAAAATCCTAAGAAAATGAAGACATTTGAAGGTGCCTCAGATCGACAGAATAATAAATGCACTCTATAACTTTGATAACTAACTATGTTGCTTTTACTAAACATTATCTAGAATACATTGAGTATAAAATAATGAAAAATGTGAATGATAAAATATAATTTATATTACGTAGTTTACTTACGACAATGGTTCTTTGGAGATCTTGAGATAATTTACTGCTACGAATAACAGCCTTAACTCCATGTCTTCTGTCTCGTGTACGGTTGTGTTTTTGTACAACCAGTTTATCTACAAATGGTTATATAAAAATATAAGTTCATGAAAAAAGAGACAAACAAAGTAAATGCCACATAAAATGTTTTCAGACATTTCCGTTTAATTTCATTGAACACCGAACAGAGTATCCTCAACAATTTTGATAAGTTTGATTGTGTAATGGTGCTCTGCCTTATAACTGATGGACATACATAAATATGAACATACATAAAACTTTTGTGTTTACCGAGCCGAGTTCCCTTTTATCTATTTCAATATCACAGTAGTGTTGTTTGTGCCGTGTGGCGGCTGTAAAAAGTCTCCCCGTACATTCAATCAGTGCTGGTATCAGTTACGTCCTTTGAAGGTCTTTGAGCACGATTCTTATGTACTATGTTAATAGTTCTTCTAAAATTACTTTTGTTTTAATATTTCGACCAGTTTATAGATAGGTGGTTTCAATATCCCAGCCAATATAGATTTGGATATTGTCCAATCACCCCCAATGATATACTTCCTGTTTGTTTTTTTAATTTTGCCTTTAGCGTCGTCTGTGATATGATGGATTTATATTCTAAGATCCCCTGTCGTAAATTCTGTTCTGTTTAATTCCGCCCACTGATTTTTCGTTTAGGGCAAACCCATTCTTTAATCTGGGGACATTACGCCGCTGAACATGGAATGGTATTAATCTGCAAATACCTCATTGAAGTTTCCATGTTCGCCGCCATATGCATACTATTGTTTGGGGTGGATCGAAATCGTACTATTTAATGGTGTAGATACTGAGTTGCGCTCAACCCGGGGCTAGGCGGCGTGGGTAGTAATATGCATTCCCATTACTGCCCGTGAACAAGCACAATCAAACCGAGCCTGCAATATGTTCATATTAGTCGTGTTCGGTGGCTTTCAAAGTTCCCTTTTCATCTAATATATTGTAATTGTCATTGACACTGATCCACGTCGCTCAAAAGCAAAACCAAAAGGTTCCTCATTTTAAACGACTTGTAATTGTATACTATTTTTATCATTATGTATGGCCTGCATACACTAAACAAGAAAACTTATTTAAGTATGGAGTAATTTCATGTTGCAAATAATTTTGAGTTCTCAATACAACTTAGTGTTTTAAGTAACGTTTTGATTAATGAACTTCAGCAAGTAACTTGAGCAAGATTATACTCACGTAGTCTTCAGTACATTTTCCGATCAACGATTCGTTGTTTTCATTTGTAACAAGACTTAAAGCCCCCACATAGCTGAAGTTTCCTGTACAAGAAATACGTGTATGCTTTAAAGTTCAAATGGTTATCAATAGAGGTTCTACATAGCCCAGAACTGAATTATAATGCGATGAATTGATTAAAATGCAATAGGAACTGAGGTCGCTTTTAATGTTGTGGTCAAATCCGTTTATAAAAAAACAATAAGATTTACGTATCTAACTGACTGAGTGCTAATTCTTACCTTGACATCTGTAACTACCATTAGGCATTTTTGTCCATAACATATCATCAAGGCATGTACAATTCCAGGACCCCGGTAGATTTGTACATACACCGTTGATGCACATGGATTGATTGTTACTTTGAAACATATTACATTCATCAATATCTGCAATATAAGATATTTAAACCGGTTTAGCATTAAGTGGACATTGAAGTTCACATTTTCGCATTATCGTTTGTTAGATAGTGCTGTAAACGTAGGGACATGTGCTGAGACACAATGTAGTGTAAGTATTTAGAAACGAAAGTTAAAAGGGAACATTTACATCCATCAAATTTAATTGTATATATTACTGTTTGTTGAATAACACTGGTCTATGCGATTTTGCTTAAGCTAAAAATATCAGATGGTGATTACCTATTTATATTCGAAATCAATTTATTCATATAATTAGCTGATAGTCAAATATCGCCCAATCCTCACTTCATTACAGGGTAAAAGCTAAATTATGGTTTGTTTGTTAGGCATTAATAAAAGCTATCCACAGAAAAGTTATATTGCATTGATTGTTAGGTGCGTAAATTTGCAAATCTTTGACTGTTGAATTTAAAAAGAAAAGTAAAGGATAGCATAGTCGTTCGTTTTCTTGCATACAGTCAAAATGGACAAGTTTGAACAAAGTGAATAATTCTGATCAAAGCAAACGCGTTATAAAAAATGTATCCGTTTGAATCTGATCAAGAGACATGTTTCACTAATTCCAAATATTTTATGAACAGTGTTTATATTACTATAAAATATTTGTCTACAATAAAATAGTCATCCATTTCAGATAACATCAAATTGAAGAATAACGTTTTGTACATACCATCACAGGTTATATTTGAAAACGAATGGTTGGTTTTGGTAAACCCACTTCCACATGTGCAAATCCAGGAACCGTTAGTGTTCGCACAATTACCGCCGCAGTGGTAACTTGAATTTGAGCATTCGTTTATATCTGACGAATAAAATAGTGAAGATAACTTGTTATTAAAATTCATGTTTTTGAGAGAATAATTATATAATTAGGAATATTTTATTATGGCTCTTATTTTGTATTCAGTCTGCCAACGACTTTCCTCGTTGTTAGCGTTGGTACTACCAAAATACCAAATTGAATATGTTTATATCCCCAACCTTTAAATGACGTCAAATTTTAACACGGTGCCTTTGCTGATTAGAGTTATGATATGGCTTATTTTTGGCGCATTTAAGAAGCAAATTATTTAGCATTACACTATCTTTTCTTGTTATATATAATGTTAATTTAATCACGAGCCGCCAGGACTTATGCAACCATGTTCTTGATTTAGTGGGCTGGGATTGATTTTATACGGTATTCTCTCCTTCCCCGGCTAACCTTCAAATAGCTAATGAAGTACTACTTATATTATACTTATTAAATA
This sequence comes from Corbicula japonica, assembly GCA_038501625.1. Lineage (NCBI taxonomy): Eukaryota > Metazoa > Mollusca > Bivalvia > Venerida > Cyrenidae > Corbicula > Corbicula japonica. Next base: position 1,071,999 of record JAZAYU010000178.1, on the reverse strand, counting down.
TCAGTTATTGTTTAAAGGTGCTTTTAATTGTGAATTATTGTTATTAGAATTTATTTTCACTACTGTAACATTAAAAACGAAAATAATCGATAACAATTAATATCGCTATCGACTATGCTTGTTACATGTTTTCGGATACACATATATACTGTAATCCTTTGTTTTCCTCTATGAGAATGGGTTGATTTCAGCAGTTTTTAAAAAAGCAAATTTTAAAGAAGAATGTTACATGTAACTAACTGAAATTAAAAGGTAGTTTAAATTAATACCGGCTTATACATATTTGTTGCTGATATGGTACTTAATTATTATATGTACGAGTGTATCTGACAGCAACATATCGTGAAGAAAATGACTTTAAACCCAAATCAATACCAATTTAACCCGAACACCGCCTTATTATTTACATGTATCAAGTATTATATTGTAAAGTTGTTTTATATATTATACACGGTATGTAACGTAATAAAGCTATTCATTAATCATACCGTCACAATCAATGATATTTTTGGTAACTTCATTCTTTATGTAACCATCCATGCATGTGCATGACCAGTCGCCGTCATAGTCTTCGCAATCACCATTATTACACTTGTAGCTGTCAGCAGAACATTCGTCAATATCTGTAACATATGATATTGATTTAGAACTACATACGAAAAAGGTGTTTAACTAACAACGATACACCATAAAGTAAAATATCTTTTATGACAATGCATCATTAGCACGTGACATGTATGCTACTAATTGCGAACAGTTGAGAAAGTACTTTTAAATCTTTTCAATAAGTGTGAGCATAGTATCGATTCTGAAAGTTTTAGTAAATAAGTTGTTTTTCAAATTCTGTACTCTATTTTAAAGTTTAATTAAAGAACTGTAAAATATTTATTTTACAAAAATTTGATAAAATTGCTATATAGGTTTTGTAAATCAACGTTTATGAATTGTGCACTAATAACTTTAGTATATGGTGGAGAAACATGTTTAGGAGTGTGTCCATAGGGCCTTTGGTGGACCACTAACGTTTGTATCCTAAACGCATACATTTATGGTTTATGTTATGGTAAAACTATCTTCTGCTAAGTATAACATTTGTATGATATAGATTAAATTTCATACACATTTAAGTCTCTTTAAAAAGGACTTCAGAATAGTTTACCTTCGCACAAAATGTTAGAATTGTTATACTGTATGATGTAACCATGGTTGCAAGCACATGTATAACTACCATCAGTATTGCTGCAGTTGCCTTTTCCAGAGCATAGGGATTTCGATTTATCTGCACACTCATTCACATCTAAACAAATTATGTGACACGTTCAAAAAAGTGAAATTCAAGTTCTTTTCAGCGACGAAGAACCGTAAATGAAATATAAAGTACATACCAGGCACCAACTGCCTGCTAGAAGATTTCAAAACTTCAAAAATATATGATCATACAAAAGTGCTTTTGATTACCTCAAAAATTTCGCGTGTTCATGATAACAGTTTAAACGATTAGATAATAAATAGTGTTTGTCTTCAACTAAAATCGGTGAATATATCGGGCAACAGTTTAAACAGTTTGAAAGGGATTTCATACAAAGAGTGTAATATTTACTTGCTTCACAATAGAGTTAGAAGACGTAGTCAATGACACAAACATGTCGCAAAAATCGGAAATGTCAAATTTTACATTCCGCGTTTATACATTTTGTAACAAATTTCAGCAATCATGGAAAAATCATCATTGAATTTCAGTTAAACCACGAGTTTAATGCATCATATAAAACATTGCGAAAAGTAAAAACGAAGACACAACGTATCCTTTTCCTTTTTTGGTGTTCGTGTGGAAGCTATCAATACAATAATAAACTATAAAACGCAGATTCCCGTATTTACTTTCAATTAGATAAACCATTTTATTTGCCAATTTGGGAATAACACCATGTTTGCAAAATAGCCAGTCATATTTTTTATATTAAAAACTAATGAAATGCTGATTTGTTTTTAAAATTAATGAATAGAATTCCACTAATTATTATAGCAGATAACATAACAAAATACACTTCATCTATATGGAGTCACATACAACGAAGACAAAAAAGTGTCTAGCAACAAGTATCTTATTTATTGTTATAGTTTCTCATACTGAACCGACAACTTCGAAGATAAACATATTGGTGATTTTTTTTCAAGATATTTGCATTCGCTTGCATCATATATGTCATACATGTATGAGTTGTCCTTGTTATTTTTTCAGTTTTTCATTTTGGCTCAGTAAAATGACTTTTACGAAAATCTTTGGATAAGCTTACCACTACAGAATCTGTCATTGAAGTCATTCTTTGTGTAACCCGCTAGGCAGTTGCATTCTGTTAAGCCATTCTTTTGCTGACAGAGCGTCGATTTCAAATCGCATTTACCTTGATTTGTAAGCTCACACAGTTTGTGTTCAGAATCTAAAACGAATGTGAAATACTTTACAGTAATGTCTTTATAGAATTTGCTTATTGAAATAGATGGAAAGGGAACTTTAAACTTTAATATTGTTTGTGGTGTCTTAAATAAAATTTTCTCTCTTTATTGGCTTTGATTCGAGGCAGTACTGAGTATAACTTTTCCTTTATTGTATTTTTAGCTGTTTTCTTATTGCTATTTTTGACTATATTTTGCCGTTTATTTTTTATCAACACAATCCATAATTTGTAGCATTAGGTATAAAAATTGATGAAAATAGAACTTTGAAAGCCACCGCACACGACAAAATATAAATATATTGCAGGCTCGGTTTGATTGAGCCTGTTCATGGGCAGTAATGAAAATGAATATTTCTGCACACACAGCCTAGCCCTGGGCTGAGCAGCAGTCAATATTTACACCAATGAACAGTACACTTTCTATCCATCCCGATTGAAAACCTAATAATGTACTAGACAAATGTAACTAAATAATCGATTTAAATGCCTCAACATGATATCGACTGGAAACTCTAAGTGTTATGTTTTTACGTGCAAAAACATGCAAAACAATATGTTAACATTGCTTACCATTATAAACATGAAAGCGTCCGCTTCCAAAGAGCCTGTTGTCAAATGTCCAACTTTTGCCAAATGAAGAATTTATAACGTTGAATATGCCAGCAATGTTAACCTGCTCACCCATATGAACGTTTAACGTAGCCGTAACCTTCGAAGAATTTGTTTCAGATCTGCACACATAATATATATGTAATAAATACAGTCTATTTGTCACTTGTAAATCACAATTCTAACTCATATTAACCAATTATAATTTTAAATCACAAGAGAAATCTGCAGAACGGAGTTTCTACTATACAACAGCAGCCTGTTCAAATTATATTTAAGTACTATAAGACAATTAATCTAATAAATAGATGTAAAATCCCTTGAACGTTTTATTAAATAAATAAATGCTAATTTATAAATGATGGATTGTTTCCTATTTGCCATTGTTTTATGTTAATGACTACTTGTTTATTTTATTATATTATAAATACTACGGATATATCAAAGTACCAGAACGAAAAAGAAATACCATCAGTTGTGACATCAATAAAATAAATGACAAACGATATGTCTTTGAAATGCTTAAGTTGCTAAAGCTAACAATGAATAAAACACATGCTTCATAAACGTATCATTATTATTCAGTTTAATTAATTTTGTTACAAAGGCATGCAGTCAACCTTAACCAAAGTCCCTAAATAAATTGTGATAACTATTATATCTAATATAAAGAAATATACCCGTTTTCGTATCGTAAATCTATAACGTTCACAGATACCAAAAGTTCCCTTAGTGGCACGCTCGTTGAATTGTCTATTATGTCAGATGAGTTCTCGTACGCACTTTTCTACAAATCGAAGCAAATAAATAACTAACATTTACAATAACACATCCATAAAATAAATCACTTATAAACTCTTTGAACATTAAAACATACATTGTTTCAAAGTACAATCATTCCATGAAAATGAAGAATGCTGAAACAGGTGAGGTTTTTTTTTATATGCATTGTTAATGAATTTCAAAGTTCTAATGCAAACAAGTTTTCTTCTGTTTTACGAGAGGTGTTAGAACTTTAATGCAAATGTAGTTATACTGAGGAATATGTATCGATTTTAAAGTGTTTTAAATAACTCGTAGATCCATCAATCATTCCTCTAATACTAAATGGGAACAAACAACAGAAATATAATACTTGCCACGGTATTGCTGATACTTTGATGAATGCTATCCGTTTGTTTCCCTTTCCAAACAAACTCAAGTTCAACGATGTAACTGAAATTACCTAAAATTACAATGAAAGATATAACGTATAATTATAAGAAAAACATTTATAAAATATCTGTTAATTCTGACTACATGACTGTATAAATTTGCGAAAACCAAGGACAATTACATGTCTAAGTCGATTTTACACGACTCATTTAAAACAGGTTAATGTATCTTTCAGTTATCTTTTGCATTTTGCAAACGATGTCTCGTTGAAAACTTGGACATTTCAGCACCTTAAGCACACCTAATAAATTGTAACTTAATTTTAGTTTACCTTGTGTCAGCTGGTTATTGCCAGTTGTTTAATGGTCATTGCCAGTTGTTTAACTATAAAAAGTGAGCACCACAAAGAACAGCAGTGGCACATCTCAAATTTGAATGGATTAAAACAGTCTAGTGTCAGCACATTACCAGGATGTTTGCTTACGACGTACATTGATTGTGTAAACTGTAATTTTGTCGGTGTTTTAAATGTATCAAGATGAAAGAATTTACTGAGAACACATTACAGACTAACCTTGACAACGATAACGTGGATATGTGTCATTACCAACACTTTGCCATTGGCGGTCAGATGGGCAGATGCAGTTCCAAGAACCGGGGGAGTTTGAACAAGTTCCATGTGCACAACGCAGTCCTTTGTTGTTGTTTGGGTCAGAAATATTACATTCGTCTATGTCTAGAAAGTTCTATATTTTCTTACTTAAAGTACCAAAATAAAGAAAACAGGAAGAGACATATATCCAACGAACAGCCAAAACATTGATCTTAGATTAACTCGTTTCATAAATAATCTTGAAAAACATATATAAAACATTATTCACAAAACATTATAAACATGATAAACATTTATAAACACATTATTCTAAACTCACCCAAAGTTAAAATTTTTCTACACATGCATACGTTTGTAATGTATGTAAATTACATTTCAACTATATGAAAAAATGGGTTATACACAAATCATTTGGCATGACTTTGAATGATTTTCAAATATCTTTCTACGCTTTATGACGTTTAACTGATATTATATCAGTACCACTTAACTTGCAAATAATAAAATAAATTAATTTCTGACAATCTTAACACATTTATCAGAAAATAAGTTTGTTGAAAGATTATGCATACTATTCTTTTTTTAGTTTCTAAAAATGGCAATCATCGGGTTGGTTGACTTTTAATTGCATGCTCACGCCTTTTTTCAAAGATTTTGGCATGCTTGTGTTAGTCTGTTTAATATTGACTATTAAGTATAAGTTTTTGTATAAAATAAAATGCATTTTTCAAAGAATCGATAAAATGTTAAATGCAATTGGATACTTTTACCAGATTTTAAAAACAAATAAAATATACACATATTATCACTATATGTATCAACTTCATTGTTAAAAGTACTTAAAAACCGTTTCAGAGTTTTCTACAGTTGTATTTATCGAAGGTGTGTTTATTCTCAACTTATGTAATGCAAAATAATCACGTGGGTTGCAATTTAGTCTTAATATATATTTTACCGAAAAGAAAGGGTAAAACAAATTACAAATAAAATAAACATTGTCTAATATGATAATGTACTTACGGAAGAGTATACTGACTCCCCTTATATCTTTTTTATATATATGATATAATTATGGAGTTATATACTACAAAAATTGATTAAAATCAAGAAAGTTATATTATACGCAAAACGTATCTGAGATTTTATTATAATTTAAAATATTTTGAAGAATGATGCTTTTTTTGTTTTATGTCAAGATATGTTTGTATTAAATAACTGGCAACATCAATAAATTAAATATTATTCTGTCTATTTTACAGCATATCAAAATTGTTAAACATATGTATTAGTAATATATAATTATATGCTATCATCTGCCATAAAAAGTTAGGGTGTTCCGTTGGTGCCATAACTGCTTCGCCCTTTTAGGCCGGACCAAATAAAAAACGTGACGACTCGATTCGAGACCGCGAAACCACGATACAAGATAGCAAAATACAGGATGAGAGGTAACGAAAGTATGATGCTGGTAGGTACTCGCATCCTACTTTCGCGACCTCGCATAGTTGTTTTTGTGTTCTCGCCATCGTGTTTTTCTGAGGACAGCGAGACCATGAAAACGTGAAAGCACGACGAAAGATCGCCTAAATAAGACGATTTTGCATCGTACTTTCGTGATATCGCTCCGTTGTTTCGCGATCTTGCATCGTACTTTCGTGGTCTCGCTCTCCTGAAGGTCAGCGAACTGAAAACTTGTTGCTTTTCCATGATTGATCTATAGGAATTCTTTGGATTCTCTTTGATTTATTACTCTTAAGGCACTATAAGGCATGGTCTTCTGATCGAGTTCATTTCGACACACAGGCCATGCCATCATGAGTTTGCTTTTGCCTTAAATTTCAAATTGATGGTTCTTACTCTTGCCTGTTGACTAATTGACTTATTTCTAACCTGTTGCATTCTTTCAAAAGTACAACGTAATTTTCTTATATTTGATGGTTTTCATAATGGTGGTACAGAAATTTTGTTTTGTTTTAAGAAAGATTTTTACATTTCTTAGCTATTTTGACCACCCAGCTTTTGTTTATATCGAGTATATATCCATAACTTAATTCTATTTGTCATGTTTGTGTTAGCTGATTAAAAGGCGAGATAAAAAACCGCGAAAACACGATGAGATTGCAAAACAACGATACGAGATTGCGAATGCACGATGCGAGGGCGCGAAATAACATAACACCTCGTATCGTACTTTCGCGATTTCGCATCGTGTTTTCGCGTTAACGTGGTCTCGCTATCACGAGGCTGAGACCACGAAAACTCAAAAACAAGATTCTAGAACGCGAAACAACGATGCGAGGTCGTGAAGGTACGAGGCTTAAGCGCGATATTAATTTTGCGTCCTCGCTTCGTATTTTTGCGACATCGCTTCGTTTTTGTTTAATGCGTGATATTTTTTGCATCAACGTTTCGCGATCTCGCATCGTTGATCGCGGTTTCGCATCGTGTTTTCGCGTCTTCGTGGTGTCGCGCAAGAGGTCGAAATGGCCCCGTAGGAACAACGATGGCCCCGTAGGAACACTGTAGTAAGGCGATACATGAGGAGGAATATGTAATTTTCTATTTCTCTCAAATTATATATTATAGTTATCATATAAGTCGTGTTCCAATTTTAGTTATATTATATTTATGATATAGCAAGCTGTTTGTTACAATGACATATACATGTATTTTTCGCAGAGTATTATTTCGATTTTTAAGAAGGATATTGTATTTTCAGTTAAAATAAACGCAGGATTTCTGGTCAGATAACTTTTATTACAGCAATAAAACCTAGGAGATAGATATAAAATATATGTATAAGTTTGATAAAAATATACAAATATAAAGTGATATTATGTATATTCCTTACAATTTTACCCTTATAAAAGATTTAAGGGGGGTCAGTATACTCTTCCGTAGGTACGTTTAAACATTTATGTAAACATTATAGAAAAGGAAGTTTGATAAATTCGAATATAATATGTATGTACCAATAACGTTTTGTTCTCTATTATATAGTCGTCGGATAAAGACTTACTTTATTAAGTTAATGATTTCTAATTTTAAATGAAACACTACATACCATCACATGTTATATTGAACTCCGAATTATTGCTCATTTTAAATCCACTTCGGCAAGAGCAGTTCCAATGACCGTCTGTATCTCTACAGTCCCCGCCACAATGATAACTAGTGTTCGTGCACTCGTTTATGTCTGAATAAAATATCATCAAATAGCAAAAGGACTTAACATAAATATTTAATAAATTCATTAATTGCCGTGGACCTTATTTTTCCTCCGATATGAAATTACACGTTTGAGAAGAAAACATCATATCAAGTCAATGTTTTGTTTTCATGCAAACAGATAATGTTGGATCGCACAAATACTATATCAGAATTCTTATCATTTAATATGTTTATGCCACGAGTATGAATATGTTTCATAAGCACGCAGATTATATTAGTTCATAGTATATTATATCATGCACAAAACATCATATGGAATTTGCGTTACTGTGGATTTTATTTTCAAATTGGCAGAATTTTACCATACATGTTAAGCTATAATCAACTAAACTATACGCGTAGAATCACAAATCACTGAGCACATACTTTGGCACACTTTATAATTGGGCTTGTCTGTTGTCATAAAATAGCCAGATGGACAAGTACATGACCAGCTTCCAACGCTATTGTTGCAGTGACCTCCACTGCATTCGTAGCTCGTAGAATTACATTCGTCTAGATCTAAAACATAAGTTAATTCCAATAGTTCTTCTTATACATAAATTTCAAGCAAGTCTAATTAAATTCAATTTTGCGTCAATTCACCCTATTTTAAAGATACAACAAATATACTTTGCTATCGGTTAAATGTGGTGTACTATATTATACATTGACAAACTGTTGTTGTTTCACTTCGACGCATTAGATTAATACACCCAACCAAAGTTCTAATTGGTCATCAATTGTATATGTTCACAATGTATGCTAGTTTTGTTTCGTTTCCTACGTCACAAGAGATTGTGGAAATATCTGTTTTGTCTTGAAATCAATTATTAAAACAAAACAAGAAATTAAGAGCAAATTGTTGTTTGCTTCACCTTTTTATGCAAGAAATGCATTTCTAGCAAAATAAAGGATAACTCTTGCCAAACTGTTCCAAAGTCAATTATTACAAGACTAAAGCTTAAGTTGAAAATTATTGGCATATGATCATAAATTATAAAGAGTGAATTCAATGTATTTCTTATAAAAATACGGACAAAAAGTGACCAATTAAAGCATTGTTTGAGTGTGAAATATAAACATGTCTTGGGGTCTTTAAATCAGCATGTGCGCGAAAATAAGATGAAATAATATGTTTATAAGGATGTTTTAACAAGTTCACCCCGAGTCAAAACCGATGCGCAGGTTCGTGTGTTGGCTATTTTACAGGTTTGTTTCGTAGCTGGTGTGATATATTTTAATGTTTTAATTTAATTACCTCCACAAGAAATGTTGGCCTTATCCGAGTCATCGATAGTATAGCCAGCATTGCAATCGCATGTGTACCCGCCAAACGTATTGATGCATTTGCCATACCCAGAGCAGAACTTAATCGTTTTATTTTCACATTCATTCAGATCTGAAACATTTGTGATAATAATGACAAATCAGGCAACTACAAGTTCGAAACCTACTTAGATAAAAGTGAAAGGTAGAAAATAGGACAATGTATTGAAACAATCAGTACAAGAAAAGTAAATTTCGATCAAACGCAATATTAAAATGAAATAAATATATTGTCAGTAGATTAAATCTGTTTACGTATTCAGGTGATTTATCTGACTGCATGCCAAATTCTACAGACACATTAACTGTTTATCTCGTTATGTCAAATGATGTTAAAACAAGAAAGTTATTTGGCAGGTTGTTTATCCGGGGGTTAAAGTAATACAGGATTAAATAAGAATATTAAGTATTTCTTGAAAACAAAATCATTTATCATGCATTTTAAAAACTTGTAAATTCGAATCATTGGTTTCTAATGAGATGAAAAGGTATTCAAACTATTATGCACAACTATCCATATTTCTTTTGAAAGTTTAACCTTTAATCCGCATGTTTTAACAAGCGGCCTCAGGTCATAATGAACAGACTGACCAATGCAGATGTGGTCGACGGTCCCTTTAACAAAGCCAGGTTTACAAATACATTCCGTTAGTCCATTCTTCTGCTGACAGGTGGTCGTTTTAGAATCACATTTACCATTGTCCGTAAGCTCACAAAGAACGTTTTCAGTATCTGCGGAAAACAAATATTTTTTTAGTTACATGTGATAACGGACGAGGCCGATAAGGTCACAAGGAAGGCAAGACTCCGTAAAGCGTAATCAAGATCTAATATTAAAATATATATATCAATATATTAAATGCTAACAAATGTAATGATTTTCTAACTCGTAACTTTCTTCTAAATGCTACAATTAAATGTAGGACATATTGTACAAATTGGTTAATTTAAATACAATTAATACAATATCGTTTTGTTCCATATTCCTACAAAACTCAGTTGACAATTATAATGACTTCGATTAAAAAAGTACAACACATAAGGTACAGAAATTTAACAGGAACAGACGAGTTATAAAACCTATAAAAAGCGCTGCTTACCAGTATATAAAGTAACATTAGCATCAGTCAATATTTACACCAATGAACAGTACACTTTCTATTCATTCCGATTGAAAACTTAATAGACAAATATAACTAAATTATTATTATAATCGATTTAAATGCCTCAACATGAGATCGACTGGAAACTTCAAGCGTTACGTTTTACGTGCAAAAACATGCAAAACCATATGTTAAAATTGCTTACCATTATAAACATGAAAGCGTCCGCTCCCAAAGAGCCTGTTGTCAAACGTCCAATTTTTGCCAAATGAAGAATTTATAACGTTGAATATGCCAGCAATGTTAACTTGCTCACCCATGCGAACGTTTAACGTAGCCGTAACCTTCGATGAATTTGTTTCAGATCTGCACACATATATGTAATAAATACAGTCTATTTGTCACTAAGCCTTGTAAATCACAATTCTAACTCAATTAACCAATTATAATTAAACATTACAAGAGAAATCTGCAGAACGGAGTTTCTACTATACAACAGTAGCCTGTTCAAATTATATTTAAGTACTACATGTATAAAACAATTAATCTAATAAATAGATTAAAATCCCTTGAAATTGTATTAAATAAATAAATGTTAATTTGTAAATGATGGATTGTTTCCTATTTGCCTTTACTTTATGTTAATGACTACTTATTTATTTTATTATATTGTAAATACTACGGATATATCAAAGTATCAAAACGAAGCAGAAATACCATCAGTTGTGTCATCAATAAAATAATAAATGACAAACGATATGTCTTTGAAATGCTTAAGCTGCTAAAGCTAACAATGATAAAAACACATGCTTCATAAACGTATCATTATTATTCAGTTTAATTCATTTTGTTACAAAGACATACAGTCAACCTTAACCAAAGTCCCTAAATAAATTGTGATTACCATTATATCTATAAAGAAATATACCCGTTTCCGTATCGTAAATCTATAACGTTCACAGATACCAAAAGTTCCTTTAATGACACGCTCGTTGAATTGTCTATTACGTCAGATGAGTTCTCGAAAGCACTTTTCTACAAAGTGAAGCAAACATAATACATAACATTACCAATAACACATCCATAAAATAAATGACTTATAAACTCTTTGAACATTAAAACATACATTGTTTCAAAGTATAATCATTCCATGAAAATGAAGAATGCTGAAACAGGTGAGGTTTTTTTTTATATGCATTGTTAATGAATTTCCAAGTTCTAATGCAAACAAGTTTTCTTCTGTTTTACGAGAGGTGTTAGAACTTTAATGCAAATGCAGTTATACTGAGGAATATGTATCGATTTTAAAGTGTTTTAAATAACTTGTAGATGCATCAATCATTCCTCTAATACTTAATGGGAACAAACAACAGAAATATAATACTTGCCACGTTATTGCTGATGCTTTGATGAATGCTATCCGTTTGTTTCCCTTTCCAAACAAACTCAAGTTCAACGATGTAACTGAAATTACCTAAAATTACAATGAAAGATATAACGTATAATTATAAGAAAAACATTCATAAAGTATCTGCTAATTCTGACTACATGACTGTATAAATTTGCAAAAACCAACGACAATTACATCTCCAAGTCGATTTTACACGAATTATTTAAAACAGGTTTATGTATCTTTCAGTTATCTTTTGCATTTTGCAAACAATGTCTCGTTGAAAACTTGGACATTTCAGCACCTTAAGCACACCTAATAAATTGTAACTTAATTTTAGTTTACCTTGTGTCAGCTGGTTATTGCCAGTTGTTTAATGGTCATTGCCAGTTGTTTAACTATAAAATGTGAGCACCACAAAGAACAGCAGTGGCACATCTCAAATTTGAATGGATTAAAACAGTCTAGTGTCAGCACATTACCAGGATGTTTGCTTACGACGTACATTGATTGTGTAAACTGTAATTTTGTCGGTGTTTTAAATGTATCAAGATGAAAGAATTTATTGAGAACACATTACAGACTAACCTTGACAACGATAACGTGGATATGTGTCATTACCAACACTTTGCCATTGACGGTCAGATGGGCAGATGCAGTTCCAAGAACCGGGGGAGTTTGAACAAGTTCCATGTGCACAACGCAGTCCTATGTTGTTGTTTGGGTCAGAAATATTACACTCGTCTATATCTAGAAAGTTCAATATTTTCTTACTTAAAGTACCAAAATAAAGAAAACAGAAAGAGACATATATCCAATGAACAGCCAAAACATCGATCCTAGATTAACTCGTTTCATAAATAATCTTGAAAAAAATATATAAAACATTATTCACAAAACATTATAAACATGATAAACATTTATAAACACATGATTCTAAACTCACCCAAAGTTAAAATTTTTCTACACATGCATACGTTTGTAATGTATGTAAATTACATTTCAACTATATGAAAAAATGGGTTATACACAAATCATTTGGCATGACTTTGAATGATTTTCAAATATCTTTCTACGCTTTATGACGTTTAACTGATATTATATCAGTACCACTTAACTTGCAAATAATAAAATAAATTAATTTCTGACAATCTTAACACATTTAACCACTTAACTTGCAAATAATAAAATAAATTAATTTCTGACAATCTTAACACATTTATCCACTTAACTTGCAAATAATAAAATAAATTAATTTCAGACAATCTTAACACATTTATCAGAAAATAAGTTTGTTGAAAGATTATGCATACTATTCGTTTTTAAGTTTCTAAAAATGGCAATCATCGGGTTGGTTGACTTTTAATTGCATGCTCACGCCTTTTTTTAAAGACTTTGGCATGCTTGTGTTAGTCTGTTTAATATTCACTATTAAGTATAAGTTTTTGTATAAAATAAAATGCATTTTTCAAAGAATCGATAAAATGTTAAATGCAATTGGATAATTTTACCATATTTTAAAAACAAATAAAATATACACATATTATCACTATATGTATCAACTTCATTGTTAAAAGTACATGTACTTAAAAACCGTTTCAGAGTTTTCTACAGTTGTATTTATCGAAGGTGTGTTTATTCTCAACTTATGTAATGTAAAATAATCACATGGGTTGCAATTTAGTCTTAATATATATATTTTACCGAAAAGAAAGGGAAAAACTCATTACAAATAAAATAAACATTGTCTAATATGATAATGTACTTACGGAAGAGTATACTGACTCCCCTTATATCTTTTTTATAGATATGAGATAATTATGGAGTTATATACTACAAAAATTGATTAAAATCAAGAAAGTTATATTATACGCTAAACGTATCTGAGATTTCATTATAATTTAAAATATTTTGAAGAATGATGGTTTTTTTATGTCAAGATATGTTTGTATTAAATAACTGGCTAAATCAATAAATTAAATATTATTCTGTCTTGTTTACAGCATATCAAAAGTGTTAAACATGTGTATTAGTAATATATAATTATATGCTATCATCTACCATAAAAAGTTAGGGTGTTCCGTTGGTGCCATAACTGTTTCGCCCTTTTAGGCCGGACCAAAAAAAAACGCGACAACGCGATTCGAGACCGCGAAACCACGATACAAGATAGCAAAATACAGGATGAGAGGTAACGAAAGTATGATGCTGGTAGGTACTCGCATCCTACTTTCGCGACCTCGCATAGTTGTTTTTGTGTTCTCGCCATCGTGTTTTTCTGAGGACAGCGAGACCATGAAAACGTGAAAGCACGACGAAAGATCGCCTAAATAAGACGATTTTGCATCGTACTTTCGTGATATCGCTCCGTTGTTTCGCGATCTTGCATCGTACTTTCGTGGTCTCGCTCTCCTGAAGGTCAGCGAACTGAAAACTTGTTGTTTTTCCATGTTTGATCTATAGGAATTCTTTGGATTCTCTTTGATTTATTTTTCTTAAGGCACTATAAGACATGGTCTTCTGATCGAGTTCATTTCGACACACAGGCCATGCCAACATGACAGTTTGCTTTTGCCTTAAATTTCAAATTGATGGTTCTTACCCTTGCCTGTTGACTAATTGACTTATTTCTAACCTGTTGCATTTTTTCAAAAGTACAACGTAATTATGCCCCCAAAGGGAGGCATATAGTAATCGGACCGTCCGTCCTTCCGTCCGTCCGTCCGTCCGTCCGTCCGAAATAATCTTGTCCTCGCTTCTCCTCTGAAACCGCTTGAGGGATTTCTTTGAAACTTCACAGGAATGTTTGTCACCAAGCCTAGTTGTGCATATCGTCAGGAATTTCTGCTCCGATTATTTTTGGCTGAGTTATGGCCCTTTGAAGCAAAATCTTGTCCTCGCTTCTTCTCCCAAACCGCTTGAGGGATTTCATTGAAACTACACAGGAGTGTTTGTCACCAAGCATAGATGTGCATATCCGAAGGAATTTCTGATCGGATTATTTTTGGCCGAATTATGGACCTTTTTACCTAACCCTAACCCTAAACCCTAACCCTAAACCCTAACCCTAACGTAAACTGAAATCGCTTGAGGGATTTCATTGAAACTTCACAGGAGTGTTTGTCACCAAGACTTGTTATGCATATCCAAAGGAATTTCTGATCGGATTATTTTTGGCTGAGTTATGGGCCTTTTTACCTAACCCTAACCCTAACCCTAAACCCTAACCCTAACCCTAAGGTAAATTTTGTTAACGCAATAGAGGTAACATTTTTTTGTCCGATTGTCATGAAATTTGGTCAGGATGTTTGTCCCAATGATTTCTTGGACGAGTTTTAATATGGGTCATCAGGGTCCAAAAACTAGGTCACTGTTACTAAAAATAGAATTTTCTTGTTAACACTCTAGCGGTCACATTTTTGCTCCGATTGTCATGAAACTTGGTCTGGATGTTTGTCCCAATGAATTCTCGGACGAGTTCGAATAAGGTTCATCCTGGTCCAAAAACTAGGTCACTGTTACTATAAATAGAATTTTCTTGTTAAAACTCTAGCGGTCACATTTTTGCTCGAATTATCATGAAACTTGGTCAGGATATTTGTCCCATATATTTCTAGGCCGAGTATGAATATGGGTCACCTGATCCCAAAAACTAGGTCACTGTTATTATAAATATAATTTTTTTGTTAACACTCTAGCAGTCACATTTTTGCTCCAATTATCATGAAACTTGGTCCGGATATTTGTCCCATTTATTTCTAGGCCGAGTTTGAATATGGGTCATCTGGGTCCAAAAACTAGGTAACTGTTACTATAAATAGAATTTTCTTGTTAACACTCTAGCGGTCACATTTTTGTTCTGATTGTCATGACACTTGGTCAGGATGTTTGTCCCAATGATTTCTTGGACAAGTTTGAATATGGGTCATCTGGGTCCCAAAACTAGGTCACTGTTACTTAAAATAGAATTTTCTTGTTAACACTCTAGAGGTCACATTTTTGCTCCGATTGTCATGAAACTTCGTCAGGATGTTTGTCCTAATGATTTGTCAGACAAGTTCGAATATGGGTCATCTGGGTCCAAAAACTAGATCACTGTTACTAAAAATAGAATTTTCTTGTTTACACTATAGTGGTCACAATTTTACTCTCAGATTGTAAAGAAACTTGGTCAGGACATATGTCCCAGTTATTAATTGGTTGAGTTTGAATATGGGTCACCTGGGTTCAAAAACTAGGTCACTGTTACTATAAATAGAAAAATCTTGTCCATGCTGTAAATTTGTTATTTCTCATTGGATTTTAAAATAACTTGGCTCAAATGTTTACCATGACAAGGTGTACTTTCGCGTACAATACCCATGCCTGTTGGTCCAAGGTCAAGGTCACTGTTACTAAAAATAACATTTTCTTGTCTTGGCTGTTAATTCCTAATGAATGAAGTGATTTCAAAATAACTTTACAAAAATATTCACCATGACAAAGGGATGTGTTGCTTACAATACCCATGCCTGTAGGTCAAAGGTCAAGGTCACTGTTACGAAAAATAGCATTTTCTTTTCCAAGCTGTAGATTTGTTGTTTCTAATTGGATTTTAAAATAACTTGATGTAAATGTTCACCATATCGAGACGTTGCACTCAGGTGAGTGATAAAGGGCCATCATGGACCTCTTGTTCATATTAATATTTAACTTTATTTAACTATATATTTACTACAGACTTGAAACATAATTATGATCCTTTCATCTTTCACATTATATGCATGCAGTATGCTTCGTCTTCCACAAGCATATTTTTCATTACATATGTTTATTTATTACATATGTATACCTATTTGATTTCAAGCTGCATTTCGGGGGCATATGTCAATTCCAGTGACAGCTCTTGTTTTCTTATATTTGATGGTTTTCATAATGGTGATACAGAAATTGTGTTTTGTTTTAAGAAAGATGTTTACATTTCTTAGCTATTTTGACCACACAGCTTTTGTTTATATCGAGTGTATATCTATAACTTTATTCTTTTTGTCATGTTTGTGTTAGCTGATTAAAAGGCGAGATCAACCGCGAAAACACGATGAGAGATCGCAAAACAACGATACGAGATTGCGAATGCACGATGCGTGGGCGCGAAATAGCATAACACCTCGTATCGTACTTTCGCGATTTCGCATCGTGTTTTCGCGTTTACGTGGTCTCGCTATCACGAGGCTGAGACCACGAAAACTCAAAAACAAGATTCTAGAACGCGAAACAACGATGCGAGGTCGTGAAAGTACGACGCTTAAGCGCGATATTAATTTTTGCGTCCTCGCTTCGTACTTTTGCGACTTCGCTTCGTTTTTGTTTTTTGCGTGATATTTTTTGCAATCAACGTTTCGCGATCTCGCATCGTTGATCGCGGTTTCGCATCGTGTTTTCGCGTCTTCGTGGTGTCGCGCAAGAGGTCGAAATGGCCTCGTAGGAACAACGATGGTCCCGTAGGAACACTGTAGTAAGTCGATACATGAGGAGGAATATGTAATTTTCTATTTCTCTCAAACTATATATTATAGTTATCATATAAGTCGTGTTCCAACTTTAGTTACATTATATTTATGATATAGCGAGCTGTTTGTTACAATGACATATACATGTATTTTTCGCAGAATATTATTTCGATTTTTAAGAAGGATATTGTATTTTCAGTTAAAATAAACACAGGACTTCTGGTCAGATAACTTTTATTACAGCAATAAAACCTAGGAGATAGATATATAATATATATGTATAAGTTTGATAAAAATATACAAATATAAAGTGATATTATGTATATTCCTTACAATTTTACCCTTATAAAAGATTTAAGGGGGGTCAGTATACTCTTCCGTAGGTACTTTTAAACATTTATGTAAACATTATAGAAAAGGAAGTTCGATAAATTCGAATATAATATGTATGTACCAATAACGTTTTGTTCTCTATTATATAGTCGTCGGATAAAGACTTACTTTATTAAGTTAATGATTTCTAATTTTAAACGAAACAGTACATACCATCACATGTTATATTGAACTCCGAATTATTGCTCATTTTAAATCCACTTCGGCAAGAGCAGTTCCAATGACCGTCTGTATCTCTACAGTCCCCGCCACAATGATAACTAGTGTTCGTGCACTCGTTTATGTCTGAATAAAATATCATCAAAAAGCAAAAGGACTTAACATTAAATATTTAATAAATTCATTAATTGCCGTGGACCTTATTTTTCCTCCGATATGAAATTACACGTTTGAGAAGAGAACATCATATCAAGTCAGTGTTTTGTTTTCATGCAAACAGATAATGTTGGATCGCACAAATACTATATCAGAATTCTTATTATTTAATATGTTTATGCCACGAGTATGAATATGTTTCATAAGCACGCAGATTATATTAGTTCATAGTATATTATATCATGCACAAAACATCATATTGAATTTTCGTTACTGTGGATTTTATTTTCAAATTGGCAGAATTTTACCATACATGTTAAGTTATAATCAACTAAACTATACGCATAGAATCACAAGTCACTGAGCACATACTTTGGCACACTTTATAATTGGGCTTGTCTGTTGTCATAAAATAGCCAGATGGACAAGTACATGACCAGCTTCCAACGCTATTGTTGCAGTGACCTCCGCTGCATTCGTAGCTCGTAGAATTGCATTCGTCTAGATCTAAAACATAAGTTGATTCCAATAGTTCTTATTATACATAAATTCCAAGCAAGTCTAATTAAATTTAATTTTGCGTCAATTCACCCTATTTTAAAGATACAACAAATATACTTTGCTTTCGGTTAAATGTGGTGTACTATATTATACATTGACAAACTGTTGTTGTTTCACTTCGACGCATTAGATTAATACACCCAACCAAAGTTCTAATTGGTCATCAATTGTATATGTTCACAGAGTATGCTAGTTTCGTTTCGTTTCCTACGTCAGGAGAGATTGTGGAAATATCTGTTTTGTCTTGAAATCAATTATGAAAACAAAACAAGAAATTAAGAGCAAATTGCTGTTTGCTTCACCTTTTTATGCAAGAAATGCATTTCTAGCAAAATAAAGGATAACTCTTGCCAAACTGTTCCAAAGTCACTTATTACAAGATTAAAGCTTAAGTTGAAAACTATTATTGGCATATGATCATAAATTATAAAGAGTGAATTAAATGTCTTTCTAATAAAAATACGGACAAAAAGTGACCAATTAAAGCATTGTTTGAGTGTGAAATATAAACATGTCTTGGGGTCTTTAAATCAGCATGGGCGCGAAAATAAGATGAAATAATATGTTTATAAGGATGTTTTAACAAGTTCACCTCGAGTCAAAACCGATGCGCCGGTTCGTGTGTTGGCTATTTTACAGTTTTTTTTTCGTAGCTGGTGTGATATATTTTAATGTTTTAATTTAATTACATGTACCTCCACAAGAAATGTTGGCTTTATCCGAGTCATCGATAGTATAACCAGCATTGCAATCGCATGTGTACCCGCCAAACGTATTGATGCATTTGCCATTCCCAGAGCAGAACTTAATCGTTTTATTTTCACATTCATTCAGATCTGAAACATTTGTGATAATAATGACAAATCAGGCGACTACAAGTTCGAAACCTACTTAGATAAAAGTGAAAGGAAGCTTTAAGACAATGTATTGAAACAATCAGTACAAGAAAAGTAAATTTCGATCAAACGCAATATTAAAATGAAATAAATATATTGTCAGTAGATTAAATCTGTTTACGTATTCAGGTGATTTATCTGACTGCATGCCAAATTCTACAAACACATTAACTGTTTATCTCGTTATGTCAAATGATGTTAAAACAAGAACGTTATTTGGCAGGTTGTTTATCCGGGGGTTAAAGTAATACAGGATTAAATAAGAATATTAAGTATTCCTTGAAAACAAAATAATGTATCATGCATTTTAAAACCTTGTTAATTCGAATCATTAGTTTCTAATGAGATGAAAAGGTATTCAAACTATTATGCACAACTATCCATATTTCTTTTGGAAGTTTAACCATTAGTTAGTTTAATCCGCGGCCTCAGGTCATAATGAACAGACTGACCAATGCAGATGTGGTTGACGGTCCCTTTAACAAAGCCAGGTTTACAAATACATTCCGTTAGTCCATTCTTCTGCTGACAGGTGGTCGTTTTAGGATCACATTTACCATTGTCCGTAAGCTCACAAAGAACGTTTTCAGTATCTGCAGAAAACAAATATTTTTTTGGTTACATGTGATAACGGACGAGGCCGATAAGGTCACAAGGAAGGCAAGACTCCGTAAAGCGTAATCAAGATCTAATATTAAAATATATATATCAATATATTAATGCTAACAAATTTAATAATTTTCTAACTCGTAACTTTCTTCTAAATGCTACAATTAAATGTAGGACATATTGTACAAATTGGTTAAATACAATTAATACAACATCGTTTTGTTCCATATTCCTACAAAACTCAGTTGGCAATTATAATGACTTCGATTAAAAAAGTACAACACATAAGGTACAGAAATATAACAGGAACAGACGAGTTATAAAACCTATAAAAAGCGCTACTTACCAGTATATAAATTAACATTTTTGATTTGCAATGATGGGATGCTAAAATTAAAATCATCGTCAACTAATCGGCGAAGTATTGTTAATATTTCAGACATGTCAACAGTTTCGCCCATTCTAAGGTTGAACGTTGCATTCATGCTTGAAGGGGGATCTGATATCGGTCTGCAAATATATTTAAATACATACAATAACATATATATTAGATCTATTTAAAGAGGAATGATTCAATGATTTGGCAATGTAAATATTGGTATGCTTAGTGTTTAAATTGTTTTTTTTGCGGGCTAATTGTTATGTATAGTATGGATTTTATATAATGTATTATCAAGTAAATAACATTTACAATAAGCAACCATTAAATATAATGACCTTTTAAACGTTAGACTTTTTTTCCAAAGGACATTTTTTTATTAAATAAATGTAAATATTCCCAAACTTGTTTTATTGATTGTATATTGTTTGCATACTTTATAGAACGTCACCGCTAGTTGTCTATCAATAAAATAAGCAACTAAGTATGCACTGATGTTAAAATTCGCCAATATAATCTAACTGCGTCGCATTAAAACGCATTTGTTATGGTCATAACACGAGCTTTTCAAATATTAAATAGAAGCCTTACCCACTGACTTCATTCAAATCTAAAATGTTCACTGATACAAGGAGGTCTTTCAGCAGCTCTTTTGTCGTTTTGTCAGAGAGTGATGAATTTAGGAAAGCTTGATTCTGGAAAAAGATGATGGCGAGTAAACTAGTTCGAAACGATAAGGTTAGATTTAACATGTTAATGTTTATGCTTAAGAAAATTTGAAAACAACTGATTGATGCCTTTTCATAAATCTATTTTAAGTGCTTCCAAGGAAGCACGATATTTAGCGCATCACACTGTCTCTGAAACGATAAGGTAAACGAGATAAATGATGTCAGGAAACAAATGTGAAGTAAATAATCTTAAACTATTGCAATGGCCTGTGATGATTTGAAGATTACGAAGACTTACCATAGCGTCGATGATACTAGTTTGTATGATGTGCGTATCATTGCTCATCCAGTCAAAGTCAATTCGACCTATGTAACTATGATTACCTAAAACAATTCAGAAGTAAGACATTAGTAGAGAAATAATTGTTATCGTTGTTTGTAATACTACTACGAATACATGTACTACTACTACTACTACTACTACTACTACTACTACTACTACTTCACTACTACTACTACTACTACTACTTCTACTACTACTACTACTACTACCAATACTACTACTTCTACTACTACTACTTCTTCTACAACAACAACAACAACAGCAACTACTACTACTACTACTTCTACTACTACTACTACTACTTCTACTATTACTACTTCTTATATTATTACAACAACAAATGATTTACTTCACACAATCTTTTAATGTAATAAATTGTATAAAATGTTAGATATGGTTAATAGCGACGAAAATATAGTATAACGAATTTGAATATAGGTGTCACCTTGGCAACGATATCGTTGATAAGTTTTATTTCCTACATTTTGCCATGTTCGGTCGTGAGGACAACTGCAATTCCAAGATCCATGGATATTCATACAAGATCCATGTACACATCGCTGACTTGTTGTGTTTTCTTTTGCGAATACTGTACACTCATCCTCATCTAGAAATATATATTTCGAGAATTTTTGATATTATAGATCAAATTCATGTCTCGTCTGACAAATATGATTAAAATGGAAAGGAAAATATGCGCCTTGGTTATTTATCAATTTGAAATTGAAGAAGTTTCTGTTATTAAGATCAGCTTTTTTCTACATTGTAAGTACAAGTTGGACCTTCTCATTGCAAACATTATTTGAAATGTGTTGGTTGTATTATGAAGAGCGCAAAATTAAAATGATAAAAGAAGTATTGGTTGCAAACTATTTTCACTTGCCGACGACGGATATTGAAAAACAGCGCCATCTATGAAGGCACCCTGATTTGCTCCGTTTTTCATTAAACGTAGAGATTTAACTATGTAGTTAACGCCCAAATGATACGAAATTCGCCTTGAACTTGCACCAGTTCAAGTTTAATATGAATTGAGTAGAATCTTTGAATTGAGACAATAAATGTACTTTAAATATCATAATAATCTACGTAACGCGAGCTTTTTTACGCCGTTTTTTTGCGCACCCCTACTGCCTTTGACGTTATATAAGTGCGAAAGCAGACGGTGAACTTCCTTTATTTTTTAACATGTTATTGTCAGATGTTTAAAATTTATAAAATGTGAAATAAAAAATGGGTGTCTTCGGGTTACTTTTTGCGTAAAAATAAAGAGAACGTAAATTCAGGTAATAGTTTTGCGTTCACACAAACGCCGACGTCACATAAATGATAAATGACGGAGTTTTAACGTCTTTTTAACTTTTTAATTAATTTTAATTGCATACAGGGTTGATATGAAAGCAAAAATAAAATATAGAAAAGGTTTTTTTCTGTTTCCGACCGTTTGATTTTATGATATCATATGCGATATTGTTTATTGTTTTTAATCAATTGAAGTTTTTACGTATAGGCCTATTTAAATAATTGACGACTGAACAGTTGCTGGATAGAGAAGCATATTTAGAGAAATAAAAAAAAGTTTAATGAATATTTTGTTAAAAATACTAAATAGGTAAAGTGCGTCATTTTACAGAGTTACCGTTAAATTTCTTTACTTATATGACATTAAAACCTATTCAAAGCAGCAGATATTGAGTTACGACGCAATAGCTCAGTGGATAAGATCTCGGGATATGATGCAAAATATTGCATGTTCGAATCCAATAAAAGTAACTTTTTATTTTTGTCTCATTTCTTTTTTATAACTTTAATTTAGTTCATATGATATTATTTTAATAGTATTAAGCTGTGTTATCTTTATAAACAACCCACTTTTAATTTTGTTTACATTCATTTCATTTTTAACAATATATTGTTGTTGAGCAGCTTTCCTTGACCCCTTACACCTCCGTATCAAAGCAGCGTTGACAATTGTGAATCCTGGCGTTCTGTAAACACTTGTTGTTACATTCATTTTCTTTAATAATTTACATAATTCAAAACCACTTTGTACAATGTTTTGCAGCGCCCAAATAATGTGTTTTGAGTAAGCATCAATCGCGACATTTTATCAACTCGCTTGATGAAAGCTTACTCGAAATGTGTACGGTTTAATGTCATTTTTGTCGGTGTCTAGATAAATGAATTGAATAAAAACATTACAAACAGAAAAGAATGAAATCTGGTCATGGGATTCCAACACACAAACCTTGGGTCATATTACAAGAAATCAGAAGCGTTACTGCCACGGCCATGAAACCTTTTGTCACAAAGCAGTACAATTTCAACATAATGAGATATGATGGGAATACTTAACATCCCTATTTTGCGGAATATTCCAAAAATCTATAAATACAAAAGTACATTCACGGCTCAATGCGTAAAATCGGACTATAGTAGACAACGTAATAATCCCGAAAGGCGGAGTTGAGAACAGGGCGCAAAAGTTAAATACTTCCAAAACTTTTTCAGTCATCAATGTGACCGGGTGTGATTCCTGCTATGTAGGTTTTATTGGTGGCCACCAAGCCGGCACTCTCGCGCAACATCATGCAAATGACAGTTACTAAGCACAGATAACTGAAACTTCTTGTATATAAATAATGCTTGAAATATATATCTTACTGCATTTATTTGCATTGAAACATATTAATTGATTTTATATTACTTTTATTGAGTAAATTACGCGGTACATATAGATCTACTTCACACGTTATAACCATCAGTAAACTGCTTTGAAACTGTATATGGGTAAAATGTGGAAAACGTTCACGTGTTTTCCAAAAGCAGAATTGACGTCATTTAACATTTGAAAGCAGGGCCCAAGATCATAAAACTAAGATTTGAAATCAGTATCAAATCTCAAGAATCTGATTGGCTGAAATGGCGACCAGGCGCCATTTCCGCTGATCAGATGCTTGAGATTTGAGACTGATCTCCAGATTTAGTTTTATGATCTGGGGCACTGGAGTCTGTTAATGGATAACACAATTTAACATGAAGGCTCGTGCGGAAACGGAAAGTTAACAAATAAATTTCAACAGAAAAGATTTAAAAAAAAACTAGCGAATTCAAACATAAATGAATATGATTTGCTGAAAGGCAGGCGGGTGGTCGAATTTCAAGTGCTGGTTGAAGGATTGAAAAAATGTCACAAGCGCGAAAATGAGTAACTGTTGTCGTTAACAAACATCAATCAGACTTGGAAGCCTTCTTCACATAGAGTGTGCATGGTGCTCGGCTGACAACGCGGTTCCAACTGGTAAATGTCATAAAACCAGCAACCATCAAACCGGAACTCGCTGCTTTAATATCAATACAAAGTTAGCCGCATGTATATTAGTTTTATTAATTCCGTTACATTGCAGATTGTAAATGTACATGCATTTTTAGTTTTTATATTTTGTCGTTTATTTTCGATTTCAATTCAATAAAAATATGCTTAGGCCGAAAAAATACAGTTCGTCTTCGGTCGCCCGACCTACCCAGTTGTAAACCTGTCCCTATTTCCGTTTTAAGCATGTCGCATTCTCCGTCCTCTAGCTTGAACTATAGTTTTCTTAAAGGTAGTCTTTAGGTTTATAACGTTTTCAACAGAATGTTGTGCTATTAACCCCATATTGTTCTGTAACTGAAAATTATACATAAAGCGACGGCATTGTGTACAAAAAATATTATAATTTAAATGTTATTTCAACTACGCCGTCGTGTATAATTAACGTGTGTAACGTTGGCGTTCGTACGAACGCAAAACTATTACCTGAATTTACGTTCACTTTATTTTTACGCAAAAAGTAACCCGAAGACACCCATGTTTTATTTTACATTTCGAAATTTTTAACATCTGGCAATAACATATTAAAAAAATAACGAAAGTTCGCCGTCTGCTTTTGCACTTATATTACGTTAAAAACAGTAGGGGTACGCAAACAACGGCGCAAAAAAAACCTCGCGTTACGTAGATCTATATGATATTTCAAGTACACAAAATGTCTCAATTCAAAGATTTTACCAAATTCTTATAATACTTGTACTGGTACTTGTTCAATTCAAATTTCGTATCATTTCAGCGTTAACTTCATAGTTAAATCTCTATTTTTAATGAAAAACGGAGGAAATCAGGGTGCCGTCATAGATGGCGCTGTTTTTCAATATCCGTCGTCGGCAAGTGAAAATAGTTTGCATATTTCAATAAAGCGATCCTTACAAATTATCCTGACCATATTTCATAAGATTTGGACAAAATTTAATTTTTGACGTCAAAAACTGGGTGAGCAACGTGTCCATCCACCTTATTAAAAATATAAAATTAGCAAAACTAATATGTAAAAAAGCTTGTCAATTCATGATAACAGAGATGCAATGTGATTCGAGATAACATATTCCAACCCATTTCGTTTAGCAGTTCTATAAGCTACTAATGTTTCGTGTTTAATGCGAGGTCCATTTTGGGTGATTATGACGTCTAGTCTATTCTCTATTGTCTATGGTCGATGTGCACATATGTGGAGTTTTATCGCCGATATCCAGATCTAATTCATAAATACAGGTGCAGTTTAAAATCACTATTGCAACAAGGTATTTCACAGCCTGTGTTTTATGGAGATTTAATTTATAAACTTAAGAAGATAAAAGGCGATGTTAATTTCTCCCGGTTATTCGTAAAAACCATCTGTAAATTTAAAAAGAAAGGTTACCAACATGATATTTTACAGCGCTCTGCAGGCCTGGTGATTAACCCATCTACAGTTGATCATTATGCTTACCTCTTTGGTTGCACGACGGTGGCAGGGGTTTAAGAGTTTATGAAAGTTTTTGGGGAAATCTTTTCTAAAAAGAACCTAGAAGCTCGATTTGTTTCTTTTATCCCTGTCATCGTGTTCTTGCTGATTTTGCTCCAGGTGCTCTGGTCTCGGTAAGATCATTGAGTACCCGCCCTTTGGCTTTGCAATGCTATTACATTCTTATGTTTATATGTTTGTATGCTTTTGCATGCAACATTGTTTAGCTGATGGGTGGGTTGGAGTTATTTCACCAAGACAATTTGTACTTGTTTTGTGATACGAGAACCTGTTGGGGCAAGTGTGAGGTTGGTGCACCCTAGAACCTGGTTTAAACCCCCAGTGGCAATTTGTTTTGCCACTGACCGTTCGAAGGCGGTAACCCCTCCGGTTCTCACTTCCGTTATTTGTTTGTGGCCTCCAGTTTGAAACTGATTTTTGTAATACCATGCTCTCTTTTCCTCTCTACTTTTTGGCTGTGTGGGGAGGATGTGTATGCTGGATGTGGCCATTCCTGATATGCATATTTCATTTTTTTGGAAATTGACGATTTGTTTAGGTATTGGACTGATGTAGGTTTAGATGTGTAAACCTTATCTTTTAAATTTCCCCAAAGAAAAGTCTAATTTGCAAATGACAATTTCAAGGAAAGACTTGACGTCATAATCACTTAATACGTTCGTCAGATTGAACGTCATAATCACTTAATACGTTCCTCAGATTGAACGTCATAATCACTTAATACGTTCGTCAGATTGAACGTCATAATCACTTAATACGTTCGTCAGATTGAACGTCATAATCATTTAAAACGTTCGTCAGATTGAACGTCATAATCACTTAATACGTTCGTCAGATTGAACGTCATAATCACTTAATACGTTCGTCAGATTGAACGTGATAATCACTTAATACGTTCGTCAGATTGAACGCCATTATCACTTAATACGTTCGTCAGATTGAACGTCATAATCACTTAATACGTTCGTCAGATTGAACGTCATAATCACTTAATACGTTCGTCAGATTGAACGTCATAATCACGTAATACGTTCGTCAGATTGGAGGTCATTGAACATGTGTAAAAAATACTATTTTGACTATATGGACCGCAATCCTTATTCAAAAATGGTAAATTATATATCAAACAAAACTTTACAGCCTCTAGATTTTAACTATGTGAAAACTGAATGTATGATGATATAAACGCTTTTAATATTCAAAATGGTATCAGATATTATGAATCACCCTGTACTCTATTCTTATTGTGTAAATGGTCGTGAAATGTAAGTTTACTTTCAATTTTCTGTGGTATGCATCAACGTCCATCTCATATTAAGGCATGACACGGATATTCCTTTTGACATTTTAGTTACTTTATTTGGAAAGAACAAACGATTTTTTTTTCTGATTTGTCACACATACTTACTCAATGATATTACGTTACCATACACAATTGATAGTAATAAATATATCATCTGCTCAGCTTTTTAATGCATTTCTACATGTAATACAACGTTTATCTGACGAGCTTCATATAACAATGTACCCTCGAGTACTGGCCAAAATTATTTCTCCATTTAACATGTAATTTAGGTGTTAAACATTTATAATCAGAAATATCATCGTTTCTTGCTTAAAAGAATATTTTTTAAACAATTAAAGAATTCCGCACCTCTAGATTTCTGAGGCTATACAAAAAAATTGTGTGTGACTTTTCATTTCGTTGGATGTCTACATGTAAGACACAGTCATTTGATTTTGTCGAAGCCACCAAACACGACAATTATGATAATAGATAATACATCTTGTCATATATATTACTGTCATCAACAATAAAAGACCTTCCCCTAAAATGTGCCCACTTTTAAACGACACATACTGTTCAGATTTATTCAATCAAACTTAATATCGGAACCTTTTTAAACGGTTTTATGCATATGTGCATATACAGTCGCTAAAGAATAACCAGAGAAATGTTTAACAGCGTGTTTTTCTCATACATATGCTTACATCTCTGCAATATAACTATATTACTGAAATAAATACTATATACCTTCGCAATATATTTTACTTCTGGCAGTGGCCTTGAATCCGGGCAAACATCTACATTGAGTTGCACCGTTGGTTTTGTTATTAATACATTCTGTGCTTGCGTGATCACAGTCTGTGCCATCTGCTACTGAGCAAAGTCCATCTTAACGAATAAAAATACGAATGCCTATATGAGTGAATTCAAAAGGAGAAAATACTTCTCACAATAACACCAAATTTATTTTCAGGTTTAGAATTTTGCAAGATGTTTTATATTATGCTGTTATGCTATCGTTTCATAAATATAAGATTTTATAAAACAAATTTCAACATATCAAATAACATTGACGCTAACATGTAAAGAACGGCAATCGAGACAAAGGCTTAAAATTCAAGTCTACTACAGTGTGAGGTAGATGCACCTTAGAACCTAGTTCAAACCCCCAGTGGCAAAATGTTTTGTCACTGACCGTTCCGAGGCGGTAACCCCTCAGGTTCTCATTCTCGTTTATTGTTTGAGGTGTTTACTTGTTGGAAGCTGTGTCCTCTGGATGATGCCATTCCCTATACTTATATTTTACGTTTTAAAATATTTTTTTGCTTTTTATTTTATGCTTTTCAGTGAATTATAGAATTTTTCCTGCGAAATAAAATTGGCATTTCACTGTTTTCAAACAGTGGAATATCATTTTTATTTTCACTGATTTTTTTCACGTTAGTACCCAAACGCATATAACATACCAAATGAGAACACTTAGAAAACGGGCTCAAAATTGTATATTTTGACGTCATAAGCAAGCGGTTTTTGGCGCCATTTCTTACAACGTTTTTGTCAAATTTAAACGCAAAATGTTCTCTAAAATAATAAAATAAAAAGACAATTTGTTTTTACCAGTGAAAGATAGAAATATATTTCACTCGTGAACTCCGGAATTATACGTATTCCTGAGCTCACTCGTTGAAATATATTTCTATCTTACACTGGTAAAAACATATCCTCTATATCTTTTCTACGAGAAGCCCTGTGCGTACACCAGTCAGTCGAATAATGTTACCTGAATTGCTTAATGTTTACTGAAATTGAGTATCCATAAGTATTTGTTTTAGAAGAAATCGCTCAACAAATCGTACCCTCATTATGGATTATCTTTGTAGGGGAAATATTTGTCGTTATAGTTGTCGTATCCGTCTGAAGCTTCAAACTTTCACTTTGAATAAGATCGGTTTTTGTTTGTAAATCGTCTCTAATATCACTGTTGTTTTTGTTTGTAGACCACCTCACCACATATTTTACTTCTAGGTTTGCTTGTTCGTCGGCTTCTCGTTTGTAACTGTACTGTATACTAATACAAAATAACGGAAATAACAACTTTTAACATATGACTATATTTCTAGAATGTATGCAGTTGGTAAAAAGTTGTAAGTAGCAATTATAAGCATTTTAATGTGTCTTTTATATTGCTGTAACAACAGGATCTTAGATCAATTTACAAATAAAGTTAAATAACCAATAATTAAGGGGGATGGATTGTTTCCATTTTTGATAGTGTAACCATAGTTACAGTAGGTCGTAAAATTATTTAGATTTATAATAAACTTCTTTAATCACACTGACTATCGAAAATATATGAAGTAAGATCTATGCTAAATTGTAAAATGTTAACTATTCACTAATGTTTGCTCTTTTTTGTTTTTAAATTTTACGACTGTTCTTAGCAACGTCTCTGATCAACATTAGTGAAACGCGCGTTTTTTTTTCCACATACGAAATCAACATACATGCAAGCGTCTTACCTAACACCGATCAATGTTAGTGCCTATAAATTTACGAAAGAAAAATTATCCACGAACTTTAAAGAATGTCTTTATCCATTTGGTTTCTTTAGCTCATTGCCTGTTTATTTCACGGAAAGCTAAACCTTGTTTACAGGTAGAGAACGTTTGTACCGGGGAAAATATTGATTTTCACAGCAAGTGATTTCAATGCTCACAAAGGTCAACATGTTTTCAAGGACGAAAGTTTGGAAATTAATTGCAGAAAAAACAATATTTTGAGGCAGACTTGCTGGATGGTAATGAATTTAATACCGAGCAATGTTGTAAAAAGTTTACATTAGCTCTGAGTATTTGTTAAATATCCACTGGCTTATTACATCATTCAGGAATGAGGGACTTTGTTTGTAAATTATTGACAGTCATTACGTGATAACAGTGGAAACTGGTAAGTTTTAAACTAGGTTTTGAGTTAGTTAATGTGGCAGGTTGTTAAATAAATTGTTTACATTTGGAAATGCAAGAAAAGATCTCCATATCTTGCTGTCACTCTGCTACTTGCCGGTCCTATGCCAACTTTATAAGAACCACCTCTGACCTCATTTTATAACATCTGTATAGTAAAGATTGCAAGTTAAGGTCAAATTTGAAATATACAAACAATTGACCTTTGCGCAAAGCTCCAGATTATTTTTCGACACAAATGTGGTAGTTAAGCTGTTAAGCTTCAAATCTGTATTTGTATTGATCATTTAAATGAATCTATTGAAGTAGACTTAGTAGAACCTAATTATAAATCAGACAGCTTCGGTTGCCCTGTTGGTAAAGCATTACAGTTAGTCAATGATCCCAAGTTAGAATCCTGGTAGTTTCCTGCTTCATAAGACGGCAACTATGGTCAAATCCGTGTCTTCGGTTTTAATTTTCTTTCTTCTATTGCACTATTGGTAACCGCATGATCAGTTACCCGTCCCCACCCTTTGAAATAAAAAGTTAAGTGAGAGTCACCATAACCCAATACATTCTTTGGAAGTGTCTGTTGAAAAAGGAAATTTCTCATTATTCATTTTATCACTCTTCATGATGACTATTGAAAGGACTATCTTGAAAACCCCTTATTTTATTGATTGATCAATCAAAGTGGATATAAGATTATATAATTATTCTTTATTTACATTCTTAAGCAGGACACATCTCAAATAAATTATTAATATTTTAATATTCTTTTTCTTATTTGTTCAGCAAAACATGTAACTTCCTGTCTGAAATGAAAACCAGGCAGTATTTTGTACAAATCTTACTTGTTTCATTAGAATTAAGTTTCCCATGCATTGTTTGTAAATAAAAAGACTCATTGATATTGTTAGTTTTATGTTTACCAGTATAATATGTTTATGCAATCTGTGAATAAAGGAATTCCAATAGCTTAAAAATACATACATTTCTACAACAACAACAACAAAAAAGTCAACATTTCAAGTAGTATGTATACCAATAGGTAAAATGTGGCTTTCATTTATCATTCTATATATTACAATACATTGGATGACTTTAATCAATAAAAGTGGGTGGGGTAATTTTGCATTAACTGATGCCCTTAACATTGAATACAATAATATGATCATAAAATTTTCAACAAATCTTTTTCTCCATTAAAGATGGTGTACTTATCAAACTACTATTAATATTTGTTGTTAAAACCCTACAAATGCAATAATTTAATTTGTATGATATTTTATTCCTTTTTTTAGAATTGCTCATTGATTTAGACATCCAAACTTAAAATTTTTCCATGGTGACCTGTCATTTTTTTAATTATTATTATTGATCCAAGTCATCATCTCTTACATATTCAAAACTGATATTTGGGGCCTGTGTCCTATGGATGCACCTCTAGTTGAAGACTTATTTTGTGATATTACACAAGTTGATAAAAAGTGGGTGGGGTAATTCTACATTAGCTCATGCTTTTAACAGTATATAAAATTTTATGAGCATTAAAATGTTCTACAAATCATTTTCTCTAATAATACAGTAAACATAACAAACTACTAATACCATTTATCAGTAAACCATTAAAAAAGTGCAAAATTTAATGTATATGATATTTTGTTGCTTTTGTTGCTTTTTCAGAGAAATCCTCATCAATTAGACAGCCGTATAGAAAAAATTAGCACGGTGACCTATCAATTTCTTCATTTATATTTTTAGTCTAAGTCATGATCTCTTACATACCCAAAACTTAAACAACTATGAATAGTCTGGAATGTAAAATTTGGTTGTTTTGTTGGACAATATGCTATTTTTACATATTGTTAAAATGTACTGCCTGAAAATTTTGTCTACCTCTTTGTGAGGATGTTTTTAGATATTTTCAACATTTGAAATGTGAAAATAATTAATTTACATAATAAAATAAACTATTTGGTGACAAAATCAATAATTTATGCATTCATTTCATTTGTTGTTTTATATATACCAATTAACAAATTATTTTATGTTACCCCCATTTTTCATTCTGGTATTTTTGTCCATTTTTTCAATAGAGGTGGTGTGTTTAATATGCAAATATATCAAAAACAAGCACGGTGACCCCCACTAGTTTTTGCATTTTCATGCTTGGTATTGAAATATCTTTCAGCATGCAAATTATGAAAACCTTCTGAATATTTTGAAAAAATGGTCTAAACGAGCATACCTCCTTAAATGATTAATGATAGACTTATGCCAAAAAGTTCCACAGCAAGGAAATAACGTCGTTTATAACGTTTAAGAAACGTTTAAGAATGCCAACACGTAAAAAAAAATATTTTTTTATGAATTTGACAGATGTTTCTATTTATATTTTGACATTCGAACTTGAAACTTTTAAACCACACGCCTGACTAGTTAATTGTAGCCACAGCAAGTCTATATGTTCTTTTTTGATACTAGCAATGCTACTTATACTAAATGATCAACTTCAGTCTATTTTAAATTTAGGACTGGTTTGGTTTAAAAAAAACAAATTAGCATAACATTGTAATAAGTGCAAAAAACTTTTACAAACTACATGAAAAGTTACTCCCCATGAATCAGAAGGCATACGCATAATCCTAAGAAGGTCTTTCTTGAAAATATAATCCCTAACACATATTCTTTAATGGACACCATAGCTTCAAGGAAAAACGCCAACATGCGTAACAATTTTCATATAAAAAGTAAAACAATAACATTAACTGAGTTGACATTTACTTGAGTAAACATTTGACACATTTAGCCGCATAAATGTCTTTCTTGATAAAACACAATAATAAGTGGCACCCATTTCGTGTATTTAATGTTTAAAATAGGAAGAAAACGAATATTTGCGATAAAAAAACTCATACACCAGATGAATTAACTTCATTGTTAAACCAAGGTATAGCAAGAATAACTGCAATTCGTGTATTAATGTGTAATGAACATATACTTAAAAGTTTAAAACGTTAGTATTCGAGTCATTGTGAATGTGATTGCGGAAATAAAATTAAAATGTCCTTTACAAAATAAAGGATTATAAGTGATTAATACATAATTATCAGGAAATAACACACCGAAAATACAGCCTCCCCAAACAACCTTATTAAAAAAAGCTACACACATGTGTTTAACGCGCTTGTTTTAATAAAAGCATTGCAATAAGATTTCTTGGCTCGCCGGTAAAAATTGAACAAACCTACATGGTCTCGAAGCATTTTAGTTGGTGACATGTTTGCCCAAATATGATATTTATGCGGTTTTTCGGGATTATCTTAAAAGAATTGGAAACTTAATATTATTTAAAACTTAATATTAATTGAATACTTCTATACTAATGTTTGAAAAAATCGGACCCGAATTTATTTCGTTATAATTTTATTTTAGTAATTCTAATTTACAGAAATGCATGTGAGAAGTAGCATTGAGCTATGATATAAGTGTTATCGTTGAATGTTTAGACAAATTACACTACTTACATTACGATAAGCTGTACAACCTCAACACTGATGCAATAGGATGTAAGGTTTGTTTCTGGATGTTCCGTGCAATTGAACGTCTTCTGAAGCTTTAAACGTCAGAAATGAAAATTTAAACATGTTATCTTTATTTATTTACAGTACTTGAGAAATCGTTCGTGTTTATGATGATGAACAATTACACAAAGATTAAAAGTTGTTATCGCAAATGTATGCACGTTTAAAGCTGCATGGACAGTTATACAGTAATATCTTAATCTTAAAAGTGAAAAATGCTTTAAAATAAATCAAAAAGGTTCATTTTACTTCAAACTTAGAGATGAATATTTATAATCCATATATGTTTATAATTGAAAGTATTTTATCAAGATGTCATGTTATTTTATAGAAAATATCCTTCTTTGTTTTGATAAAGCACGTTTGTCACACATTTGGAATCGCGCTGAAATGTATACAGTTTTCGTTACGTTTTTACTTATAAATGAAGAAAGCTTATAAAATGAAAAACAAAAAAACCTTCAAAAAGATGTTCAAGGCCAATAATTAAAAGAAACAAAAATCATATGTTTTTGTTTCATTTTTAACAAAATGAACAACGTCCTCGCAGTTTTCTTATTTGTTTTCGTTCATTTATGATTCTGTTTTAGCTAACCTAATAATGATTAAAACATTATTAGAAGTAATTGTTACAGATATAAAGTATAATGTTAAGCACCGATTTCATCAAATTGATGATAAATGAAAACAAAATCAGTTTTGTTAAAGAAGCTCAATCTAGGAACAAACCTTTTCCTCGACCTTCTTCCGATTTTCCTTACTGTCGATCGATTTATTGAGTTCTGAGTAATTTATTTTATCAATAATCGGAAATTGAATACTTCCAACGAATGTCGAACCCTCTGAAAATTAGAGTATTTGTTTCTTTAATTGAGTTTCGTAAATTTACTTCTATCCATCGGAAAAAAGTTCGTTGATCAATCAATCCAGGAATTAAAATGCAGAGGCAATATCAAGTTGTATGCAAAATGAAAACTTCTACTTGGAGATTTCGCAAACACCACACTTTTCAAACACCACCAACAACAATAAAAATAAACAACATTGACATTTTTCCGAGAATAAAATTGAATTAAAACTGGCAATAAATGGCATAATATAACTCTACTTTGAATAATACATTATTATTGCGTTTACATATGAGACACATGTTTTTTTTTTATAAAAAAATGGTTAATAAAGTTTGTGAAAAATTCTGCAACGATTGTCCGATTATGTTTAAATATTTAATTCTAAATATATGTTATGGTAAACAGACATGTCTTAAACACGTTTTATTAAGAATTCGGAAGAACATGCGATGTAATATTTGGCACTTGGTCAGGCTGACAGATATTCATTTCCAGATGCATGCTAAGCCATAGGTTTTTCTTAAATATTAAAATTTTGTGTAACTTTGCATAAAAAGTCAAGCAAAATAAGTCAAACACTTACCATTTATTTCACATATACCTCGAATTCTAGTGTATCTAGGAGCGCATGCACATGTAGAATTACCAGGAAGATTTGTGCACACTTCATTTTTAAGACAAGTTTTTCCATTAAGGCATTCATCGATATCTATCAAAATTTAAAAAAAAATGAAATGCCATAATATACTATCACGCTGATTATTATAAGAGCCACTCATATGGTGATGCGTTCAGATCAAAAAGAAGACATTTTACAATACAACATATAGTATAGTTTAAATACCAACCACAACACTCTACAGTTTGCCGCCGTTATTCCAAACAGACGTATGAAGAATGTTCATATACGAGATTTTTTTTTGAAGATTTAGACACTAATTTTTAAGCCTAGTGTCTTCGTGTAAATTGTGTCTATAAAAAATGAAATATGCATATCAGGAATGGCCACATCCAGCATACACAGCCTCCCAACACAGCCAAAAAGTAAAGAGGAAAAGAGAGCATGGTATTACAATACTCAGTTTCAAAATGGATGCCACAAACAAATAACGAAAGTGAGAACCATAGGCGTTACCTAGGGTGCACCAACCTCACACTTGCCCCAACAGGTTCTCGTATCACAAAACAAGTACAAATTGTCTTGGTGAAATAACTCCAACCCACTTATCAGCTCAACAATGTTGCATGCAAAACATACAAACATAAAAACATAAGAATTTAATAGCATTGCATAGCCAAAGGGCAGGTACTCAATGATCTTACCGAGACCAGAGCACCTGGAGTAAAATCAGCAAGAACACGGTGACAGGGATAAAATAGATGAAAAGGAACTTTGAAGACCCTTGACCACGACAAATATGAAAATATTGCAGGCTTCTTTTGATTGAGCCTGTTCATTTGCAGTAATGGATATGTTTTTTACTGCCCACGCCGCCTAGCCCCGGGATGAGCGCAACTCAATATTAACATCAATCAACAGTACAATTTTGATCCATCCCAAACGATGGTAAATCGAGCTTTTAGGTTCTTTTAAGAAAAGATTTCCCCTTAAACCTTCATAAACTCTTAAACCCCTGCCACCATATAAAGACAGGTTTAAAAGAGATATACATCTTACAGCCGTGTAGAGCTCGGAAATAACGAACACAACGGTACCAGGCACTCAATATTGCCATACAATGACTAACACCCGTCTGGAATTACTTTGACGAATTGTGTTTATATATCTTTTGATTTGGTTTACAGCCATATGCACACAATCGTTTGTGATGGCTCTAAAGTATTCATGGATAATAATTATTAAATTACAAACACAAAATTTTAATGTATTATCTTTGCAAACAGTAACACAAATTACCGTTACACGTGTGATTATCGCTGTTCATGGTATATCCTGGAAAACATGAGCAAACGTATGACCCATTTGTATTGTTGCAAAGGTGTTGGCATCCATCGTTACCATTTTCACATTCATTTATATCTGAAATGGTACACCCTACA
Organism: Corbicula japonica; assembly: GCA_038501625.1. NCBI lineage: Eukaryota > Metazoa > Mollusca > Bivalvia > Venerida > Cyrenidae > Corbicula > Corbicula japonica. Next base: position 1,034,902 of record JAZAYU010000178.1, on the reverse strand, counting down.
CTTTACATATCAGAACATGGCATAGCTACAAAAATATATCAAACTGTGGACTATAACATGTTGGGGCAAGGGTACATACAGCTGTTTACCTCATGTAACTTCTTAGCTCAAAACAACATTATTGTGTTAGACTGGACATAATTGTCTATAGACATGTCACCGATTAAATACGTTTGGCAGATCTAACGAAAAGCATATATGCACGTGTACAGCCACTACAGAATCTTTCTGAGCCCCGACAAGCACGGACTAGGAAATGGAACGAAATCACATAAAACGCACTGAGTCGATTGTATTGTCAATGCGTCGCAGATATGTATTATTTAGAGCGATTTGTGGTTAAACTCTGTATTAAACATTTTGTAATTTGGTAGCAGTTACTGTTCTGTGTGATGTTTTGTGATGACAACCACCATGAATGTATTTCCAATTTGGCAAACAACTGCAAAGATGAATCAATATGATGTGCTATAATTGTGCGAATATGTTATTTCAATAATACACTGTTGGTTTCAGAAATACATTTTACTCTGCGTTTTGAATGTACTGAAGAAAGTACTGAGAGGATATTTCAATACGGTTAAGACAATTTGATAAAATGTTTAAAGAATTTTCGTTTTCGCTCCCTAGCTGAATTAGTTGTGCATAATAGGACAGGTTATAAAGCATGATTGGGTAAAAAAACCGTAAGATAATCAATCTAAATCAAACTCATTTGATTTGCCCGAAATATTAAAACGGTACGAGAAATAAAAAAAAAATAAACCGTCTAATATGATGTTCGCACTGGATGTCAACCATGTGCTTATTATATAAGCAGTTGTGGTTCTGTAAATGATACTGTTTAAATTGATTTGTTTTATAATTTCGTCAGTTAGTCTGTATCCATACGTTGTATCACAAATTTTGTATTTCTTCAATATCCCGGAAAAGCCTCAGCAATTCGCTTACCAATTTGGAAAGCCAGGCTTTCTCAGATGGTTCTGTTTTCCTGAATTTTGGAATTTTGAGCACATAACTTATTATGTAGCAAAGTATATGTAGTAAAGTGGACGCAAAACGGTCACCAATGGATCTGTTATGATCTTCTTTATGACGTACATTTTGATGTTTTACATTGTGGCATATCAGGAAACTATCTTTAAGTATTGTCCATGAAACCAGTTAAAATCATATGTTACAAATAAATATAAGATGCAACTAAGCTTTAGAAGCGTTCATAACTCGTACAATAATTTATTAAGTAATTTCAGTACCTAAACATTCTTGCGTTCCTCCTCTCATATGATCTGTTGTTCCATTTGGACATTGTGTACACGGCCAAGATGCGAAAGTTTGTGGGACACTTGAGTTGCAAGAAATACTGCAATTCAATGATTCTGTACTGTTACATGGGTCGATTAAATTTTCGCAGTAAACACCAGAATGGTACTTCGGGCAGTCGCAAGTTGCTTTAATTACACTTTCTGTGAAATACAAAAGTCATGTAAATTTGCAATTATATTTTACATCTTGAATACTATCATGAAAATTATATTTACTGTGTTTGAACAAAATAAAACAGACTGAACGCCGATTTGGTTGCACAATGTTATTAATTTTATTGTTTTATACTTCCAAACCTCTTACTCGTACAGGAACGGAGAAATAATAATGACCTAACATTGATAAACATTTTGGTTATCAGCGTTAAACGATAATCCTCTGTTTATTCAAATTTTGTATTCTTATGTAAAACCAACTTCATTTGCCACTACTAACCACATAAATGTATGTAAACCACATATGTATTTACCACATAAATTTTGTATATTTTATTATAGCAAACTATCACAGTGACAAAATATTGTTATTGATAGAAATTTTACCAGTAGAATTTTCAGAAAGCGCATTATAGTTGCATTGTTCAATTTCTTCGCATCCACAATAAGTGATCTTAACATCATGACTGCTCGATGCATTTACATTATCGATCACGTAAAACACTAATCTGGTGTCAATATATCTCAGTGCTGTTCCTACCATCCAGGTGAAATTACCATCCGCTAAAAACAAAAAGGCTGATCTTTAAGCATATAGCTAACATAACAGTACTCCAATTACTTAATGTCATTGAAATAATTAATGGATACATGTAATTAAAGCGTCGTACGATCGTATGCTACAATTATGCATAGATGCATTTAACTGTTAATATATTAACATATTAAACGTAAAATGGAAATTTCAACCAGTAAGGCAATGTCATGGCAAAATTTATGTCTTTAATTGAATACATTACAAAAAAAACACGAATTTATGCAACCCATGTATGTACTATCTTAGAAAAGCGATTCCTTTTCTGGTTTGCCAGGAGTTAATTTTAAATTATACCCTGTGCAACACAAATTCATTCGTTTTTATATTGATTTGAAAAAAAGTACTAATTTAAATTCAACATTATTCTTCTTTCACATTTTGCATCATATTGCATGGTAATCTTCAAGCTTAAAATACAACTGAAGTATTGAACTGTCGTTTTAATTTAATTCGAAAAAACATTACTGTTCTACCACATCTGTAAATTCTTCAGAATTGACACCATGCAGCTCATGATTCTTTAAAACTTAAAAAAAACTTTCATTCTGGTTGTAGGTATCAATAGTGAGAAGTTTGCTACAAAAGACATCATAGAGTGAGACTTTCCGGAAATGGATAAAGTAATATTCAGACTAAATGTGCCTCTCGAATACGAGGTATTACTTTGAGATTAAAAATACTGCTTTTTGCGATTAGTTTCAAAAACTACAATATGCATTACATTTCCATAGTGTTTTTTATAGTTTTGTAAGATGATACTTTTGTTGGTTAACATTTCCAAACACCAACTTTGTTCGTTTTCGCAAACTTCAGAATTGTTTTTTGCGAAATACGACGATAAGATAATCCAATATACACGTAACCTGATAACCGGTCAACAGAAAAGCTCTTTTATAGTGAAATCATCTTTTCATCGCAGCGTCCGTTCTTAGTGGATACTTTTGAAACTTGTACTTTGGAGCGAAGTTCACCAGCTTCGTTTTGTTCTTCCGAGATAATGTTCACCGTTAGTGAGGTGAACTTATAAGACAGAAAATAAAATCAGCTAATAAAAACATACTACACTCTGTGATAACAGCATGACACTATTGATATGCTTTTGTGAAGATTATGTGATTTAAGGATGATCGCCTGGTTTGCTAAAGTAATTTAACTTTTCTAGATATTTTGTCAGGAGTTAGTCTATTCATTAACTAGCAAAAATCAAGTAAAAAATGTAGGGGTCACCGTGCTTCTTTTTTCAAAAAGTTCGAATTTATCAACATACCCTCAGAAACTTTGCAAAGTTTTAAACTCGCTAAAATAAAAGGGTGGTGTTTGATGAATCATTTTCAGAGGCTGTTCTGCTAGCAGTTGTTGCAAGTTTTTACCGAATCGGTTTACAGACACATTAAACAACACATCTGCAGCACACATTTTGACTTCCTTGCTTTCACTTGGAAAACAGAGCACCAATTACCCCACCCACTTAATTATAAAGCAAAAGTTTGTATATCATGAAAATGGAGTAAAAATAGTGCTTAGATTAATTTAACTTTTTTTTAACTTTGATGATAGCCATGTTTATATATTAATCTTCACAATTACACCAAAAAATTATGGGGTCACCGACCATTTAAGAAAAATATTACAGTTATTTCCAAAATCATCATTTTTTAAGAAAATTGTGCTATTGATGAGGTTTTGTTCTTCTAAATGGTGGTTTTCACTACAAAAGGCATTATTTCTGAAGGTTTGCATACTACTGTATAAGAATATTCATAGTTTGAAATAAAAAAGGTCAGGTACTTGACAAATAGAGGAAAATGCCTATAAAATTACCCCACCCACCAGTTTAAAATGTACAATAAAATTATTTTGTTATCTGGAGCATTCTCAGTATTATCTGTTTTGTATTAACTATAACTATAAATGAAAAACAAGCTTATATAAATGAATATTACAAAAAATAATGTATTTAATCAAAGGTATTTTGTTTATAAAATTGATATGAAAAAGTATGTTGAAACTAGTCTAAGGCTGATAAATTCCAAATAAAACTTCAGCACTCCACACAAGTTAGATATTTTAAAGTTTTCTGTGATTTTGATTTTTTAAGATTTTAAACATTTTCATATAGTTGACATTAGAAATTAATAATGATATACATGTTAATGATGTTATACATGTTGTCCCTGAATAACACCATTCACAAGTTCACAACACCTTCAGGCTTCAAAACTGTGTTAAAGAAGAAACATATTTTTAATAACAAATTTTCTTGGAATATATCACTACACCCCTCAGTAAGTAATAGCAATATATGCAAAAAAACCATCTGTTAAGTTAAATACTTTTTTAAGAGATTCAACCATAATTTTATTAAAGTCTTGCTTATTTGAAAGAAACATGTGTTATATTACCCCACCCACTAATGCACAGGAAACATAATAAAATGTGACTTTGTATAGTTTTTTCCTTTTGCTCACTGTTGTAGGAATAAAACATCTGAACAATCTAACACTGATAAATCAAACTTTTTTGAAAGCATACTTTTATTTAAGATAAAGACTACTTTATTGTAATTAAAAGTTATGAACCCATGTTTTAGATACATGTATATGGTTCATTCATTCTGGGAACATTTGAAGTTGCAAGTATTGCAGTGCTGTTACTTTTAACTAAACTTCTCTGCCTTCTCCCAGTCATACTAGTTGGAACTACATAAACTTGCTTACATTCTGTATTATGATGTTTTTGTGACTATAGATACATATATAGCTGGTATAATTAGATAAAGCAATACTATTAAAAGTAAACTTTAGTTCCTCACCAATGGCAAAATATAAAATATTGTGAAAATACCAAAACATGTGAAATAATCACATTATAAAAAAGACAAAATCTTATTTGTAAACAAGAAATGCAATTTAATTGTAAAATTTTTAGCATTTTCAGTATATGAAAAAGTAAAATTACTAGACTGACATGTCAGTCTGTGTTGTATTATGTTGTTTAAGGGGTAAGCAGACTTGTGGAATTACTGTATTCACAGATTGCATTAAACTTCTATTTGAAAAATCAATGAGTCTCTTTAAAAAAAATGCATGGAAAACTTAATTTTAATGATATATTAAGAAAGATTTTTACCAAAAATACTGCCTTGTTTTCATTTCACAGACAAGAAGTGTAACATGTTTTGCTGAAAATTTGGAATAGATTCATTAACAATTAATATTTGCTTAAAAATGTAAATAGATTAAAGTTTTACCCATTTTCAGTACAACAGATAAATATTCACTTTTATTACTCCCACAAGGCTACTTCAACTAGTCTCAAGGGGCTGATAATGGGACCCATTCCCAATTCCAAATAAAGACTAATTTTCCCAATTTCAAGAAAAAAAAATCCCAGTTTTAAGAAAAAAATTCCCATTTCAACAGAAATAACTTTTTTGCCAATAAACTAAATACAAAAAAGAGAATAAATATCATCAAGGGGCTTTCCAAATGACAAAATTAGATTGTTTACATTTGATCAGTGATCTGTGAAATTTACATTCCTTAAATTTATGTATGCAACCTGTTTAAAACCACTGTGTACTGTGTAATAATTTCCCAATTTGAGCAGGGGCCTTTTTCCCAAAACCCCCTGAAAAATCCCAGTCTCAAGACAGCATCTCAGGTGGCATCTAACAGTATGAAAATATGATATAACTAATAATAAACAATACAGTATCCTTGTTCGGCAGCAACTTTCAAGGAATGTATGGGGTTGTGGTGACTGTCACTTCACGTTTTGGACCTACAGTGCTGTGTTGGGCAACAGGTACATGTAATGTGGTAACAAAAAGTAAAATAGTAGGATGAAAATATAAAGACCTCAACTGAGATTTTACTGCAGGATCTCCACAGCAGGAAACCACCAGGAATAGAACTTCAGATCTTTGGCATACTGCAATTCTCTCACAATAGGTCTAGTCTGGCTGCCTGATAATTATGCCAATTGCCATATTGGCTCTATTTCAATATCTTAGTTGAAAAATTAAATACAAATCAAGATTTGACACTACAGATTTGCAGCTTAACTACACTTTGCATTGATGGCAATGATCACTAAATTTGCCTATATAATATTTCACATTTCATTCAAAATTGCAGTCTTTACCGAGCAAATTTTATTGAAGAAGAGTTGGTGTACTATAATTCTTGTAAGTTAGCAGAGTGACACAGCAAGGAATGGAGATCTGCATTTTCAAGACCTCATGTTTTTTCCTTGAAAACAGGTTGACCTTTGCGAGCATTGAAATCACTTGCTGTGAAAATCAATATTGGCCCGGTACACGTTCTCTACCTGTCTACAAGGTATAGCTTTCCATAAAATGACAATGCAATGACATGGAAGGGGCTAACTAAGCCAGACGGACAAAAACTAGCTTTCAATTTCAAGTTGGAGGACGAGCGGATGTAAAGCGTTTTGAAAAAAAAAAATGACTGTCGCAAAATATTTTCTTAAGCCACGGACGAATTTAAAGTGAAAATCAATAAATTTAGAACAGTACTGATAAATATGTGTTATTTCCTTGATTATAGCTACTCAATAAATTAAAAATACCGCTGTTGAATTTTAACGACAATTCGTCCTTTTGCTGTAGTTAGCACATGCGCACTTAACCAGGCGATCATCCTTAAGGTGAAAAGGAATTTCTAAAAAAGACCTACTTCCGCTTTTATTCACGGTAGCCGATATGTTAGGCTATGCCATTTAAACAAGCAGTAATTATTTGACACGAATCACTTAATATAATATGAACTAAGGCACTGCCTCTTATCGAGCTCTAGCTTTATTAATCTCATATAATGATTTATATTAAAAAATAATTTGTTTCTAACATTTGTTAGCCTACTCATGCACGATAAAAATATGTGTTTTTTTTTTGGAAAGAATTTAAGTCTACATCAACTTAATTCAGCTGGACAACTGGCAATCTGACTTTTACTAAACATTAGGGGTTTTAATGTGTAAACACAAACTTTAAGGCTACTTACTTAAATTTACAACCCAAATGTGTTCCATTACCTCACTAAATGCAATATTGAATATTAATAAATTCTTCATTGATACATGAAAATATTACATTGTCACATGTGCATGAAAATTAATATATTATTGTCTGAAAAATAAATTTTAATTTTTAAAATGTTACCTTGATTACACTTGCATTTGTAACTTGCAATTGCACAAAATTGTTCCATGCTATTCAAAAAATTTATATATGCATGTTACTTGTAAATGAATAAAGTTATAATATAGACCTAAAAAGTACTGTTTTAATATACATGTACATCACATTAACACCACATTGAGACTTCAATATGTAGTGTGATACATCACCTAGATTTTGGGGCATATTTGTGCAAAGTCATTTGAAAATATCTCCAGGAATGACAATGCCATAGAAATTTTCAGTTATTAACAACAGTAATTTGAAGCTATAGATGCTGTGTGAAAAATATTGTGATTAGATGTGCCAGCTAATCTGGATCTACACCGGTCTCACACGGGTAAAAAGGCATGTCTTTAGAGTAAAAGGGTAAATTTCTCTTTTATTTAAAATCTCATACTACAGTACTGTGTATTAAAATTAAAAAGGTAATTATACTCAGTAGTTACTTTGAGAAAATTAGTGTCTATACAAAGACAGAGTGACTTTTGTAGACTAATGTCATTGATAAAAAGAGCATATTGACATATATGGCTAAGTGATGTCTTTTCTTTTGTTGCAACATTTAATTAATTGTTTTCCCACCTGTTTAGTCATGATAGTCTTTACAAAAATCCGGAAAAAGTACATGATGCTTTGTACAAAATGTCCAATCTATGAAGCAACTTGTTCATGAAAAATATTTTATAAAACATCATAAACTGACATAGAACATATTAACACAATGATACTAAAAACTTTATAAATAAAATCAAAATGTGGCCTATTTTTGAGGCCTATTTGAGCTTTTTCAAAATAAAGTGTGGCTCATTTGACTTGTTTGTGACCTATTGCCTGTAATCCATATACCAATTCCATGGTATTTGATCATAAATTTGGTGTTTATAGACTGATAACGATCCCAATCTATAAACCAAAACAAGAAACATTATGTTTATGCAGTGTAGACCCAGTGTAGACCCTCATTTTTTAGCGGGGAGGGGCGGCGGCCTGTTTCTTTTTTTTAGAAAACAGGGTCAGTGTTCAACGCCCCTGTGGTGTAGATTTGCTCTTGTGACATGTGTTTTATAAGAATAAATAAAAGAAATCTCATATCTCGTGTTCAGTAGCTCACAAACAATATCTTCGACTGCCATGAGCTCACGTACACGTCTGAATGACGAACATGACCAGTGACAAAAAACTCTTATACAAAACTGAATTGTGGCGCTGGTCTACGCTAAGCTCAGTGTGTCTCACAATGTGACTGAGTGACTGTTGCGAGGTCCAGTTCACAATTCAACTTCACATAAAAGTTGGTTCTCACCAGCCTTACATCTTGTTTTCAAGAAAAACTCCATGCATCTGATTGTTCCGTCGATGGGCCTTATGCTCCTTTGAATTTAAAGGCCTAATAATCCACTGACAAGCTACCATTCAGTAGTTTTCAACTTGACTTCTTCAGCCTAATTTCTCAAAATGGCCGTTTGCTATTGGTTACAACGAACGTTAACCTACTCTCTAAACAGATGATTTAGTTTTTTTAGCTTTCCAAAGTGCTAGTCCGATAACAATGCTACCGAATAATAAGTTTTAATTTTTAAAGTTATTCTGCCATTAGTAATTTATAAAAATAAAGCCAATAACACAATTTGTAAAAACAATACTTTGCCGTAAGTTTTTACCGGTCAGGTTTTTTCCGTGTTTACATTGCCTTATGCTGTGCACAACCGGTAACCAGCGCAAAACGGAAGGAAAGCTTTTTTTAATCGTTAGTGAATGGGCATTCCTGCGACCTTAAGACGAGCTTAACGCTCGGGTCGCTTCGCGACCCGAGCTAGAGCTCGATATAAATGCTTAATTTAATAGTTTTTTAAAAGAATTTTATTCAGATTTATAAGAGGTCTTGAAGATGAAGCATGTGCAAGATTCTAATATACATTATATAAAAATAACAATAAATTAATAAAAATAACTCTATAACTCTCCAACTATAACCTGATCGGAAACTATAAAGATATGCACAACTGAGCTTGGTGGAAAACATTCCAGTAATGTTTCAATGAGATTCCAGCAGATTCGAAGATGAATAATGGGCAAGATTTAAATAAGGAAGTTATTTTAAAAATGATTAAGGTTTCATAATATTGCCAAAATAAATTGACCAAAAACTCCTCACGAAAATATTATTTTGCACAACTAGGCAACTGACAAACATTCTTGTGAAAGATTAATGAAATCCCACAAGGGGTTAGAGATTAAACTTTCATAAGAGTTTAAACAAGAAGTTATAGTAAAAATATATTGCGAGCGATAACTCGGCAAACTATGATTTGCACAACACGACTAAAGTCTTCTTGATTTTCATTTCTATGAAATTTTAATGCAATCCCCAAGAGGTTAAAACATTAAGCCTGGAAAATATTTACCGGGCCGTGCGATTACTCTATGTCTCCCTCGGGTGGCATACCTGTTAGATAAATCTCTTCTTTTCGGATACTGGTTGTTACATTAAATGATAAAACATCATTATCGACATCTTGAACGAAGTTTGGCAGGTAGAATGTGAATATCCGATGATTTTGAACGGTTATATTATCCGGCATTGAAGAGAGAAACGCCGGAGGATTGTTGTCTGAAAACGTAAATAATAATATTCTAGTCAAGAGTTGTCATCAACGTTTAAATTGAGAAATAATCTGTTAAAAACTGAGATCACATAGGTTACAATTGTCGGAAACTATAAAAATAATTTATTAAGATTTAATTCAATATCACTTTTATATTTTTATTTTCCAAGACGATAACGTTTACTTTCGTGCTCGAAATGTTTTTCGAATGCTTCATGAACACTATAAAACATACTTGTTGAAGCTTGCAACATCTGTAAAAAGACTTGCTAAATCTTAAATTCAATTGCATTTCTAAAACAAACGTATTCGATCTTATGACTAAAGAAGATGAATGTTATAATATCTAAGAAAATTTATCATTATATATATTGCGTATTTCAGTTACGCAACACTCTATCCGTTAACGGGTACCGTTCAACGCAAAAAAACAACAACAGGTCTTTATAATAAATAGTGTACATACTTATAAAATTATCATCTATAGAACCAAATCCGTTAATTTCAATATGTGTAACGATATAAAGTGATTTTAAGCCACCGAAAACAACAAATCTGAAAATATTACAGGCTTCGTTTGACTGAGTCTTTTTACAGGCATCGCATCCTAGCCCAGGATTGAGCGCAACTCAATATAAACACAAGTTAACAGTAAAATTTTAATATAACCTCAACGATATGGTGCATATGGTGGTGAAAATGGACCCGCCAAATCAGTATTTCAAAAAAATACGTTTTGTTTGAACTGATCCTGCATAACACAGATAACTCCAAACGCAAAAGTTAAACATCAGGAAGTTAATAATTTGGTTGATTGGAAAATATCCAAATCTATAGAGATAAAGTACCCCCGTCTTAAAACTTCTTTGGGTGATTGAGCAATATTCAAAATCAATATTGGATGTGATATTGATATCATTCATCATAAAGACATATCTATATGTTTACGACAAAAACTGTGCACATTTTCTTTCTGTTCGGGAAAAATCCTGCGTTTAAGTGTTTCATGATGTGGGTGCAAAGCATTTATTCAGACTTACATGTACTCATTAAAAATTTAAACTTTAGAAAAGCAATCAAACTTTCTTGATTGTACAAAGTGAATTGTATATTCGCAGACACCCAGATTGTATTCAAAAGTGCTAATCCAGTTTAAATTCAGTACTGGAAATAGGTATTTCTCAACCAGTATTTTATGGAGATTCGATTTATAAATTAATGAAAACAAAACGCAGCATTATCTTATCCACGTTATTTGTAAAATCATTCTGTAAAATTAAAAACGAAATTTACCAGCACAAAATATCCATGTACATCGCTTTGCTTTTCGATGATAAACCCAGTGTTCATCGCTTTGCTTACCCCTTTCATTACACGAAAGTGGCGGGGTTCAGAGAATATTTAATGAATGCTTCAAAAGGAATATCGAAAGAGAACGTAACAAAAACACGTTCTGTTTTTTCTGCGTTCATGTTTATGCTGATTTAATTCTAAGTGTTGTTGCCTGAGTTAGGTCTCCTACCATTTTTCGCTTGGAAAGACCATTATTGTATATGCATGAGTTTTTATGCACCATTGTCGTTGGTGTTTGAGAGAGGGTGGTATAGAGATCTAGCAACAGATAATCATATTTTAAATGATAGACAATTACCAAACAAGGTCAATCTAAAGTGTGTTTTTAAAGCTAAAAACACCCATTTTAGTGTCTGCTAGTACAAACTTTATCAATGTTAATGCAATTGTATGTTATTGATCTAGCGTTTTAGGATAACTTAAACTTTTTGGTCTCAGGATCAGCATGTAAGACACAAACAAAATTTAATTATTTCTGGATCGGTTTAATAAAATAGATGAAAAGGGTACTTTGAATTAATACCAACTTTGAGATATGAATATTCCAGAATTGTGTTTTCTTACAGCACTTAAAATAATATTCTTAACACCGGTATTAATTTAAATTTATAGAAACACTATGAAATCCAAAGAAAGAATCGTTGTCGTCCTATTCAACAACTCACCAACTTTAACTTTTACTGACTGTAGGTGAAGCTCAATCTGTAAAACGTGTTGATTTCTTCTTCTCGTTCACTCATAATTGTATTGAAACATATAAGGCTAATTTTGCTGTCCTCTTATGTATAGTTTATGTAAATTGTTATGTAGATTTTGGATGTTTTTTTGTTTTTCTTTTCACTTTCTTCACATATCTTTTTTGTCTTTCTCAATGAAAATGTGATGATATACCATATAAATGTATACAGATATTTGGCAGGCAATCTAAGTATACAAATCTATATATCAAACGCCTTAGTGGAAGCATAAAACATAAAAAGCAAATTTTATTGGTGAGCGGAAAAACACAGATACATGAAGCTTAAGGTGGAACGCGACACTTTGCGAATTTTTGAATTTCTTTATGAAATTTGGTATGGTATTTATTGACGATGATTCCAGCATGAATCCGCAAACCGTTTTTCGATTAATCAAATAGTTGTTTAAATATTTACCTTCAAAGTTAGCTATCAACGCCAGTTTTCTGCAGTGACGTCAACGACGCTCGCCGAACTCTTTTTCGGGGCTGGCTGAAAATTGGGGTTTCCAATTTCATTTATTCTTTCACAGATGAATAGGCACTAAAAATACCTTTCCGGTGATATAAGATTTAACATAATGTGACCAGTTTTGACAACGTTGTATACCGTTAAACGCCGTTTTCGCGTTAAAAATGACGTTGAGTTTTGCCTTTTTTCTGTCGACTTTTTCAAAATTGTGAAAAATTCCCGAATTTAATTTTTGATTTGTTTGCTTAAAAAGTTTGAAAAAGGCAATTTCAATCGAATGAACGAATAAAATTTGGGGGTCACCGAATTCGTTATTGCGCCATGGCCATTTTCAGCACCCCTCCCCCTTTTAAAAAACGTGTGAAAAAAGTGACGTTTCTGTAAATTTAAGGCTCCTTTATCAAATTCTACAATATTACAGCAACTGCAATGACATGGCAATTAAGAAGAACGAAAAAATTAAACAGGTTTTTACACAATATGCGCTGCTTTAAGGGCAGGTAAATTCGCGCGATAATTTCACAATTTTTGGAGTTTTACATTGTTAAGAAACGTTCCCTCTGGTGTTATTTTGTCAGCGTGCCTTACGTATGTTGCATGCACGAAAATTTTAAAGTTAAATTATTAAACTCGGCTTTTTGGCTAAATCCTCGTCATAAGGCTAACTGCAAAGAGAAACCTCTGGAGCTACTGTCGTATCATTATATTTGACGTGGTTCTAATTTTCGCGTAATTCGCACTAGAAAACGTGCGCAAAATGAAAGTGCAGTGAAATTTAACCATGTGTTAGCTTATCATGAATGCTTCTGAATGTAATATACATGTAACTGCGCAATTTTATGGCACCGCAATGGCTTATGCGCGAAAACTGGTCCCCGCAAAATCAAATGCTACTACAGAAATAAAAAAGAGCAAAACTTGTCTTTATACATGTTATTGTATTTGCTTCATTTAGCTCGATGAACATTACGACTGACTCGTTATGAAAATTTTGATGCCGCAAATCAAATTTATTGACACACTAGGTATTTTCAGGGTAGATGAAAAACAGACTATAACCAATATTATTCATATTACGCGAAATCTCAATTAATTAATAATGAGGGAAATAATGCAATGTTCAATTATTGCATCACAGTAGCTTCTGTTATAATACAAAACAAAAATCATAGGAAAACACAGACTGCGGTCTATATTCAAAATTGTTTGCAGTATTGTAAATTTTAATTTTTAAATTTCACTTAACGCCTTTTTCCATATAAACGCCTATATGGAATGGACGAACAGTGTAGGTCGCTTTTGATTTATAAGGTTATTTCTGACCGATAAGCTAACAGTGCAGATCCTCATCAGACAAAATATTAAAAGAGAAATCGATAAGATCGGATGTGCAAGCTGATCTGGATCTACGCTGTTTGCTAATGCGATAAAATGCGTAAATATATATTATAGGAAAGGGTTAAACGAATTTCGGAATATTTCTAAATCAATTTTTGCTGCAATTTTCTTCGTCTAATGTTGCTTCATTTCGTGGTACATTTCTATGTTGATTGTCGAGACAGTAAAAATCGCATATTGCGCATAACCACAGACAAGGCACATATGCACGGAATCGCCGGTCTTAAATTTTTTTTAGCAATCTATGGCGGATAAAAAATAGACACGTACAGGAACCACATGTTGCTTTGACAGTGTATGTGTCGCAGCAGTTTCCGAGAAAGTACATATAAACAACAAAACGAGGGACGTATTCTATACCACCGCGCCGCGGCCTTCACCGTTTTTGTGTCGTTTCTCACTGTGTGCGATTCTCACTGTCACGAACAAAAGTTCAAGCAACACACCACTTAACAACTTGGCTATTGTTTTGCTATACTTTCTTTGACGCTTTTATGAGAAAACTGTGAACTCTTCGATAATCATAAAATATAATTTAGAATTTGCACAATATGAAGTACAATGTATATGGGTAAATGAAATAGTTACGACCGCGCTAATGGAGCATCCCATCATGGAACTGTAAAACTACCTTAGATGCAGGTAAAATAAATGTCAATCATTTGAAATTGCAGCTTACAAGCAAAAAAAAAAGATGTATAGTTGCAGAAAATAATGGGAACAAATCAAACATACGCACGGCTGGTGGATTATTTGTCATCCCTTTAACTTTTTACAAGACAAAATAAGGCCGTTAGCTAACTAGAATTGATAGATATTCCTTTTATAGATCTGCTGAGGCTACGAAATATATTTTTTAAAATTATTTTAGGCGTCTCTGCGCACAAATTTAGGCGCTAAAGTATTTCTATTATGTGCATAGACTAACGATTTGAACAGTTTTAATCAAATGTCTATAACTACAGTGAAATCTCATGCGTTTCTTGAGTAATTAAGAACACTATTAAATAAATTTAGCACGCCTTTGCGAAAATGCTTGGACAATATAAGAAGAAAACAGCAGAATTTATGAAATTGTAAGTAAGACATCGAAATACTTGATAATTATAAGTGTAACTCCGAATAGAAATAATTGACGTAAGTATTATACGCATTTTGGAATGTTCGTTTTTACCCCTAGTAACGATTTAAAAGATATTTTTGACAAATTAACATACGAGAAATCAATTAGATGTCATTTTTATATGATAATTCAAATCAACTTCCTCTGTGGTGTCTTTTTACGAAGTTTTTAATTGATAAACTAATTTTTTTTTTCTAAATTTCCAAAAATAACGTATTTTTTTTCAAAAGGGAATAGGGGTACTTATAATGGTAATAGCACAATAACTAAGTCGGTGACCCCCAAATTTTATTCGCTTTTTCAATTGGAATTGCTTTTCTCAAACTTTTTAAGCAAAAAAATCAAAAATTAAATTCGGGAATTTTTCACAATTTTGAAAAAGTCGACAGAAAAAGGGCAAAACTCAACGTCATTTTTAACGCAAAAACGGCGTTTAACGGTACACAACGTTCTCAAAGCTGGTCACATTATGTTAAATCTTATATCACCGGAAAGGTATTTTCAGCGCCAATTCATCTGTTAAAGAATAAATGAAATTGGAAACCCCAATTTTCAGCCAGCCCCGAAAAAGTGTTCGGCGAGCGTCGTTGACGTCACTGCAGAAAACAGGCGTTGATAGCTAACTTTGAAGGTAAATATCTAAACAACTGTTTGAGTAATCGAAAAACGGTTTGCGGATTCATGCTGGAATCATAGTCAATAAATACCATACCAAATTTCATAAAGAAATGCAAAAATTCGCAAAGTGTCGCGTTCCACTTTAAGCATTTGTTATATTTCTCCCAACATACTAAAACATAAAGGTTAAGGTAAACGATATTTCACATAATTTTTCTACGAACAGTCGAAAAAACTCAAACTTACGCAATATATGCCAGCGTATATGCTCATCCTCTATGTCCTTCATAACAACTTGACCAAGTGACAGGTCGCCAGTTCTTGCTATTGTTAGGAGACATCGATCGTTTTGTTTGTTGTCCCATGAAGTCCTGCAAGTTTCGTTGAAGAGAGTTATATTGTCATTGGACCACCCATCAAACAGCTCTGTGAGGTTTCCTAACAAGGTATCCATAAACCTTGGTGTCGTGCGATTTCCGTTGTAAAATGAGAAGCTTTCCTCTGAGTTTGAGTAGTTGAAATGACTCTCTTTCTCGTTCTGCAAAGCCCCTGAAAAAGAATAAAAAGAGTGCCTACTTTCGTCATACTGTAAGCATGCTAATATGAATGTTAAAATAACATAAAGCACATAAAAGTAGAATAAAGACCTACATTTTAACTTCAATATTTCTCATTAACAAGTAGTTATATAAAGCAAATTTAATAAAGTTCAAATAAATAATGTTAACGACAATACATACATGATTCGCCAAAAGCAAACATGTCTGGCTCAGCAGAATTGTTTTGTAGCATTGTTTCATTCCTGAACACAAATCCGTAGCGTGCATTTCCGGCCAATCCGCTACAGTTTGATAATTTAGGTTTATTGCTGTCTGGCACCAAGCTGATATCCATGAACTCTCCAGACGAAAATTTTATCTTAAACAAACGCAAGCAATTATAACAAGGTCAGTAAAGAAATTCATATTAACTAAATACGAAATAGGGTCATACGTGTACTTACATTCAAAGCGAAAAACATCATCATGAAAAGGCTCACGTGATTCGCTTTGTTAATACCAATATTTTCAAAGTTGTTCAATTATATATATTCGAAAAATGTTAACCAAATGTTTGCTGGTGTTAAGGCGTTGTTGTACCGGTTCCTAAGAAAGGTAATGTTGTCGATATCAATAATTACTGTGTTATTACTTTTACTATGGTGTTATCTAAAGATTTCAATTTTAATTACTAGTTATTCGATTGCGTAAATGGACTGAAAACAATTGATTCTAGTTTTTGTATTTCTACAATAGATATAATGCTAAATACCGAAAACAATCTATATTGCATTTGTTGTTGTTGTTTTCGAAAGTGTTTTGATATGCTTTACAATCGAATATGGTTTAAATTAATACAAACTAAGGGGACAATAAAAATGGTTAAAACATTAAAAGGCTTGAACGAAATTGTGAGATGTTGTGTGAAGGTATGTAGCGCTATAACGGCTTTACCAGAAAATTTGGAACATAAATGGGGGAAAAACCAATGGGCAGCCACTCTAGTCTCTTCGTTTATTTTATTTGTGAATGATATTATGAATCTATACAAAACTCAGAGGACCCTGCTTTCATATGTAATGATAATTTAAAATTATTATCAATTTCTTTGATGATATTGTTCTATATTTCTATTTGAAATAAGGGCAAAAACATTATTTGTTATATTTATTTGTAATTATTGTAATTATTCGAGAGTTTCACGAAGATTCGGATATTGATTAATCACCCCAAGGATAAAAGTCCTGCTTTTTTAAATTTTGCCTTTGGCGTTGTCTGTGATATATAGGATTTTTATTCTCAGATTCCCATGTCGAAATTCTATACTAAGCAAAAATGAAAACTAACCAGTTTTTGTATCAATTCGAAAATTTTGTTCAGTGGTGATATGTTTTATCTTTGGGATGGTCAAACCAGTACTGTTTATATGAGTTGCGCTCAACTCGGGCTAGGCGGCGTGGACAGTAATATATATATATTTCCATTGCTGTCCATGAACAGGCTCAATCAAACAAAGCACGCAATATCTTCATATGTGTCGCGTTGATGGCTTTCAAAGTTCCAATTTCTTCGTTTTCATTAATATTTGGGGTAATTCCACGTGACTGGAATTTGATAAATTGGGAAGCATTGTTATTTTGTGTTTGCAGATGTCAATGTTATCTCCTCTTTTCTAAATATTGATGAAATCGATAATTATAATAATAGTGTCTAAAACTGATTACATTGTGTACTTGACTATCAAATGTAAAAGTTAATGGCATTTACAGAAGATAAAACACAATCTTTAAACCCCAATTAAGCAAAAAATAAGAAACAGTTGATTAAATATCCGTTTTTTTGCAAATTACCTCCCTTTCAATTAAATTAGGAACAAAATCCAATTCCCAGATAAAGAAATGGGTTCGCCCTAAACGAGAAAACAATGGGCGGAACTCAACAAAATAAACTGAGCCAAAATGAAAACTTGACAAAAATAACATGGAAACTGCCTATTACACTAATGATGCCAGTGAATGCAAATATCTGAAGGAATTCGATCATCAATATGTTTATTTTGAAAGTTTGCGGTTCAGTATCTTTTGGTTTACAAGAAAAAGGAAAAATAATACAGTTACGTGGTTGGGTATTATTTTTCCTTTTTCTTGTAAACCAAAAGATACTGAACCGCAAACTTTCAAAATAAACATATTGATGATCGAATTCCTTCAGATATTTGCATTCACTGGCATCATTAGTGTAATAGGCAGTTTCCATGTTATTTTTGTCAAGTTTTCATTTTGGCTCAGTTTATTTTGTTGAGTTCCGCCCATTGTTTTCTCGTTTAGGGCGAACCCATTTCTTTATCTGGGGACCATACGCCGCTGAACATAATATTTCAATGGTATTTATCTGAAAATAGCGCATTGAAGGTTCTATGTTCACCGTCATATGCATACCATGGTTTGGGATGGATCAAAATTGTACAATTTATTAATCAACTAGATACAATTCAATATTTAACCCGTAGGTTGTATTGAATTTTTTTGACGTCATAGATGAAAACGAAGCACATCCATAAGAAAGTACTAGTATCAAAACTGAAGTTTACACTTAACACTTAAAATTCATGGCAATGTCGGAATGGATGGCAAAACCAGCTGCATTTATATACTGGATGAAAGCTGGATTTACTTTTATGCCCCGGTCACAACCCGCCGTAACAAGTGAGTGCTGTCTACGTGCAAAAACGTTTGCCAGATTCAGGGATCCGTACGTGGTGAGTACCGCCTCCGTACGGATTTGGGGGCACACAGACACGCTGTAGCACTTTTAGTACATGCAAAACTTTCATTGCGTTCGAGCTGCGGGCGGGCTACGAATTCACCCCAGTACGGGTGACGTGCGTACCCTGTACGTCCAGGAGCGCATAACGCAGTGCCTTCGCGAGTCTTTTCAAAAAATCCTATTGTCCGTGCCACACACGTAATAAGTGCGTGGTCCGTGCGTGGTCCGTGCTTACTCAACATTTCCTTAGTTCAACTGTTCAAGTTCTGCACTTACAATGCACGGTGTGCGAGGCCTCCAAATCTTAAATCGAAAAGAACCAATTTGACATCACATTAGCTTTAGATGGCCAGAATCTGACATGTATTAAAATTGTCGGTTAGTTAAACTTTCAAAGTGTCGTCAGGAAACAATGGAAAAAACTAAATAAATTACAACGGACAATGAGCATTTAACAACATACACAGTCGTTATAGAAACAATGAACATTTTTAAATATCGCAAGTGTCTTGCGTCAATGAAATCGTTTTAGATATAACCGAACAAATTATAATCCTGCTTACGAACTGCACGGCTGGTCTTTGTAAGTTTGTTTTGCGAAAGATAATAAAGTTATTGAAAGCAACAAACCTCATTGTTTGAAAACCAATATCGTTGAATTCAGTTCAATTGAATTCAATATTTTATTTTGGTGAAGAACTCTGGCCAGTACACAAACACATCTGATTCAATACAATATCAATTTCAGTACAAGTGACCTTACACTATTATTTACATTTCATTAATGACACATTCGAGATGAGGAACTGTCATGTTTGGTACTTAATAAATAAACAACTAATTGCTGTGCCAACCTTAAATTCAAGAAAAATAGATGCAATACTAGAAGCCAGATAAGTTTTGCAAGACAAGATATTGATTTGAGAAAAGATTCACTTAACCTTACACAATAGGGTATTAAGCCAACGTGATAAGTCAACGAGTCAAACATATTTATATTTTACGGTGGGCTGATGGCTTTAACATCAAAGCTATCATACACTTGAACAATTATTCATTTCGACCAGTAACATGTACCTGTTTGATGTAATTTCCTATGATGCAACCTTGAATACTAGCAATACCATTTCCGGCTAAGATGGAACATCTATGTTTGGGAGGAATTTCACACATTCTTGTTATGCCAGTCGTGTTACAAATCTCATTACCGTTTCTGTAAACCGTAATGACGTTGTCGTTTCTGATAAGATGAACTTCAATTTGTTCATAATTTTTTCCGTCCTGAAAAAAATAATTCAATTGAATTTAAAAAGCAATATTGAACCGAAGGGACACATGTTCATGTAACAGACGCAAATTTATGTACCGTAAACATTAAGAGATACGATTTTCGTATAATCGAAATATAAATTAGCAAAGTGTTATGACAAGCCAGAAGACAAAGGCATATATAGACAAGGTTAGGTATGTTTGTAAGTTTTTTTTTCTTTTAAAAGTGTCTTGTCTTTTTGAGATGTCATAAACAAAGAATCCGTCTTACAAAACAGTTTCTGGATCACATTTATTGTGAATTCAACACAATACATGATATCTTTGAACAAAAACAACCCCAAACATTTATAAATAAAAACAAATTATATAAATGATTAATGATTTGTCCTCACATTTCTTTATAAGTATCTTGCATGGGTGTGAGGTGAAGATGGAAAAATCTGGCACCGAGGGGGAACTGTTTTGCGAAAACGAGGCTCTGTCGAGTTCCCGCCAAAACAGTTCGCCCGAGGTGACAGATATTTCTATCTTTACAAAATGTCCCATGCAAGACACTTTTTCTTGCATACCTTTTACATAACATTTGTGTGCATGTAAACAAACTAAATTGTGTTTCTTTACGCTGAAATATTGACGATAATGTAAACCTAAATTTCTAAATGACGTTACTAACTTTAATAAATTACGTCATATATTTGATAGTCACTCGTGTAGCACGCGAACGTTATCTTTTCCCTGAGGAAAAGATAAGATTTTCTTATGTCCGTGAAGTACGCGGGGTAACGGGCTAGCGGTGTGGCGGGCTGGCAGTGTGAACTGGGCGGGCTAGCAGTCTAGCGGGCTAACAGTGTGAACTGAGCGGGCTAACAGGCTAACGGGCTAACAGTGTGAAGTGGGCGGGCTAACAGTGTAGCGGGCTAGCGGTGTGAACTGGGCGGGCTGGCGGGCCAGCGGGCTAAACTTAAACACTTCATTGAATAAACATAAAATCGTTATGAAACATTTCCCAACAGTGTGAAGTGGGCGGGCTAACAGTGTAGCGGGCTAGCGGAGTGAACTGGGCGGGCTGGCGGGCCAGCGGGCTAAACTTAAACACTTCAGTGAATCAACATGAAAACGTTATGAAACATTTCCCAGCAGTGTGAAGTGGGCGGGCTAACAGTGTAGCGGGCTAGCGGAGTGAACTGGGCGGGCTGGCGGGCCAGCGGGCTAAACTTAAACACTTCATTGAATCAACATGAAAACGTTATGAAACATTTCCTAGCAGTGTGAAGTGAACGGGCTAACAGTGTAGCGGGCTAGCGGAGTGAACTGGGCGGGCTGGAGGGCCAGCGGGCTAAACTTAAACACTTCATTGAATCAACATGAAAACGTTATGAAATATTTCCCAGCAGTGTGAAGTGGGCGGGCTAACAGTGTAGCGGGCTAGCGGAGTGAACTGGGCGGGCTGGCGGGCCAGCGGGCTAAACTTAAACACTTCATTGAATCAACATGAAAACATTATGAAACATTTCCCAGCAGTGTGAAGTGGGCGGGCTAACAGTGTAGCGGGCTAGCAGAGTGAACTGGGCGGGCTGGCGGGCCAGCGGGCTAAACTTAAACACTTCATTGAATCAACATGAGACGTTATGAAACATTTCCCAGCAGTGTGAAGTGGGCGGGCTAACAGTGTAGCGGGCTAGCGGAGTGAACTGGGCGGGCTGGCGGGCCAGCGGGCTAAACTTAAACACTTCATTGAATCAACATGAAAACGTTATGAAACATTTCCCAGCAGTGTGAAGTGGGCGGGCTAACAGTTTAGCGGGCTAGCAGAGTGAACTGGGCGGGCTGGCGGGCCAGCGGGCTAAACATAAACACTTCATTGAATCAACATGAAAACGTAATGAAACATTTCCCAGCAGTGTGAAGTGGGCGGGCTAACAGTGTAGCGGGCTAGCAGAGTGAACTGGGAGGGCTGGCGGGCCAGCGGGCTAAACTTAAACACTTCGTTGAATCAACATGAAAACGTTATGAAACATTTCCCATCAGTGTGAAGTGGGCGGGCTAACAGTGTAGCGGGCTAGCAGAGTGAACTGGGCGGGCTGGCGGGCCAGCGGGCTAAACTTAAACACTTCATTGAATCAACATGAAAACGTTATGAAACATTTCCCAGCAGTGTGAAGAGGGCGGGCTAACAGTGTAGCGGGCTAGCAGAGTGAACTGGGCTGGCTGTCGGGCCAGCGGGCTAAACTTAAACACTTCATTGAATCAACATGAAAACGTTATGAAACATTTCCCAGCAGTGTGAAGTGGGCGGGCTAACAGTGTAGCGGGCTAGCAGAGTGAACTGGGCGGGCTGGCGGGCCAGCGGGCTAAACTTAAACACTTCATTGAATCAACATAAAAACGTTATGAAACCTTTCCCAGCAGTGTGAAGTGGGCGGGCTAACAGTGAAGCGGGCTAGCGGAGTGAACTGGGCGGGCTGGCGGGCCAGCGGGCTAAACTTAAACACTTCATTGAATCAACATGAAAACGTTATGAAACATTTCCCAGCAGTGTGAAGTGGGCGGGCTAACAGTGTAGCGGGCTAGCAGAGTGAACTGGGCGGGCTGGCGGGCCAGCGGGCTAAACTTTAACACTTCATTGAATCAACATGAAAGCGTTATGGAAGGTTTCCTAGCAGTGTGAATTGGGCGGGCTAACAGTGTAGTGGGCTAGCGGAGTGAACTGGGAGGGCTGGCGGGCCAGCGGGCTAAACTTTAATACTTCAATGAATCAACATGAAAACGTTATGA
Source organism: Corbicula japonica (assembly GCA_038501625.1). Classification (NCBI taxonomy): domain Eukaryota; kingdom Metazoa; phylum Mollusca; class Bivalvia; order Venerida; family Cyrenidae; genus Corbicula; species Corbicula japonica. The sequence goes on along the minus strand of JAZAYU010000178.1, from coordinate 1,011,959 downwards.
ACATCTACGAATTTTCATGAAACTTGTTGCTAATAGATGGCAGATACCGGGTATATCAATGTTCGCGTAAAATGATGTACACTGAAATCTTAAAATAACACTATAAAACAGGTGAAAATGTCATAATGCGGGGGTCTTAGGGTCTGCTTAGCTCCGAATATACGCAGACAGTACCGGTTGAGTGTCTGTCGAGTTCTAACAATATCTGATTCGTTGCACTTAAAGCCAACATTTCACCGTTGCATAGACCCTTTAAAACAACTAAATTTTTTAGACATTTTAGCTTTCAAATAACATTTCCCTTGTATTAGTGGAAAAACGGTGGCATCTTCTCGCCTCATACAAGGCACTTTTTTACGGTAATGTTACTGAAAACAGCAACGGCGTTTTATCGAAGGCATTTTCTGTTTCTTGTACACAGAAATGTGGAACGTCCACCTCAACTTCTCTTCGACACCAATGGTGCATTATATATAATATGCCCTGCACTATTACATTCTTCATCCTAAAACCAACATTTTTAACATTAGCTAAGTAACTAAAAAATACCTATTATAAATTAGCACAATATATGTAAATATGTTTCCGTTTTTGTAACATGAACATTTTATATTTAGTAGCTATCATATCTAGCGACTTTGGTGGCTAAATTAATATTGCAACGGTAAGCCGTAGTTTTTGTCTTGCTCTTCATTTAAATGTTCATATATTTTTTAAAAATAATTCTTGTATACAGTCCTTTTTTGATATCTACTATAATCATTATAAAACATCTGTATCTTTTTATTATATTTTCGACCTTTTGGTCGTAGCTTTAATAAAATTAAAACATTACCATGACAAATAATATTGGACGTTGATCCGTTCAGGCCACCGTTGTTTAGCCCTGTCGACATCTTCCGCGAGAACACGAAACAACGATGCGAGATCGCGAAAGTACGATGCGAGAACGCGATATTAAATTCGGGTCTTAGCAGCTCACTTTCGCGACTTAGCATTGATGCTTCGCGTTCTCGCCTCCTGTTTTCACGTTTTCGATGTCAAGCCCTTAGGCCAGCAAGACCACGAAAACACGATATTCGAGTATATTCCAATCGTTTAAAGTTAACTGTTTTCACCCTGACATTACTCCCATTGTCGCAAAATTACCTTATTATAGTATTTTAGTGGCTGATTAATATCATTTCATTTTTTCGTGATTTAGTAGCAAAATAATGCCAAGCGAAGAGATGAAGAAAAAAAACGAAATAAAAGACACCCCGCGAAAGGAGGAAATAACAGTAAAAAAAACACGCAAATAAAGTATATAATGAAGAAAACATGCCACGCGAAAAGACGACATAACGAAAACTACGCCACTCGAAATAACGCTAAAACGCAATATTTTAAGCATTTTTCTTGCATCGCCATGCTTCTTTTCGTTATTTCGCATGTCCTTATTACGCAGGGCGTTTTATTTCGCGTGGCGTATTTTCTTTCTTTGGCCGTAAGTTATTTCGTTGTTGTTTTTTACTGGCTTTTTTCTTGAGATCGTCTGGCGTTATTTGTTTCTTCGTCAGGCGCGTTTGTCGCTATTAAATTTCACCTGGAGGTCTTTTTTTGTTATTTCTCCTAGTGTTATTTCGTTATTTCGCCTGGCGTATTGTCGTTATTTCGCCTGGCGTGTTCTCGTTATTTCGCCTGGCGTTTTTTTCGTTATTTCGCCTGCTTGCTAAACCTTTAACCGAACCCTGGGGTTGGTGATAATTTTGAAAACTATTTATGTTTTTATTATTTATTTATATTGTAACTTTAAGATTGAAGTAATATTACAGATAAGTACTTTTAAGCATTTCGTTATCGAAATTTTGGACATCAGTTGGGATGGATTTATTTAATTTATGAGAAATGTAACGGTTAAGTCCTTCCATATATCCAAGAGCTTCATTCTCAAGAGAAGTTTTAAAGAATCGGCCCAAGCCGCGAGTACATTGTAATCCATAAAAGTTCAGTATAGGCAATACTACAGGCAATACTTCGAGGACATAGCACGACTGGGAATTGGGTTTGGCCTATTGAAAATTGTAAACACTAGTATAATTAGCAACAAAGCTCATCATCTGCTAGAATAATCCTTGAAAATTAGATTCCTTGGCGAATTTTGTTTTAAGTATATACATTTGCTTAAACGTACACATATTGGTTGTTAAGCATACGCCTATTGGTCCTCTTCGTTACCGGCTATTCGTACAAAGGAAAATTTCTTATGCTGAAAAACAATCACAACATTAAAACTAGGTATGTTAATGCTTGTTTATAAGTTCTACGATAAATAATTATTTACATATGTCATATTGATATTTTATAGTCTCTTTGACTTAAACAACCTTCTATACATTTGAAGATAACCAAAATCTTTGTGCTCAAAACAAGTCGCCATGTGTTTGTGAGCGTTTGTGCGTGCGTACATTGTGTGCGTGCTTGCCAGTAAAGCTTCCGCTCGTTTTCAGTTACATCTAAAGTCCGAAAATCCTGCACGAAACCAAAAAGCAAGAGCTTAGATACTAGTATCTGGTATGTAGCGTTGCCAATATGCTTTTGTATGTATTTCATCTCCCGTCCCTGTGAGAAGTTTCTTATATGAAACTGCGCTCTTATCTTCTTCATCTCAGTAAATTTGGCAGTACATTATCTATTCAGTTCTTTAGTAAATTTATATACATTTTCTGCCACTATGTCTGTAGAGTGGATTAAAAAAGTCAATGCATTGACTTCCTTGTACAATATTTAAATTCTTTAAATGTGACAATTCACAGAATAAATAAAAGTAATAATATCTACTTTAAAAATGTTTCCATATATATGTATAATGTTGTTAATCTTTTTCGCTTGTCAACCGTTATGCAAACACACAGAAAAAACGCCAAGCGAGCTGGGTCGACTGTAGAGATGAACATAGGACGAAGAACAGGGTCGACCGTAGAAATTAAGATTGGACGTAGACTGGTTCGATTGTAGACATGAATGTAGGACGTAGGACTGGGTCGACAGTAGAGATGAATGTAGGACGTAGGGCTGGGTCAACGGTAGAAATGAATTTAGGACGTAGGGCTGGGTCGACGGTAGGGATGAACGTAGGACTGGGTCGACCGTAGGAATGAATGTAGGACGTAGGGATGGGTCGACGGTAGGGATGAACATAGGACGTAGGGCTGGGTCGACCGTAGAAATGAATGTAGGACGTAGGGCTGGGTCGACGGTAGGGATAAACGTAGGAAGTAGGGCTGGGTCGACCGTAGAAATGAACGTAGGACGTAGGACTGGGTCGACCGTAGAAATGAATGCAAGACATAAGATTAGGTCGACTGTAGAAATGAACGTAGGACGTAGGGCTGGGTCGACGGTAGGGATGAACGTAGGACGTAGGACTGGGTCGACCAAAGCAATAATTGCATGGACATATGATTTTGTCGACTGTAGAAATGAACGTAGAATGTAGGGCTGGGTCGACAGTAGAAATGAATGTAGGACGTAGGGCGGGGTCGACTGTAGGGATGAACGTAGGACCTAGGACTGGGTCGACCGTCGAAATGACAGTAGGAAGTAGGACTGGGTCGACCGTAGAAATGAATGCAAGACATAAGACTAGGTCGACTGTAGAGATGAACATAGGACGAAGAACAGGGTCGACCGAAGAAATTAAGATTGGACGTAGACTAGGTCGATTGTAGACATGAATGTAGGACGTAGGGCTGGATCAACGGTAGAAATGAATTTAGGAAGTAGGGCTGGGTCGACGGTAGGGATGAACGTAGGACGTATGGCTGGGTCGACCGTAGAAATGAATGTAGGACGTAGGGCTGGGTCGACGGTAGGGATGAACATAGGATGTAGGGCTGGGTCGACCGTAGAAATGAATGTAGCACGTAGGGCTGGGTCGACGGTAGGGATAAACGTAGGAAGTAGGGCTGGGTCAACCGTAGAAATGAACGTAGGACGTAGGACTGGGTCGACCGTAGAAATGAATGCAAGACATAAGACTAGGTCGACTGTAGAAATGAACGTAGGACGTAGGGCTGGGTCGATTGTAGGGATGAACGTAGGACGTAGGGCTGGGTCGACGGGAGGGATGAACTTCACACTGCTGGAAAATGTTTCATAACGTTTTCATGTTGATTCAATGAAGTGTTTAAGTTTAGCCAGCCCGCCCAGTTCACTCCGCTATCCCGCTACACTGTTAGCCCGCCCAATTTCCACTGCTGGGAAAAGTTTCATTATGTTTTCATGTTGATTCAATGAAGTGTTTAAGTTTAGCCCGCTGGCCCGCCAGCCCGCCCAGTTCACTCCGCTAGCCCGCTACACTGTTAGCCCGCCCACTTCACACTGCTGGGAAATGTTTCATTACGTTTTCATGTTGATTCAATGAAGTGTTTAAGTTTAGCCCGCTGGCCCGCCAGCCCGCCCAGTTCACTCTGCTAGCCCGCTACACTGTTAGCCCGCCCACTTCACACTGCTGGGAAATGTTTCATAACGTTTTCATGTTGATTCAATGAAGTGTTTAAGTTTAGCCCGCTGGCCCGCCAGCCCTCCCAGTTCACTCTGCTAGCCCGCTACACTGTAAGCCCGCCCACTTCACACTGCTGGGAAATGTTTAATAACGTTTTCATGTTGATTCAATGAAGTGTTTAAGTTTAGCCCGCTGGCCCGCCAGCCCGCCCAGTTCACTCTGCTAGCCCGCTACACTGTTAGCCCGCCCACTTCACACTGCTGGGAAATGTTTCATAATGTTTTCATGTTGATTCAATGAAGTGTTTAAGTTTAGCCTGCTGGCCCGCCAGCCCGCCCAGTTCACTCCGCTAGCCCGCTACACTGTTAGTCCGCCATCTTCACAATGCTGGGAAATATTTCATAACGTTTTCATGTTGATTCAATGAAGTGTTAAAGTTTAGTCCGCCGGCCCGCCAGCCCGCCCAGTTCACTCCGCTAGCCCGCTACACTGTTAGCCCGTCCACTTCACACTGCTGGGAAATGTTTCATAACGTTTTCATGTTGATTCAATGAAGTGTTTAAGTTTAGCCCGCTGGCCCGCCAGCCCGCCCAGTTCACTCCGCTAGCCCGCTACACTGTTAGCCCGCCCACTTCAAACTGTTGGGAAATGTTTCATAACGTTTTCATGTTGATTCAATGAAGTGTTTAAGTTTAGCCCGCTGGCCTGCCAGCCCGCCCAGTTCACTCCGCTAGCCCGCTACACTGTTAGCCCGCCAACTTCACACTGCTGGGAAATGTTTCATAACGTTTTCATGTTGATTCAATGAAGTGTTTAAGTTTAGCCCGCTGGCCCGCCAGCCCGCCCAATTCACTCTGCTAGCCCGCTACACTGTTAGCCCGGCCACTTCACACTGCTGGGAAATGTTTCATAACGTTTTCATGTTGATTCAATGAAGTGTTAAAGTTTAGCCCGCTGGCCCGCCAGCCCGCCCAGTTCACTCTGCTAGCCCGCTACACTGTTAGCCCGCCCACTTCACACTGCTGGGAAATGTTTCATAATGTTTTCATGTTGATTCAATGAAGTGTTTAAGTTTAGCCTGCTGGCCCGCCAGCCCGCCCAGTTCACTCCGCTAGCCCGCTACATTTTTAGCCCGCCCACTTCACACTGCTGGGAAATATTTCATAATGTTTTCATGTTGATTCAATGAAGTGTTAAAGTTTAGTCCGCTGGCCCGCCAGCCCGCCCAGTTTACTCCGCTAGCCCGCTACACTGTTAGCCCGTCCACTTCACACTGCTGGGAAATGTTTCATAAAGTTTTCATGTTGATTCAATGAAGTGTTTAAGTTTAGCCCGCTGGCCCGCCAGCCCGCCCAGTTCACTCCGCTAGCCCGCTAGACTGTTAGCCCGCCCACTTCACACTGTTAGCCCGTTAGCCTGCTAGCCCGCTCAGTTCACACTGTTAGCCCGCTAGACTGTTAGCCCGCTCAGTTTACACTGTTAGCCCGCTAGACTGCTAGCCCGCCCAGTTCACACTGCCAGCCCGCCACACCGCTAGCCCGTTACCCCGCGTACTTCACGGATATGATTTTCTTTCCTCGGTAAAACACGCGGAAATACTTATCCGGTATGCAAGAAATAATATTCCCTTTTGCAAGCTTCAGTATAATGATATCGGACGGTGTTATTAAACTACATTTTTCGGAGGACTCGAATCTATGTAGTACATTTCTTTCAAAATTTCCCCACACCCGACAAACGGTAGAACATAAATGGTTTGCACAATTTGGAAATTCCGTAACGCAAGAGCGGGAGAAGAGAACATGTTAACTTTTACACCGTTCATAAAACGACAAATTAATTGAATTAGTGTCGAAATGCAAAAATGCATTTATCAAGACATAGCGTAATAGCTTAGTAAGGTACATGTACATATCATGTATCTGTAGCAACAGCGCGAGATATCTGTCTGACAAAATTGTTTTAATATACCGTGAATAAAGCATGAAATGAGCTACTTACGTAAAAAGCAAATGCTGTAAACATTGTAGATTGGATATTTCCTGGAATAACGTAGTCAGTTCTTGCTTGTATTTCAAACTCACTGAAAAGTGTCAAATAAAATGACATACATTTATTATGATATTTACTGTTAGACTAATTATTATTTATATTGAACTACATATAAGGTTTACAGACCATTATAACTACAGCATCACACTTATCATTAATTAAATTTTAAGAAGACATAATCAAACAGCCTAACTTTCGGTTGTGGTTGAATGATAGATTATACATGTAAATTGTTTAAATTTTTAGTGTTGAGAACGTAGAAAAACAATAAGACCCGATTTCTGAAAAAGTGGCTTCGAGAACAATTCTAGATTTACTTAAGTGCCATGTATATACCTAGAAACTAGAAACCTAGGATATTTCTCGAAGATAATATGAACTGCCCTTACGATGAATACCATTTAAAAGGTAGGATGCAGTAAGGTTAAACTTTATAATTCAAATATGTTTGTCTCTGATTAAAGGCCTACATTGGAAATATCCTAATATGGAAATTAAATTATACATGTTCAGATGATTATTCAACATACTTTGTTTTTAAAAACACGTATTCTCCATGTCCATTGAAATCATACGCCAAACCGTCAACCGTTGTAATATGTACATCGCCTCCAGACTTCACTGAAATTTAGATATTGGTTTTTGATTTCGATAACTTATAAATTGTTTTAACAGATACAGGAGGTTTACAAACTCAACCTTATATCGTGCACGGACATTCAGGAACATAAGAAATATTTTGTTTATCGTGTGTGCACATTGTTGTTTTTGTTCATTAAGACATATTAGCAATATTTTACTTCCCCTCTAATTATAACCGATGTTCTAATTCGCCAACCATATTATTTTCATTTTTCTGCGTAAAAAGGAGGATACACTTTAAACTTAAAAAAAAAACAACAACACAGCAACAACAAGATAATTCATTTTCGCTTCTTTTTATGAAATAACTAATGCATTCAATTTTCTACATGCGTTTCGAAACAACGGGCATTGATTCAGGTAGGTTGAAACCAAAAGTCATTAAATCGGCAATGGCATGTATAATATCCGTTGACGAAAATTAGTTTCTCGTGATTTTAAAGTGGATTCTTTAAATATATGAAAAGGGAGCTTGAGTAATTTTGAACAGTTTTATGTGATTCTGCAATAATTGGAATAATTGTTCAGCTGTTACACAAATGATTCAGCATTTCACTCGATTTTCACAAAAGCAACTGTGAGTTATTTTACCTTTGTCTTTCCACCATCTCATTTAAATGTCCTTGCAGAGAAATTAAAATATTATCATCGGTGTGGTTAAGTATATTTGAAACTAAAATTGAACTGAATCAGTCTGTGAGTGATCCGATATATTTTGAGAAATAGGACATGTTGTGACTCAGTGTTTAATATGTTTTGAAATTGTGCTTGTTTTAAAGTCAACGGATATTGCATAGGTTTGTAGTGAAGCCAGTGATTTAATTTTCTGTAGAATCAAAAGTGACAAAAACAAGCATCGAAAGTTGGGGTTCTATTGGCAAATACTTCTTGCACACCTGCAAAATGGTTAGAACAGAATTCTGTCAAACATTTTGTTTTCAGAAAAAAGTCACTACAGTTGCCCAACACTATACCTACAGTTTTAAATTTAAGTAAAGTGTGCTGTGACAGGTTGCTGCACATAACAAGGCACTTTTTACAAACAAAACAATTTATACTACTTACAGTGTAGAACTGGTTTTATTTCGTTAAGTTCATAACATTGACAGTTCTTTAATATATACAGCCACTGTGCATTAATCAGATTTAATTACTCAAGACATTTGTACCTGAAATGGGCGGTTCGTACAAACTACAGTTATCTGACGGGTTAATTGCATAAAACTCTTCACACAGCCGTGAACTAGACAGACAGCACTGTTGATGAGCAGCAGAGATGTAAGGTTCGTGTTCTTCTAGTAAAATATAACCGCCATCTGGAGGCCCCACCAAAAGACGTCCATTGTCACTAAATCCGAAAAAAAAGAATGAACTTCAATACATATATAGCGGCACCAAAGCCACACAATCAAATGGTTGTAAATGTCTTGTATGCCATATGCATGAAGAATATAGTATTACATGAGGTCTTACGCAGAAGGGCAATACTTTGAAACAGTTTTGTTAAAAATAGTAAAAGGTAAATTCAGAATCACGATAACGCAAATAAAGAAGTGAAAATAGATGGGACATAAATCTGCAATATTTTCGATGGTAACCTCAGATTAAACAAAACGATTATGCTAAAACATTTAAAGACTTACTTGTAACAACACATCTGCTTTACTCCGTCGATAAAAAACCATTGCTCGTAACATTTGTTGCTTTTCCGAAATGTGTGGTCCAGCTGGATCCTCTGTACATCACAGGGGCATGGAATAGTGTTATGTCGTCTTTGTTCGATGAGATTCTTTAATTCTTCGTCAGCTGTGAAACCTTGGCAAACTGGTTCTTCTGAAAACAAATTATATTTTCAAGTGATAAATGTTACGGTTATTTTTGGTTATATTTTGTATGAACGCCTATAAATAAAAAATCAGATTTTGTTTATTATTGGTGACACACTAACATAAGATTAGAGGTGTAAAATATATTTAAACGCATACATTTAAGGAATAAATTTCGTGTTTGATAAGTTCATCGAGTCTTGAACGTCATTAGGGCTGGTTAAAACCAGCCCTAATGACGTTCAAGACTCGATGAACTTATCAAACACGAAATTAATTCCTTATATTTACACCTCATTTTATCATTTTGTTTCTAAATTTAATATAAAATATATACTTTTTACTAATTTCGAAATGTTGTTTAAAACATTTCTTACCCCGGGTTTGGCATTTGGACTGGTCCACCTATTTACTCAAATAAAAAAAATCATACTACGACCAAAAATAGTTCCATGTTTATTGAACACATTCATCCGTTTTTTCAAACATTTATATACAGAAAAACCTAATATTTCACAAAAACATCAAATTTGTGTCACAGCAAGTTCTATCTATGCGAGTAAATGATAGTCTAAGTAAAAACCGTTATTTTGGCGGGATGTTAGAAAAGACTAATGCGTTAAATTTTCAACCAATGATAATTCTAGAAAATGGAACGGTACGAGTTTACATCCGACCCTCACTGAATCGGATTTTTGGCGGCCATTTTCTTTCTCGCTTAAAACATAAAAACGGGGGTTCGGGGGCTGTAGCCCCAGATATAACATAAAACAGGAACACGAAACGAAAGAAACAACTGGATTTGATGTCATATAAGTAAACTTGTTTACTTCCGGTTTGAGGGGTATAAAAGCAACTAAAAATAAAAGTAATCTAAAAATAGCAACATTCCAGGAAGAGCTATCTAAAATTAGCAACAATTATAAAAATAGCGGGGATTTCATGACGTCAACAGGGTATTCCTTTACATCCGACCCTAAATGTACTCATTGCGCGGTGATAAGGCTAACGGTATTCATTGAAGATTGAAGTTCACTCGTCCCGTAAAGGATATTGAAGCAGTGGAAATAAAGGTGTAAATATTAAGTTATGTATATAGTAGTGATGTGTGATATGGTGGTGTGTGGGGTGGTAAAGTGTGGTGGGTGTGGCGTTGCAATGCGTGGTCGTGTATGGTGTGGTTAAATCTTAGATAGTACAATGCGGGGCAGTGTGATACAGAGTATAAATAGGATAACATAATGATAATTTAAACATAAATCGGGTAATTCCTTTGGCTACGGTAATTTGAAAATATCCAGTAGAGAGTAAGTATTGGTTAGAAGGCGAAACATGTTTTGATATTAAACTTGATATTAACACTATGGTTAGAGAACTTTTAAATGCCAATAATGTATTGAATTGTTAAGTGAAGTCTAACCTCCAAACGACAAATCAAATCATATAGCTTAAGAAGAACAATGCCATCGAACTTGATGGTGATGACGATGATGATGATGATGATGATGATGATGATGATGATGATGATGATGATGATGATGATAATGATGATTAAGTGTGGTTAAACAAAAGCTCAGATGAATCGTAAGAAGAAAACGTGAGCAGAAAATACAGAAAACGGTTCATCGGCACCATATTCTCCAATATTTACGCTGCATATCGTTGCAAAAAATCCATGACATTAGAGGCTTTAATTTATAAATGAGACTAAGAGCATAGCTGTTTATGATGACTCTGTGACGTTTGGTTTTAGACAACTTCACACTTGCTCCATTAGGTCCTCATTTGAACAATAACCGACAAGGTGTTCGACATTGTTAAATTAACTCTCGTCAATCTGCCTGATAATGGTGTATGCAAAATCACACAAATACACAATACATAAATTATGGAATATTTTAACAGTATGCAATCTGTTGGTTCGTATTTTCGAGTTGGGTATGTACAATGTAAACAACATCACACGACACCGAAGGTCGAGCGTGATGTGGTTTACATACGCAACAAGAAATAATACGAACCTACAGACTGCATACTGTCATAATGTTCTTTATATTATATACCCTTCTCGCTCAAAACAATTTACTAAACTAAACAAACATTTATGAATTGCGTAAAAATATCGTAACGGTTGTAAAACAGCGACGGAAATTTTCTATTCTGGAGTTCAGTATGTGCTGGAAAATTCCGACAACATAGTTATGACTTCACATAGAACACTAAAAGCTGAAAAATAAAGAACTGGAAAACGATATTGTCCAATACGTAATTTCTAGTCTGGCGAGTTGTATCAAAGATTTGCGGATTAACGCTGCACTAAAACCATTCATAGCTATATATTAAATAGATAGCTAACGAAACTGCCAGACGAAATAAATCGTTGTTCGAAGACATAACTAACATTGTGGTATAAATGATTACAATAATAATAATGTTTTGAAGGTTTTCCTGTTATGTAAAGTCTATGTTCATTTAATCATGTGTATAGTTTGAAGAACTGTTTGAAAAATCACGGCACATTGTTTATTCAACGGTGATGCCTTTTATTTCAGCTATTAACTTTCGAATGTAAAACATAAGGTGTTTGCTGTAAACATATCTAATAACTTAAACACGAATGCTTTACTGCATATAAATGGTTTTTTCTTCAGAAAGAAATTTCTTTTAAACACAATGGGTTAATAAATTTTATCAGATTCACTGATCTTTTAAGCATCCGCTATCTGTCTATTAAATTGCTTTGCCCACACATACATATCAATCTAACATTGACGCGCACAAGTACTTTATCTGTTAAGATGAAAGATTGCGCAAGTTGATTACAGCAAAGACCACAATATATGATATGGGAAGATGCGTTAGTCCAAACACCTCACGCGTAGAAGTAAATTATTGCCGTTAATTAGATTTTAAATATTTTAACATTAAAGCTACTGCTATTAATGTGACACGAATTGTTACTTCTAACGAGTGTTTCTTGCAAGCGTAAATCTTTGATATTTATATTATCAACATGTTTTGATGCATTCGAATAGTTTATCAGGGTTTTTATGCCCCCACAAATATGGGTTGGGATATAGAGTTGCACTTGTCAATATGTCCATCTGTCCGCCCGTACGTACGTCCCCCCCCCCAAATCTGATGGCATCAAGCATTAAGTTTACTTTCAAACTTCCACATATGATCAAGCAGTATGTGTAGATGATCGTTATGAAATCATTTATTCGGTGACTATTTTACCTAAGTTATGCCCTTTGTTACAAATGTTGTTGTAGCAGTGGGGGCATCAGTGTCCGAGGACACGTTCTAGTTTTAATTAATTCCAGCTATCGTGCTCTTTCTGATTTTATTTCCGGTGCTATGGTTTATGTTAGGTCAACCTAGCATTTTCTTTTCAGTCTTTCATTTATTGGCTACTTAAAGTTTTTATGTGTTTTGCATGCAACATTGTCGAGGTTTGGGTGGGTCGGATATTATTCCCCACGGCAACATGTGCATGATAATTTTTTGTGAAATATGCATATCAAGAATAGCTGTATCGAGCACACACAGCCTCCCCACAGAGCAAAAAGATAGAGGGGGAGACAGCATGGTGATGCAATTATCAGTTTTAAATAGACGCCACATACTATTGACGAAAGTAAGAACCCGAGCGGTTACCGCCATGGAACGATCAGTGGCTAATCAGTTTGTCACTGGGGTTTATAAGAAAGTGACGACAAGTGTGACGCTCAACTTTGAATTGTAAACTCACTAATTGTGATGCACATACATGTAACAAGTAACTGACAAACTATATCTGGGTTAAACTATGTGATGTATCGACTTGCTGAGTTAAATGTATATGTTACGAATTAAACATTCTAAATTGGAAAAAATACAAATCAGCATTCCATTGTTTTATGCATCTTATCTTATAAACCCGATTTGTTGACTAACTTGTCACTTATTTCAGTAATAATATTTTCATTGTGAGGAAACAATGATAATGCTGTTTAAGATAATATTTACAGTGGCATTGTAAATGGACGTTATCTAGGTTGTTCAAATACTATCCGATTAATTGAATAATAATTTTACCACATCTTGTAGTATTAAACAACATGACAGTTTTCTGTATATTTGTATTAAATATTTTAATACACACATATTCCGGAATGGCGTGTTTCAGTGGTACACCGGTTGGGCTGCTGCATTTGAGATATTGTGAAAATAAAGTTAAAACTTGTATTAATTTTTTGCATTTGTATCGTATACATTTCGCTCAAATTTGCAAAATAGTTATTTCGAAATAAACCGGTTTTTTTTTCGTGTTTGTCAGTCACTCTTGTGTACAGTATGTTTGCGTCAGCAGCATTAATTTATCATAAAATGAATTCTACAATTTTTTCCTTTATGTTTCTATATCTGCATATACCATGTACATGTACATGGATGCACAAGATACAAGGTAATTTTAAACTATCAAAGATTACCTGTCTAAATGTTAAAGTTTTTCCCAAATGCATTTATTTTTACCTATTGGAATGAACAAACATTTAGGATGAACACACTTATCTAAATATATAATCCATTAAGTTGTCAAAGCTGTATGTGAATTAATTTCGAAACATATTCGACATTATATTTTAAGTTTGGATGAAAACTGCAGCTTCATTTATTATCCTAAAAACCTTTTGGAGTAAACGGTAGTCTTTAAGTAATACATTGTTGTTTGAATATTCTATATATTTTAGGGCAAAAGAGAGTCTTCGTGAATCTACTTTTTCCCATTTTCATGATTTCTCTATTTTTATACATGCGCGCCGACAATATTATATTTTCCGATAAAGTAAATCAACTTTAAAACACAATCATTCATCTTTGATACAATTACGACTTATCTGCACATGTGATTCTGTTTGATCAGCCTTTTTAATATAAATTATGTTTTAGTTATCTAACAGAATGTTAAACTCATGCAAGTACTGTCACACTGACTCTGAGCCTTTTAAAGCAAAACCGGCTGATAAAGGAGTTACATGTACAAAAGGCATAATCAGTTAGGTTAATGCATAGTTATCAAGAGAAAGATATCTCAACAATATAATGAATGAAATCGTCACAAGTCACATCAGCAAGTTTGGCGTTAAAAAACTGTGCACAAATTGCTTAGAAAACGGATAGGTTAGGCATAGTTCTTCATTGTGTGTAACACAACAAGTCATCATTTATGACTGAAAGGTTAACCGGAAAAAGAGCTGTTTTGTTAACAAATAATGTCTTAACTTGTTACGTATTTTATCTTATATTAACTGATAATTGTTAAAGCTTAAATACAATTGAACATCCATAGTTCAGTTGTTAGTATATCTAATCCCATCGGATCAAATTAAGTTGTCTAGTTCGCTCATTTCGTCCAAACCTTTTTGTTTACTGAGCGATTTAAAATCCATCGGTCATATCAAGTTTTAACGTAGCCACATTTCAGCAATATATGCTGGGATTGTTTAAAAACTAAGCCAATACTGGCAACGATTGCAGGCTGTCAACCAGGTCATCTCCAAAATATAGGAAAATATAGGAATATTTTCGCAACAAATATAGGAGTTTTTAGTTGATTTTGAGGCAAAATATAGGAGTTTGGAACTGATAATACACATGTAGTTTTATTTACTTGCACTTATACAAATGATTTTCACATGTGCATTTACTGTTTTACAATGTCCAAAATGTCCACTGTAAAAATGATGGAAACCATTAACTTTAACATCAGCACCATCAAGCACATCACCAGCATCTGAATGACCATTCACACAAGGGGGAAATGCAGAAAATGCATTAAAAAGCCAGATTTTTCCGTTTTAGTTTGTCTTCTATGATATATAGTACTGTACACAGCATAGACCCATCCACTCATAGTCATATTGCTTTGTGTGTAAAAATCTGGGTTACAATGTCCAAAAGGGTTAAGTCAAAAGTGACCCAAAGGCCTTACTTTGGTCAAACTCTATTGAGAGCCTGTAGGCAATACATCATACAAAATTATATGCCCTTCACTACTCTAGAAGTTCGGGAATATGATTCAATTTATTTATTTAATCTGCATGGAACAGTACTGCAGTCAAATAAGTTAGTAAACCTAAATACAAAAAATATTGCTACAAGTTTCAAGAGAAATGATAAATAACCATAACTGATCTTTAATTCAAACTGCCATTAAATTTCTATACAAAAGCAATAATTTTCAAAAGCCAAAGCCTTCTTGGGAATAGATGGACATCATTCCTTGTTAGTTTCATTTAAGTTTAAGAGTAATTTAACTTTTATCCATTGAGTGGTTCCATAAAAAAACAATAATTTTAGAAAACTATGCAAATATTTTGCAGATTATCCTAATAAATTTTTTTTAAAGTTATCTCAATTAATTTAACAAACAGTTGTTGCAAATTATCAAATAATATTGTTTTTATTACCTCCCTTTATTTGACCTTGCCTTTTGAAAATTATGTTTTTGTAAAGACACTTTCTTTTGCATGCTCTCTTTCTTTTGCATACACTCTTTTCCAACAGAGTTTGATAACACTCTTTTCAAACTGGAAAACTGACCACAAAAGTCAGCTGAAGAATTCTTGTTCACAGTCAAGCATGTTTTTCCAAGGAGTTCATCTTGACGTTTTAGACAACCACATGCCCCATACCAAATATAAGCTCTCTAGTCCTTGCAGTTGGTGAATAAACTTTAATGATCTTTAATATTTTTTGCATTGGGTTGCAACTGCAACAAGAAATTCTGCATAGAAGTGAAAATTGGTTTTGTTAGGTAAGCCTTAATACACAGAAACCTGCTACAAAGTTGTTAAGAGAATCAGATTAAAACTTAAGAAATGCCACCCGCCAAGTTTTCACCAATCTAAAAGTTGAGTTTTGTTCTTGAAAAAAAAGAAGAAAGCAAAAGCAGTATCAAAGCAATATTTACTCTCTTCATATATCGGCAAAAACAAATAGTAAAAAATATAGGAATACACATAAAAATATAGGAGAAATATAGGAATATAGGAGGCTTTTCAGAATATAGGATTCTGATCCAAAATATAGGAGAAATATAGGAATATAGGAGTCGGTTGACAGCCTGCGATTGCTTGTTACAAAGCGTCATATTGATATTGGTTTAATTTTGAACAAGCGCTGAAGAATGTTTGCGATTTTTAGAAGAGACTTACACGTACATACTTTTTGAATCTCTTTGTTATGCATATTGGATGTTTAACTATTACGTTTCTTCAAGAATTTGTTTTAATTATTATTGTGTGCATATAGGTCTACTTGAACCAAAGTGTTACAGATGTGACTGATGATTTTTTTTTGCATTTACTGTAAATGTTTGCATGCTATGTTTTTGTTTTATACTTGGGCATTGTCAATATTTCCGGATAACTTATGTTTGTTTTAAAAGATAAGAGGAGACTGTTTCGTCACATTATTTCAAAATCGTACCATGAACTAATAAGTATAGAAAGCATTTTATCCCGCTTAACCAACGGACGGGTTTTTAAGATTTATTTACTCTAATTTAAACTTGTTTGAACGCGAAATAGAAACATCAAATATGGCTGACCCAAGACAAAATGTACGAACTGTTTTAGGGGACTAAGAAACACATACAACTTAATTCACTAAAGACCTCTGTTTGGAAAAGCAACCCCATTTTGGGAGACAGGAAAATCACTTTTAAATAGTCTTGTTATAAAACGAATTTATAAAACGAAAACGAACGTATATAATACACAATTATGTAAGAAATGTCATTATTCCTGCTTTGCAAATGCATGCAACCGGAGATCAAAATACTCATTCAAAGTGTTTTGAATGCCGTAAAGAATCTATAATTTTGACAGTCATTTGCCTTCCAAATCTAATTAATTGCGGAGAAAACATTCAAGTAAATATTTCACTGCATGTTAACTGAAATAAATATTGTTAAAATTCCAGATTCAAACGCTATTTCGTCTAATTTTAATAACTAAACGTAATTTCTATAAACACTTAATATACGCTTGTAATTAATTGTTCATAGGCCGAACACTAAGATTTTATATTTGATAATGACGTGTTTTTTTTCAATCACATAGAAACGATAATATAACACCTATTTCATTAACCGTGTAAAACCCCGAAAGTTTCTAAACGGAAATAAACCTTGGTGTTCAAACTATCAGGAAAAAATGGCCCCATTTTCGTCAATATTATATTATAAATCTTCAGATATTTTGTCTAATTATAATTCTGTTACTCCGGGGACCTGCTAGTTATTTTCTGGAACTAATTATTTATAGTGTGATCACGACTGCTCTTCAAGGAATGGCAATTATCATGAAAACCATTGTTTAGATTATATAAACATACGAATCTTAAAAATGACTGTGTAGAGCACGAGTTGAATTAAATTTAGGTGAAGGCACTGTGGGGAGTTTTATGCATTTCTATTACTGCCCACAAACAAGAATATACTATCACATGACGCAATATTGCATAAAATAAGACCTTAATCATGGCTTTCAGATTTCCTTATTTTCTATATAACCTCGTTTATTGTTACATTAAACTAAGCCAGTGCTGACTAATTATAAAGGAGTATTTACTTATACATGCACTTGTGGATAAAAAAAAACTTTTAAACACTTAACACTAATATGTTAAATCCTAAGAGGATACTAAGACTTGTTATTACCTATATGAAGTCCATCACTTTCAGCCAGATTTATGAACAATATAAGAACTGTAATCAATTTAACAGTCATTGTAAAACGCATTCCAGTTTTCATTCGAACCATACAATGACTCACAATTCTGGCAATTAGCAGTTTATTTGATTTTAATTCAGTTTTCCGTTCATTATATTCATGCACACCTGACAAGCTTGTGTTTCGTGCTAAATTCCATATTGAATATATTGCTTGTGTCCTTAAACGTCGTTATCAGTCATTTAGTCAGTCAGGTGCATACTTTTGGATCTTCTCTGATAACGGCTTTTCATAAAATAAAGCCGTTTATCAAATTCAATATTTTCAGAAAATTATCACAAACACTTAAAACATTGATACAGTTTAATGTGAGTGTGATGTATCTGATTAGGACCACGTCACGGGAAAAGTGTGTCTTTACAGAGGCAACCAAATTCATTGAAATAAAATAGAACAAAACTGTTACAGTAGACGACAGTTATTTTTGTGCATTTTTCTGTAAAAAGTACAATTTTAAAGACAGACAAAATAACAAATCACCGATTATTTATTAGAACATAACATACGAGTGTAAGTTATTTCCCAAATAGACTAAACAACCAAAGCGTCGGAACATATATCATTAACATTTTTTTCTGTTAACTAGTTCTTTTTCTTTGAGTCTTCACAGTCATCTTTTTGAGCACACATTTATGTCTGTATTGTGATGCACGAAGTGTTAGTTCCACCGTACTTTCAAAATGTTGACAGTATAGTAAGTGTAGCTATACGTTATTGCTTATTTTACATGCAACGGTCTTAATAGTTATCGTTAATGAGATAATCTTAGTATTTTTATATCACCAGGGCCCAAGATAATAAAACTAAGTTTTGAGATCAGCCTCAAATCTCAAGGATCTGATTGGCTGAAATGGCGACTGGTCGCCATTTCAGCCAATCAGATGCTTGAGATTTGAGACTAATCTCAAAACTTAGTTTTATGATCTTGGGCACAGGAAGCTTGTAAAATGTTTGGTTTCATAGACCCTAACATGTTTATCTTGCACTGCAAACAGCCAGGCTTTTAGACTTGTAGTCATTGAAAATGTTTTGGTCAGGTATTTGGCAAATGTTTAATGAGAGAAAAACACAACTGTGTGCCTGTTAATGGACAGTAATACAAATAACTGCCAACTCTGTCTATCACCGAAACGGGAGCTATTCAATATTTGCATTCCTAAACGGCTGTGTACATATGCCATTGGAAATTGAACATTCGATGCGATTTAATCATATAAACAACATTCCTCAATCAGCGGTGCGAGCTCCCAAATAAAAAATAGAGGGTTAACGCTAACGTGAGAATAGGCTTCAAAAAGTAATAATTTTAGAATATATATCTAACCGATAACATATTAAATAACTAAAATAAGGATGATTGATCAATTTCCTTAAGCTCAAATAGCTATGGTACTTAAACACCGTATTCCAAAATCAAGCAAGTTTACATTAAATTCCTTTGGCTGAATTAGTTTAGGTGCTTGTCAATATCATAAATAGTGCGTTTTCTAAGTATAAAAAACAACAGATTATTTTTGGACGTTTTCTTTTTTTCTTTTCAAGATATACATTTTAAATTAAAATTAAAAAGGAAAAAATGCATAACTAGAACTACGAACGTAGAGGACATGTACATGTTGTACAATAGAGGACGTAAGAGTATCAGGTTTCATTAACGCATTCATTTTTAAATAACAGAGCCGTGTCAATAAATAAGCTTTCAGTCCGTCCATAGACCAGTTTATCCGTCCGCCCGTTGAAGCTTTTAAATTGCTCTTTAGATGCCTTTGAGAAAAATAGATAACTATAAATACCTTTTATTCAGCTTCTTATGTGGATAATAGTTTCTTGAACGTGGCTATTACATTGCTAAAGTAACAGAAACTAGAACAGAGGTTAGCCGCAGAGATGAGTTAGTATCTATACGTTCGTCAACTCCTACCATCCATCACACGACCTCCAATGTAAGCCATACAACACATTCTGAAAGAGTAACCCAAAGCTTCGTCAATCAGTCTTTGGAAAGTGTTGGGGAAACTTTGGTGTGTGAACATCGTATAAAACATCCAAGTGTCATTATTTTCATTTATCTACTAGGCGCATGTAATATGCAAAACGCAAACTTATAAATTCGTTGATAATTTTATCATAAGTTAATATGCTAAAATGCTTTAACTTTTAATCGGTAAAGAAACGTTCAAAAATCATATACTATTTCATAATCAAAACATTTAGTCTGCTAGATCAGTTTTTGTCACTTGCATAACGATACAGTTAACCGATAAAGAGCTTTATATTGGTGATGTAGTTACGTCACTTTGCTATCGCATTAACAACGACATAAATACATGCAGCATAGAATTCATCATCTTATCATCTGGTCGAGCTGCCTCGGGCCATGGCATGCCATCGACACTTTTCCTGCATCAGCGATCTCAGTTCCCCAGTTAATTCGAGTCCTGTGTCCCTCCTTAGCATGTCGATGTAGGTCAGTTTCTGGCTCCCCTTGCTTGCCTTTCCCTGTATTTCCCTGTATTGGTTCACACAACACCAGGTCGCTTACAGTGTCGGATACAGTGGCCTGCTAGTTCGAGCCTCCATTTCCTGATCTTGCTGTCACCTTTGAAAACTTTCCATAAAGGACCACATTCCTGACTTTGGTTTTTCCATGACACGTTCATCGGCATTCTTAGTACGCGGGTGTAGCATGCATATAGGCTGGTTTCTTCATTTGTACATAGTGTCCATGCCTCGCAGCCATAAAGCCTCTACTGTCGCAAGAAATATACTCTTTTTGAGCTCTTTTCTCGTGCATGACTTCCAGACATTTTTCAAAGAATGCAGTGCTCGCCATGCCAAGGCCTTTCTAACCTTTATGTCCTTTTCTGTCGAGCCTATATAGGAACCTAGATACTTAGTCCTCGGTTAAGGCCACTACTGACCCATCTAGGGTTTTTACTACCACTTGGTCTATGTTGAAGGCCATTACTTCTGTCTTCTTTGCAGTCAATGCGAAGCATAGTATTACATTTTCTCAAAACCAAACGCGTCCATTTACACTTCAACTTCATCCTCTAGGAAGTCTTATACTTAAAAAATGATAATTACTTATGGAACGCATTGTAGCATTACTTTCAGATTCTTTTATATAGTAAATCCGTTCACCATTTTTGGACTATACACACAGTTTTGACTTGTAAAATTTATGTTTGTGTCTTTTCACTTGCGACAAGGTCGAGTAGACGGGTCGGTTGGACTTAATTTACCAAGGCAACTTACCCATGTATCATAAAAAGTATGAATGAGTGTTATTGTGGTGCACTGTAAAACCTGGTTCAAACCTCCAGAAGCAAAATGCTTTGCCACTGATTGTTCCAAAGAGTGACCTTTTGGGGTGTTTTGTTGTAAGTGTCATTGGTGTTTTTAATGATGCGACTTTTCTTGATATTCAGATTTAGGTGTTTTCAACATAGTTAAGAAAAAGGTAGTCGAAAGTTGGAAAGGTAGTGAACGGAAGATTTTGAAAACTGAATTAATAGGGGATTTTATGGCTAGAGAATATCTGACGTGTCTTATTCATTTCCTTCACCTTGGGAAATAAAAGCGCATCTAGGATGATTCTTTACTTCCGTTTGCGGTTTATGTTCTTCATATTTCATCCAATAATAAAATATTCATCCTGCTCTGTTTTTATCTGTGTATATAAGTCATCTTTAAATACAAAGAAACACGTTAATTCATCACATCATTAGCAAGGATGCTGAAATTACAGAAGTCTCCTCAGTGAGAGTTTCATAGACTTACTTGCTCAATACAATTTTGAACTAGTATAGCCATGTTTGCGTGCATTCGAACTAGGGTCTGTCACCTGTTCATTATGACATTCGCTTTCATCCTTATTTAAGACAGTTATCGAATTCCAATGCCAAACTTAATATGTCGATTAAGATAATGCGGTCCAGGGCGTTTACGTATTTACACAGCACTTCTGTAATCTATAGACAGCGTTATCACTTTACGTTTTGACTATTTAGATCAGCGTTCTACTCATTGACTCGTTCATATCAAAATCAAAGTGAGTTTCACTCCAGGATGATCAGGCCAGTTAAACAAACTTTAATGTCCTGTCAAACAGGTGAATTCATTTACCTTATTAGTGCTCAAATCATTTTATAAACGTTTTATATTTTGTTGACCTTGACCCAAAATTGTCACAACAAATGGCCGGTAATATAAAACCCGATCAGAAATTGTATTACAAATGCAGGTAAATAGTTCAGTAATTTAAGTGCAGGTATTACAAGCAGTGCATGCAGTACAAACAAATAACTCGAGCCAAAAGTAACGGCACTAGGCTTAAAAATATGACGAAAATGTATAGGGAAACAATTAGCTAATCATAGAGGACTAAATTGTTATTGTGGATAAATGTTCGAGTAATATTTTGGGATTTTAATTTCGTTAATGGCCATGGATGTCGATAGAGCTATTTAAAATACATATAAACAAACGTTGTATTAGACTATTACTTAACAAATTACAGGCCTGAACCATACACAATTTAAGGACTGTATAATGATATACACTTTCTATAAAAGTTTACTTTATTCGCTACAATTTTGTTCTATTCCAAGCAGTAATACATGTATACTAATATAATGTTAGTTAAAAAATGCTAACAATTTACGAACATGATAACCTAGCCTGGATTCCAGGCGATGATGTATTTTATTTTTATTAATTCCCCAACTGATTATCTGGGGCCAGTCTACATCTCTATCTGAACTTCATCGATAATTCAGACATCTCTCTTAATGCAGTATGATAGAAAATAGACTGGCTACAATAAAAGCATGTTATGATGTATAAAAAATAAACAAAAAGACAAAAACTAATTATCAGACTAGTGGTTAGTCTAATGATTACAGAGCGACAATGGAATTTTATATTTCAAACGTTTGGTTGCGTTATCTTACACAATTGGATCGGTAGTTTTGTCGACACTTATGATGTGATGTCTGTAATTGTTTAAGATGTAGCCACTGCTTATAAATCGACTTAGTTTAAAATGATCTCCCATTATAATTGTATGTGATAACTGTTTCTGATTTGCAATTTAATATTTAGCTCGAAACAAACAAGATTCATTGACGAATAAATTTTTTTCAGCGAAGTAAGTTAAATCTAATAAACGCTCGATAATTCTGCATTCAAAAATACAGCATATTTTGACAAAACAAAACTTTTTCAGTGTATAAGTAATGTTAAACGACATTATGAAAATTATGAACACAGATTCAGCCATAACAAAAAAAAAAAACACGGGTGTTCGGGGACAGTTTTCAAAGCATAACACAAGTGAACTCGGTTCCTTTTTTATACTTTGCAATTTTATTTTTCAAAATGCGTACAGTTATACATGTAACTAATAATTGAAACCAGAAATCATCCAATTAATGGAATCACAGTTTCCTGTTTTCGACATTTCACGTTACAGAAATCGTCATCACAACACGTGGAACAGGTAGGAAGTGACCTAACTACGATGCCATCAGCGGCACATTGCTGCAACACAATTATTTAATTACTTGTCATTGTGAATGTGGCTAATTTTTACTATTTTTCAATTTCATAGTTAGGCTAAATTTAATGTTAAATGTGTAGTTAAATGTGTATTTGTTACGTTGACAGACGTTAATAGAATCTTCAGAATAGAACCTGATAGACATATTATTAAACAAATTCCTTTTTAACCGCCCTGTTTATTTATTGGTGTAACATGCCTTTTTAGATTTTTATCATCAAATCCCGTCTCTATGTGTTTCGGATCATTTAAGTGGTAAATGTAATAAATCAGGATCAAGTTTTCACTTATTTGATTCCTCTTTGATAAATTTCAGTTTAAGTGTAAATGTGAAAATCAAAGATTCACTTAAGATGCTTTCTGTTATTTATTCATCTCTTATGGATATCAAAAGGAGAAAAGGAATGTCGATTTATCCATCACGTAACAACATTAAGGTGTTAGACAAAGAATTAATTTAAAATTTAGCATTCTTTGATTATTTCGGTTAATTTTAGGTTTGCGATAAAATAAAATAGAATAGATATGTAACCAATATCGGTACTATAGTACGATAATTTATAGTTACATGTATGTTCCGACATCCAAGATGAAACAGGGAGTTGTCGCCCCAAGCCAACTCATCGATGAAGCACATCTGAAACGTTATTGAAATATGTGGAAATGAATTAACCAAAACATCAGGAAATTTTTTATTTGACATGCAATGCTTTTAATAAGTAATATTAACGTAATCCTAAAAATTGCGAATTTAACTACAAGTTTTCATTCATGCGCAACATAAAAAATGTTTTCATTTGATAGTTTTTACTTAATAAGGCGATACAATTTTTAAAGCGGTTAATGACGTAATTCATTCGTTGGCCAGTGATAAATAGATAATCTTCTAGGATTCCCGTGTCTAATAATGTCCTATGTGATCCAGACGTTTGGAAAAGTCTGGCAAGAATAATAACATACAACGTGCTTTACCTTTGTTAACTTTAGAGCCTGCCAATCAATAGATCAGGTGTGAGGACGTAGTAAATATTTGCTCAAAATTTGAGGATGATCACAAAATACATGGTAAATTTTATGTTTGCCGAGAAACAGAATAACTCATTTTAATTAAAATATAAATTATTATAATCATTATCGTCTCATTATGTTCATTTATTTATTACACTGAATACGTTATCTTAGTTTTACCTTTTAAAGTTCCAACTACGCACAAATACTTATAGTTGCTTTATGTTTTAAATTTATAGTATGCATCACTTTTCGCAGCATAAAACTTCGAAATTTCAGACGTTTACATAACCTTATTTGATCAAACACTAACTTTTTCTTAATCATTGTTGTTTTCCATAAAAAGGTTTAATTGTGTAACCATTTTAAATGTGAATGCCAAACTTACCTGGTTGGAGGAACACAATTTTATTTGGTCACAGTTTTGAGGAGCGTTGACGCGGGCACACTCTAGGCATAAAGGACCACGAGACCCTCGCGCGGTGTACCCTGTATCAAAGTCGTAGAATTCTCATTTTTGATATTATAAACATCTGGATCTACCTTTAAACAATTATATTTACATTTTGTTTATCGTATCCGTATTCAATAAAAATCAGTTCTTCACAGAATCTGTGTGCATTCCCTTTGATGCAAAACGAAGTATTCAAACCGTATTTAAATATTGATTCAATTAACAAACGACTGACAAGTTGATGTGAGAATTATCTAAATGAATTCCTGTAGGCGGATTGGTAATGATTAGAAAAGTCTCATAAAATCTAGACTCTGGAATCGTATTGACAAGTAGTTCCAATCTAAATACCTTATATAACAAGAACGTTCCATATGAAAGGCAAAGGCAGTTAAATTGAAAAAAATCTTTGTTTGGGTGGTTCAATAATTGTATCAATCATTTCTCGAATTCACTGAACATTTCGTATTTGAAGGCCTGAGAAATGGCTTTGTTATGTCCTTTTCTAGGGTACAGGTATGTCGCTCCAAACTCGTCAGAAGACAAACAAAACCATTTCACTTCATCATATTTTTGTTCGTGTTTTGTTCTAAACAGATATTTTGAATAAATTATAATTTCCTAGTATTAAAAAGGTCACTTGAATGCTTTTATTAAGTTTTAACTTCTAATTAAAACTACACTTTCTGACTACCATGAGCTTCTGGCTATATTGGACCGGATAACAAGTTAGTTTTGAATTATTTGTTTTGCAAAAAACAAAAACAAAACACAATTATAGACATACTACAGATATTAAATGATCAAATAGAGAAAAATTCTTAATCGTAGAATATAATGTAAAAACATATTTCGTAAGTCGTATATCATGTTGTGTTGGGTTACCTAGTTCTCCACATCCACGTGAGTTACAGAAACTTCCATGACAACATTCAAAACAACCATCGCCAGTGTTGTATTGGTGTTTATCACATATCTATTGAAAAAGGAAAAATTGATACTGATATTAGAATTACATTATGCCGAAAAATTAACAATGCGATTGAGGAACTGCTGACTTTCGTATTTGGTCTATTGTATTATAAAGCCAACATGATGATACTAGGGGGTCTTTAGGTTCTCACAAATGCAATGTTTATAAACCGCACTTGGAATAAAAAACAAAGCGCTTACGTATGATCAAATCAAACTGATAAGAAATAACAAAACGGAAGCTTATGAGCTTACTTCACATTTTATATCAAACTTTCCAATAAGTGGTTCAAACCAAGAAATAGTTAGATGATACTTTTGAACAATTATTTTCATAAGGGAATTAAAAAGTCAAAAAGACAAGTCGGATAAACTGAACACATTATCATTTTATATTAAAATGTACATTTCCTGTAACTGATAATACACTTTTATTGAAACGAAATTTGAAAACCTGCTTATGTATTGGCGTCGTTGTTTGAAATGGCATATTGATAGATGTCAAATAATAAAAAAAACGCTTTTAAATTACCTCTCGTGATCTGCATCCTGATTTAAAATGAATATTGCCCTCTGGTGTACTAATCTTTTCGAGAAAGCACAACTGCAATGAAATGACAATTCAAACAAATCATATCACTTAACAACTGTTCTAAGTATACACCTGTGTACTGGGGCATACTGGCTTGATAAGTGAACCATTGCTCTAAAACTTAAAAAAACATGCAAAAATACTAACTGATTTATAAAAAAAATATTTTTCAAAATAACTGACAACTAACTGCTCACAATCATTTCGATTACTGGCACCCACAGAATACAAATTCACATCATTGAATAATGATTATGACCGACAACATCGCGAATAACATTGATCTGATTGAGCTTATACAGTTCTGAATTGCTCATTTTGGGGAATCTTAAGCCCAAACCTGAATAAGCGAAGTTCCAAGTTTGCGAAGACTGCATGGTTGGTCCCTCACGTTTCGTACTCCTCTGCCAGGATCAGACCATTGTTTTTCTTTTCGATTAAGATCCGGAGTTTTAACACACCATGGACATATTCTTCAGTGTTTACCTCAAGAAAAGGTCTGGTGTTCGCCGAACGATGACACGGTGCACCATCATGCATTAACTGCATGCACCCATGTGCATGAAGACGGTCGGAACAAGGACTTATCGCTGATATTCTTCAGAATTTTAGTTCCCTAAGATTAAAACCGCATCATTCCTCTTGTGCATTGACATAACAGCCCACAACATTAAAAAATCCACCGCAATTAAAAAAATCCGCTTAAATATTTTCGCGATTTAACCGGTTACCGCTGAAGGTAATAAAACGCGTTATTAACTGTTTTGTGATTTAAAATTTTGTATTTTGTGAGTGCCAGTACTCGAAATGATTGTGAGCAGTTGTCTGTCATTTTGAAAAATATTTTACTAATAAATCAGTTAGTAATTTTTGCATGTTTTATTGAAAGTTTTGGAGCAATAGTTCACTTATCAAGCCAGTAATGCCCAAATACGCAGGTGTATACTTAGAAAAGTTGTTTAGTGTACAATAACAATTTTACCTTAGGATATATGCAATGTTGCTGCCCCACAGTCTATCATTAAGATATATCAGTTTAGTCATGTCGCCATTATCACATCGTACTAAACATTCTTTACAAAAAAACAACAACACAAAATAATATAGATGTTATGGATTGCAGCCTCAAATATTGAATATGTGTATTGAGGCTCTCGCATTGTCAAAATCAAAAACCAGGTATTGCAGTCGTAGTCAAAACTCTACTTCAATAAATAAACAGAGTACAGTTCTTTGAAGATAAGACATTAAGCTATTTGAGCATTAGGGAATTTATCCGCGTTGCATATATTTTCTGTCAATTGGTTGAAAATAAGGACAATTTGCCGTTGAAGTTCCGTTGCAAATTCGTTTTGAAATTCCAAATCTTTGTTTCAGCATTAAGTGACAATATTCAATCGAAAGTAAAGGACTGGTGAACAATTTAAAATTACCTTGAATCAATAAATGGGAAAAGTGTTTAGTTTACCTGATTGTCTTCACACGATTTCACGACTTCACAGAATGACGGAGAAAAGGTTTCGTCGCAAGCAAAGCACATCAGTGTTTTATTGTTTACGGAAGGTGTTGTTGTAACTGCCAAAGCTACAAATCGCGAATATGTAGTATTATTTGAAAGATAATAAAACGTAAAAGTGAAAACGTTTAAAGTAATATAACACTCATTAAAAGAGTCTACATTAATTTGGCAGATGATCATAACATATTGTATATAGATATTTTTAGATATGTGTAAATGCGATATCGTTATCGATTCGCAAGGCGTTTAAAACAGTGATTACAGATTACTGATGAAAATGTTATTTTCGTTTTGTAAATAAAGTATTTTATATTTAAACTTGTACTTACAAGCGCATGTTGACGAATTGCCACAAGGAATTGTAGAGAAGAATAAACATGTACGTGTATAAGTTTGTTTTAAAGATATTAATAATTTTATTATAATACAGACTAAACCTTAGCGTGCAAATGTGGATACATTTAAACTTCAAATATACTAGATGCAATTAGTATTTTTCCTAAGACGGATTTGTAAAG
Source organism: Corbicula japonica (assembly GCA_038501625.1). Classification (NCBI taxonomy): domain Eukaryota; kingdom Metazoa; phylum Mollusca; class Bivalvia; order Venerida; family Cyrenidae; genus Corbicula; species Corbicula japonica. Next base: position 983,544 of record JAZAYU010000178.1, on the reverse strand, counting down.
GAGTAAGTTCACGGAGGCCTAATATTGGCCTAAAAATATGTGAATTTTTAAATTTTGTTACAGATCTTAAATTTTAATGCCATTGAATACATAAATAGTTACACTTTTAATACATTGTATCTTTAAATTTTATATTGATTACTGCTAAAGGTGTTTGACTTGGGGCCATCAAAACTGCTAAAAATGAGAAAAATGTGCAAAAATTCATATTTTTGTCCATTTTCACAACCGATTTTAGAGGATTTCGATAAGGGCACACTTTTCGACCAAAATCAAATTTTGACCATGAATTCAGCACACATTTATACAAAGAAAATTCTTTAAATTAGTTTGGTCGAAGCCTGTGCTTAATATGAAAATCACCTTAATATGATGAAAAATTAACAAACAATTGCATTTTGTCAAACATTTTCAAAATTCAGACATATATGACATACTGATTTTTTTTTAAATTTTGGTTTATGGGCTCATCTTCACTCTTTATCTTTTCAAGAACACAACCATTATAGATTATAAAAAGCACACTTTCAGTGATGTAAATGCAATTTGAAAATTTGAGATAATTTTAGGCCAATTTTGAGCCTTCGTGAATCTACCCCTTTCTAAGTTTTTACCATGATTTGTAAAGTTTGCACCGCCCCTTTAAAAGCGTTGCATGTATTTTGTTTTGTTTTATATCATAAACAATAACGAGGTTCGTAATTCATACATTACAAATGTAGGTCAGCATTATGGTTACAGAACAATTTAGGAGGCGCTAAATAACTTGCATGATATTTTATTTTATTTGTCTACTGAACAGTTATTTTTAGCAACCATGTTATCAGTAAACACTATTTTAAGAAAACAATCGTATTCGTATATGGGACAAAACATACCGTTGCAAGTACGCATGTCATTATCAAGGATATATCCAGAGCTGCAGTTGCAAAAGAATGAGCCATCTGTATTGGTACAAAACTGTTCGCACATGTAGTCTCCATGGTTACTGATCATACATTCATCAATATCTAAAATAATCATGAACTATTGTTAAAATTACTTACTGAAAATTGGACAAACGTGTCAAATTGAAATAAAATATAACGATCAGCGGCGGATTTACGAACAGGTATCAAACTGTATCCAGGAAAGAGACATAACTTATTCAAAATGACTGTGATTAACTAGCTTGTGTCCCCGTTCAACAAAGACGAATTGACCAAAATTATCCAGTGAGACCAATTTTATGGACAATCGAACTTAAATTGGGGGCAGACGATTATAAAGTTTCAAATAAAAGCATAAAATGGACATCAACTTAAGAATGGCTAAAACAAACTCGCTTGCTATTGAACGTGACTGAGATTTCAGACCATTTAAATGATAACTAAATATAACGAAAGTAACAACTGACACTCACAATTTCGAATGAACACCGACAAAAACATTTATTTAGGCTTTTACGAAAATCAACACAATATATATTCTAATTTAATTGTTACATTGAACAATTGTTTAAATACCTTCAACTATACTTTATAAATAAAAATGCGCGAGAATTTCTTTTGTATAATGAATTAATATACGACAATTATAAACTGTAAACCATAAATTATTTATACTTTATTATAATGATAAATTATAAACGCATGTCAGCATTAAGGATGTATCCTGAGCTGCAGTTGCAAAAATGCAGTTTTTGTAAAATGAACAATAAGATGGTTCGTACTTCTTACATTACAAATGTAGGTCAGCATACTGTTTACAGAACAAGTTATGAGGCTAGAAATAGCTCACATTTAGAAGTGTTCTTTCATTCGTCAAATGACAAGATATATTAATCAATTTAACTTCTTATTATTTTTGTCATTATTTAAGAAAACCATACTAGTCTTTTTATTTTTCAAAACACATACCGTTGCAAGTATGCTTGTCATCATTAAGTATATATCCTGAGCTGCAGTTGCAAAAGAATGACCCATATGTATTGGTACATAACTGTTCGCACATGTAGTCTCCGTTGTTACTGATCATACATTCATCAATATCTAAAATAATCATGAAACATTGTTAATATTACTTACCGAAAGTTGGAAAAATGTGTCAAATTGAAATAAAATATAACAATCAGCGGCGGATTAACATGATTGTGCAAAGTTTTATCCATGAAATATATATAAATTATTCCAGAACGACTGTGACTCGACAATTTACAATGCTCAATACAAAAATACAAAATCTCATAAAACATGAGAGGCTAATAGGATTGCAAATGATACTAGCCTTTCGTTTAAACTTCTGTTAGGGTTGTTTTATGAATAAGGTGGAAAGATTAATAATGCTTCAACTATTTTCTTTATTTATAAATCTGATTTCCATAAAATATTTGTAGAGAAACGCCGTTTTAAAATAGTGATTTTACACATGTGATTGTATATTTGAAGTTTATCGTGGTTGCGGCTGTACAATGCCCCGTGTTGAGCGCAACGCGATATATAACACACAAGTTAAGCCCATTAACATTTTGATAAACCGATTAAATTGTCTGCATATTAAGTTACTCGTTTGAGGCTCAAAATTCTCGAAGTGTTCTTTAATTCATCCACTGACCAGATATGTTTAAGATATGTTCTTATATATTTTCATAAGAACATAATATTTTTCTTATTTGACGCAAATACATACCGTTGCAAGTATGATTGTCTGCGTTAAGAACATATCCTGATCTGCAGTTACAAAGGAATGATCCATATGTATTGGTGCATAACTGATGGCACATGTCGTCTCCGTGGAAACATTCATCAATATCTAAATTAAGTATGAAACTTTTTTATAATTACATATTGAAAGCTGACGAAAATGTTGAAATGCAATAAAATATAATATTCAACGGCTTATTTACCTATTGGGTAAATTTTTGTCAATTTAAGAGACACAATACCATAATCACTGATGATTACCCAACTAGGAAACATAAAATGACCATAACCATCTAGACCGTGTAGTTAAGATTAAAACAACATATATATTACAATTGAAATGTTTGAGAGTAAGACTTATAAAGGGCAACAACAGCGCTTGGACTTCAGCTATATTACGTTAAGCTAAACTAATTGTGTTTTAGGAATTATTTAATGTTCTTTCTTTAATATTGACAAGGTATTATTCCAAAAAATTATTTTGTGTTTTTATTATTTATACTTCAATAAGTTTTAGTTTTCTAATAAATAAACATTTAATAAGTGAACATAATATTTCATGTACATGTACATAACGGAGGTAAGCTTATAATTGCAAAGTAGGAATGAATGAAGTCTTTTATTTTACCTAAACATTCTTGAGTGCCTCCTCTAAAAAGATCTGTTGTTCCTTGTGGACATGGTGTGCAGGGCCAAGATGCGAAAGTCTGAGGAACACTCGAGTTGCATGAAATATTACAGTTAAATTCTGTACATGCGTCGATAATAATTTCACAGTAGTCGCCAGAATGATACTTTGGACAGTTGCAACTTGCTCTTTCGACATTGTCTGTATAATATGATAATGTCATGCAAGCAAACCCATCAAATTTTACAAATCTGATATAATACAAACATTATTGTTGTTTCATCAGGTTTGACTTACTGCATGCCAGTAAATTATTACAAGTAAGCACATATAAAAAGTAACATCGTATACATCGTATAAAACCCAATTCAATTCTAAAATATATTTGCTAAAATTAAACACAGTCACTATAATGTTGGCTTTAAACAAACAAGCATTCTAAAGATCGATTTCAAGTAACTCCACAAATATTAGTTTTAAAGTATTCCGCTGAGGAGTACTTTCAACACAATGGAAGTAATTGTATAATTTACAACTCAAATTTCATTGAATGCATCACTTCCATTATATCACACGAGTCAAATCATCAAATTCATTTTTGACCTGAACCACATTTAAAGCTTGTGTAAAACTCAAATTAAATTGGCAAATATTGGTGAATATTTTTTTTCGTGTGCGTACTTCAGAAAGGATATCACATAAGCGATGAATATACGAAAAAAAAGGAAAGTGTAGAAAAATAACGATCTGATTCTTGTAAGTCGGATTTCATTTCAAACTATTTATTAAAGTTATCATACATGTAGAATTTCTGGAAGACAGGTTAACGTCACACTCTTCTATTGCCTCACATCCACAGTAGCTAATTTTTACCTCATGGCTGTGTGTTGCATTAAAACTATCGACCACGTAAAACACAAGCCTGGTATCAAAGTATCGCAATGCTGTTCCAACTCGCCAAGTGAAATTGCCAGCAACTTTTTAACAAAGGATATAGCAACTGTACTTTGTAGCAAATGATGTTACAAACTGGTAAAATTAGCGACAAAACAGATAGTCATAAAACTAGCGTGTAATAAAAAGTGTTTGTAAATAGTCACATTCAAAACATAATTATACGCATACAATTTTTTTATAAATTCAAAGTTTAAATTAAAATAAAGATTTTATACAATTTGTGATTGTTTATGAAACTTTTTCTACTGAAATCTGGTCAATAAACGTTTAAAACGGAGATTAAAATAGTGTTTACATAGTGTTAATGTATTTTGTCTTTTGTAGAATTGCTGCAGAAGTAGGTTTAATAAAAAAGAGCAATATTTGATCAGAGAATATACTAAAAGTGTTGTGGCTATTGACGTTAATGAAAATACGTCAGCACTTTTATACACTTGTTTTGTTTAAATCTGCATTGATATATAAACATGGTTTCGTTTCCTAAAGTACGGAAACAAAACATGATACTATATAGTTTCGATGAGTTGCTGCGATCAAAATTTTTAAGTTTCTGACTAAGATGTTTTTTCTAAAAACGATTGTTTAATCTTAAATCATCGTGTTAACCCTACCTGAAAGGTCAAACTCATTTTTAGGGATACCGGTTGTTACGTTATAACGTAAATTAGACTTATCCTCATCGTCAACAAAGTCTGGTATATAAAGCGTGTATGTCTGATGATTCAGAACAACGATTCTGTCTGGCATGGTAGAGAGGAACACTGGCGGTTTGTTATCTGAAGTGAAAATGAAATATGATCAGTGTGTTTCTATTGTTGAAGTAACGGTCCTACATGTAAATTGAATTTACGCATAGCCACATAATATATAAACATGACCAACATAAGATAGTGTTTACATACAATTGTTTTCGTTTCCAAGTGTGCCGCTGTTGGGTTTGATTGCTAAGATGATAAATTATGTTATGCCTATAATGGGAATAGAACCAGCGCCTTGACACACAACAGGTTGTCGATCAGTGATATCGGTTGTTAACATGTTGCCGATCTGTTATTTGTAAAATATTTTGACTGATCGAAAATGTAAACGTGTTTATAATAAAAATCCTAATAGGTATTTTTTTTACCGATAAAACTTATCTTTCCCAAGAGCAGTTAATACGTACATGTAGGTGGAAAACAAAGTGGTCACTAGGTGATATCGGTGTTTGAAACGATGTCAACTCCATAATTTGGCTGGAAAAACTACCGATCACTCGCCGATGGCTCTGTGTAACTGGGATTTTATGCAAAAAGTCCTATTTGGTCGATTTGGATAATAGTTTTATCACGTTAAGAAATCCGATACCAATATTGAACAATGCAGAACTGAAAACTTTTCACGGTTACTTGTATTAAGCCTATATGCTGGAGTAGTTTCCCATGTTCCATGAGAGAGACGTCATTTATTTAAATACAAACTTGATAATATTTTTAATGATGTTGCCTAGAATTTTAATTTAAATTATAATTTGTCCTACGCAATATAAGCCAGCGTCTATGCTCCTCCTCTATGTCTGCAATTACAGCTTTACCAAATGCCAGTTCGCCAGTTCTAGCTATCGCAAGGAGACATCCATCGATTTGTTTGTTGTCCCAAGAAGTTCTACATGTTGTGTTGAATAGAGTTATGTTGTCTTTGGACCACCCATTGAAAAGCTTTTCTAATAAAGTTTCAAAAAATTTTGGTACAGTGTGATTTTCATTATAAAATGAGTAGCTTTCCCCCGAGATCGAATAGTTGAAATGACTTTCTGTCTCGTTTTGCAAAGTCCCTGAAAATGAAAAAAAGTAGATTCATATTTAGATATCATAATTAGATTATTTTTCATGTTCGGTCGCGTTTACCGTTATAATTTTTGTCCATTGAAAAGTATGCTCTAATTGCTTGGGAATAAACTAAAAATATAAAATCTTAATAAAAAAAAGTTAGAAAACTGTTAAAGCGTACATACATGACTCTCCAAATTGGAATATATCTGGCTCAGCAGAATTATTTGGTAGTAATGTTCCATTCCTGAACAAAAATCCGTAATCAGCGTTTCCGGCTAATCCACCGCTGTTTGGTAATAGATTTCTGCCTGGATCCAAGCTGATATCCATACAGCCTCTAGATGAAAATTTTATCTAAAATATTCAAAAAATAATTCATTTTTTAATGATTTCAATTGTTGTAGCTTGGCTTAGCTTGTAGCTTGTTTCTCAATAATATCTTGAAGCTTGATTCGTTTCTTTTATCTCTGTCATCCTGTTCTTGCTGATTTTACTCCATGAGCTCTGGTCTCGGTAAGATCATCGAGTACCCGCCCTTTGGCTTTGCAATGCTATTAGCTTCTTATGTGTTGTATGTTTTTGTGCTTTTGCATGTAATATTGTTGAGCCCATAGGTGGGTTTGAATTATTTCACCAAGACAACTTGTACTTTTTTGTGATAATATTATGAAAACCTGTTTAAACCCCCAGTGGCAAATTGTTTTGCCACTGACCGTTCCAAGGTGGTAACCCCTCGGGTTCTCACTTTCGGTAATTGTTTGTGGTGTCCATTTATAAACTAATTAATATTGTAAAACCATGCATTTTCCTCTCTACATTTTGGCTGTGTGGGGAGGCTGTGTCTGCTGGATGTGGCCCTTCCTGATATGCATATTTCACATTTTTGGAATACTAAACGTGAAATTAACGTATTAAACTGTTTGCAACTTTAAATGAAAACAAGTTACATAAAGTCTTGATTAATTCATAATGCCTTTAGATAACAGATTTTGTACATATGTCTATTTTTGCCGCAATAACTAGTCTACTCACCGCCGAACACACAACACATTACATCTGGTCGATTAACAAACACTTATTAAACATTTTTGTCAGTATTAATTACCTGTCTGAAAAACATTCCTAAACTGCACCCTTGGACAACCACAATACCTTTACCAGCTATGATAAAACATTTATGTCTTGGAGGTATTGCACAGGGTCGAATCACAGGAATCGAGTTGTTACAAATCTCGGTCCCGTTCCTGTAAACTGTGATGGTGTCGCTGGCCATATTCAGATGAAATTCAATCTGATCGTTGTTTAACCAATCCTGAAAATTGAAAATATAAATCAATTAAGGAATCTGTGATTTTAAAATATTGGATGGCATTTTATTTTTATTAGTTAACATTACACAATTATCTTTGACGATGATAATTAATTGTGTTACGTTAAATTTCATTCAAGACGACTCGTCATCATATTTTATTATCCGATCATAATTTACATGTACTATCTTTTAAGGGGTCGGAAACTTTGCAAAAGACGAAAACTAGCTAAACTTTCAAACATGACGTTTTGGAGGAATACCTAGATTTTAGTAAAGAAATGTATTAAGCTATGGATGTACTAATGTTTGCAAGCTAAATTAAGTCTGATTCATGTTCTAATTACCAAGCACATACTAACACAAAAGAAAAACCGTTAAAGAAAACATATAATACGACCGTTTAGTCAATAAACTACACTTACGTGTATAACAAATGCTGTAAACATAGTCGATTGGATATTCCCGGGAATAACGTAATCAGTTCGTGCTTGTATTTCGAATTCCCTACAAAACATGATTTAGAGAAATAGTGCAATTTCGTTGCCGTAATAACGGTGATAGAACGTAAAATTCATGGTAAGACATGAATTTTAGTAATAGGCACAGATTCATTCAGAAAATACAGCAGACATCCAATTCATAAACAGGGAAAATATAGAATGTTGAAACTAGGGGTTTAAACCATGTTCAAGAATGCACCTACCTCAAGATTTGCTCGTATATCACAAACTCCTGTTCGTGAGTGTACCAATTATATAGTAACGGTACTAGTTTGAACATAAGTACGCATAAAAGGAAAAAGAGGAATTTGGAAATCAATCGAACACCACAAATGTGCTGGCACGGTTTGATGAGGCGTGTTCGTCGGTAGTGATGGATATGCATCTTATCGTCTACGCCGCCTAGCCCCGGGTTGAACGCAACTCAATATTAACACCAATAAGAAGTACAGTTTTAAACTTTCACAAACGTACATGTTATATATTACCTTAAACTGGTATACAGTGACACACAATGTCCTTAAACAGATCAATTGTAAAAATAGAAAATGCTTATCAGTTGATACAGTTTGGATTGCCTTCAACTGACATCGTAATCGTATTTAATTATTCAATATCAGTTTTTAACAATGCGTGTTTGTCTTGCATCACGATTGTCCATCACTACAATTTATTAACTGCTCGTATTTCAATTATAAATGAACTTACTTTGCTTTTAAGAACACGTATTCTCCATGCCCATTAAAATCGTACTCAACACCGTCAATAGTTGTAATGTGTACATCGCCTCCAGAATTTACTGTATTATAAAGTTTGTAAATAATAAACAAATATCAATATGATCGACGAAGGCATTCATTTTTGTCAGTTTTGCTAAAGCCTTACAATTTTAAGATACTTGTGTTTTAGCGTGATATTGTATTATAAAATTATTTGAAAAAAAAAGTAAAATGTCGCTTTCAGTCATCGAAATATGTTACATACATTGTAATTCATATGATTATTTGTCTCGAATGGTAAAAAATGTATAACGAAACAATACTATATATTTCCAAACGTTATAACAGCTGGCTGGCTTACAATGGTAATTTTCATTGTAACAGAAGATTATAAGATTCAAACTTTAAAATGAACGTTTTATTTACGTTTTGAACTACAGTAATAAAGAGTTTAATTTACATACCCTGTTCAAAGGATAAATCTATTGTCAGTGTCAACGCAATTACCGTTAAGATAAAGATATCCATCGCATTACACATTGCATTTACATGAACTTAATGTTTCGAAATTTCTAGTCCTTACATGTCTTCGGTACTTATCGCTTATCGCACTTGGTATGACATAAATAAATAGACATTACAATCTTAATGAAAGGTTCTAGATTCACAACCAATACATGTTTATCTATCAAACTTTGCTCAAAATCCTTATGCAAGTCTTCATTTTATTAAGGTTTTTAATTAAAATTAAACGTTGAAAAAGCGATAATTAAAAAGAAATATTTCAGGTTCAGATTGATTGAGTCTGGAAATGCATATTTACCACCCGCGACGCCTGACACTGGTTTGCGCGCAACAAAATATTTACAAAAATCTCTTCAGGAATTACAAAAGTGAACCATATCGATTTAGATTCACTACAAACGAAGATTTACAAATAAAGGTGAACATTGATGTCTTCAATGCAGTATTTTCCAAGATCAGAGGCATATGATGTTCTCTTTGATTACATGTAACTGTATAACTGTTACAATAACAACAACAAATAGCATGTATTTAGCACTACGCAAGATTCATTGCCGCAAGCTTACAAAGCTGTAAATTTTGGTGAAGTTATGAAAAAGCACATTAACACAAAAATAAAAACAAGTAACAAACCAAACAAAATATAAACAAAGTTGACAACACACATGGCCTTCATATACCAAATGAGGAGCGTTTTTGGAAAAGTAAATTAAATAATAAGCTTATAGTGTTATCAATTATATAAAAAAAAGTCTGTTCAAACCGTACAAACTGTTGTTCCTTATTTAAGACAACGAAAGCGTGAAGCACAAACTTAATAATTTTCTCATGTTAAGGTATTATGTTAACTTTGTGTGTATACGAAAACGAAATTAATATGTTTTTTATTGCAGCATAAAACAATACAATGTCTATAGCCTGTATAATAACAAATACTTATTACTCTCTGGGTCCTTAAACAATAACTGTATTTGACAAAATTAAGATGTTACTAAAATTCACTACGGGATACATAGCTGATGTCAAGATTAGTGTTCCTTATACTAAAAAGGTGAAATATGCATATCAGGAATCGCCACATTCAGAAAAAACAGCCTCCGTGCACAGTCAAGAAGAAGAGAGAGGGAGAGAGCATGGTTAATAAAATGATCAGTTTCGAAAAAGACACCGCAAGATATAAACGTTCGGATTCCTTAAAATTACATGTACAAACAAATCGGTTATCTTAACACAAAAAGCAATTCATTAACTTTATAAAGAGATCTCCTAGCCCAGGAACGATGTTTGATCTACAACTGTCGTACCCTTGTCAAAATGACAATTTTATTATAATTTAACATGAATATTTTTGAATATGTTTTGTTATTTTTAATAATGTCCTTCAATAAAAATGTCATCCAAGTGCACACACCTCACGATGAAAAATAAATTTATGACAAGTGGTAAATAATTAAAGCTAGTTTATGTCGTTAAAATTGCGTATGTCTCTTTGTAACAAGCTTGTGTTACCGGGAATTTATACGTTCAGAAAATTCGATTTACACAACTTAAGACATTGTGTTCGTGATATAAAATAGATAAACCGATAAAAAGGTAGTTTGAAAGCTACTGAACGATAGGCGGCATGGCAGTCTGTCAAATCAGACCGAGGCTGTCAAAACACCATCAACCTCTTCCGCGCGAGTAAAATTAGCGATTCAGGCTTCCAGACAGATCTTTTTGAAAGCTTTGAGGTAGATTTCATTATGTTTGTACATGTGTTTGTCAAAAATATGCGAAACGTCATCCCATTATTTCTTACGTTCGGTTCTGCAGTGCATAAGCATTTTGTTTACATGAATAGGCGATTCGCCCCGAAACGATTCACCCCATGCTGAAGTATTTATCCCAAAAGTTTGATTAATTCGATAATATAACGGACGTCACGAAAGTTTCCCGACCGAAGGACCTGTCTGTTAAAATTTGGGTCGGTCTGACATGATTTCTAATGTTATCAGGAATGTAAGTCAAAAAATTGAACTAATACTTGCTTATATCGTTACCTTTTTAACATGTTTCGGTCTGACAGAATTTGTTTTGGTCAGACAGATTTTCACATCTTGTCTGACCAAATGTCTGAGACTTTTTTCAACTTCCGGGAAGTCTGAAATAAGTGTAATTAATTCTAATTTTCCTGGTCACTGACAATCAAAAATATGCATTTTGACATTTTTAATAACAATAATTTCATTTTCCTCAGACTGAAGTGGCCAAAAAAGGCAAAATACAAAATGGAAAAGTGTTGGCAAAAACAACTGATCAAAAGAATTTTGCACATAAACAATGAGAATTTTCGGTTCATGATATTCCAGAAGATGGTGACTTTTTTCATATAGATTTCTACAGCTCAATGTTATTCCACACCATAATGTCAAAATATTATTAAAGTTTGACCCAGCTCGATTGTGACAACCTAAATGAGGCGGTTTTTTTTAACAAATCTTATAACTAATACCTGTTTTGTGAAATACAAAAAAAAATCCTGTGCTGCAATTTCCTGGATTTTTTGTTCAAACCGATATCCAGCTTACAATCGCAAAATTTAAATTTCCTATGGCATGCTGCCATTGTTTACAGTTACTGTATTGATCTCCATTTTGTGAGGCAATGTGTGACGTCATCGCAATTGAAACAGAGCATGGAAGTTCTCAAACGTTACTTCTAAAATCATCATTAGCAGTATGTTCTTAAATAATTAGCAGTATGTTCTTAAATAATTTCTGTCAAACCTGTTTTAAGCAGCCACCCAAGGGAGTGACAAAAAGTGGATGTTTATGACAGATGGCTGCTAAAGACAGGTAAAAATTAGAAAAAAAGTGTCAGTTTGGGACATCTTCAAACTGGCTCTTTAAGACAGGTGGTTGCTATTCGCAGGTGGCTGCTTAAGACAGGTTGACTTTATACTTTTTTTCATATGCCAGAAACATTTACTGCATTTTGTGCAACAGTATCGTGCGTCCAATAGTTTATCTTGTATCTGTGTGCGTCTATTATATTGTCTATCGTGCATTTTGTTTGTTCTTTATGTCTCAAGCAGTTAGGATCAAAACTGTGGTGGATTTAAATTCCCATTTTTTCACTGCCACATGAAAATTTCAGCACTACAATGTTCATTTGTTGTTATAAAACATAAATAGTCTCTAAAGTATCAAACAAATAAAAAAATGATTCCACAAATAAAACTTTTCAACCTTCTAATGTTTATGCCGTTTACAGGTATGTTTTAACGTAATAACCAATGAAAGCGTCTCTTTCATAAATTGATACACTACAGTCGGGAAGACTTTTAATGGTGCAACATAAAAACTGTTGACATTTGTTGAGGTTTATAAGTTTTTTTCATAATAAACAAACAAGTTTCTGAAAAAGTATCACATATATTGATTCTAAATGGAATTAACTTTTAAGGTATGTAATTCTTTTTAAAGATAATTATATAGGTTTAAAAAACTATTTGAAGCGTCAAAAGTTGCGACAATGATTCTTATCGCTGGCATATAGACATAGAAGGAAAATTTTCCGCTTTGATTTGAATGCTAACTAAGTTGTTCGCGAAGGGCGGACATTGTATGCATAGAAAAGCCCTTGTTGCGCACAATTCGTTGGGCTATCAGCTTAGCTACTAAGGCGGCCTGAAGGAAATCTACAAAAATTTAATTTTTGAAGTGTTATAATCAGAATAAAGACAGTAAAATGCATTTCTTGTAGCTAAAGTGTAACAACCTAATAAAAGCTTTTTTGTTACATGTTGGTTTATTAAATTTTAGTTCAAGATGTTTCAAGTCATTCAGTAGCAGCAAGTTAAAAAGTTTTCTTGAATTAGAGTTTTTCACTAGAGCTCGCATTGAGGCAGTGCCTTAGTTCATATTAGACGTTTGCATTCCATTTCTGTCCATGGCTCAATCAAACAAAGCCTGCATTATTTTCATTTTCATCGTGTTGTGGCATCAAAAGTTCCCTTTCATCTTTTTCAAAATTCTGCGGGCTTTAAGCCTTGTTGAGCAGTTTGATTAAGCATGTTCATGAGCAGTTATTTGAGTGTGTATAACTACATATCTTGAAAATAAAACAAAACAAAATCATAAGTATTTCCCCGTGTTATTCATTATTACACCCTAAATTCGTGTGTAGGACGAGCAACGTACATTAACGTACATGTATTTGCAAGATTATAATTGATTAATTTCGCAAACAAAACCAGTGTAAAGTGAATATATAAATATGAAGAATAATTCATCTATAAAGTATTGCGTTATTGTTAGTTTGATTAGTTTGAAGAGCTCCTTGGCTGTAAATTCCCATCGAAACGAACTCGCACACGTTGAATATAATTATAATGAATTTGTTCCATTCGAGCCACAACAGTCACGATAAATTCACGTAACAAATAACAATGTTTCAAAAAAAATATGAATAACGTAACGTCAAATAAATATGAATAACGTAACGTCAAATAAATATGAATAACGTAACGTCAAATAAATATGAATAACGTAACGTCAAATAAATATGAATAACGTAACGTCAAATAAATATGAATAACGTAACGTCAAATAAATATGAATAACGTAACGTCAAATAAATATGAATAACGTAACGTAGGATTATTAACGTTGTATCATATGTGCCGTTAAAGCTTGTTCTATAATTAGCATGTCATTGTAATCAATAAATGACATATAATAACTGTCAGACGAGTAATGAACTAGCAACAATTTTACGGTCACTTGTACCGCTTTTTTTGTATGTGTGATTAACAGAAGCGGTATACAACTACGTTCTGAACCGCACACTTGTCCATTTGGATTAATATTTCAGTTGAAGTAATTTATTCGGAAAGTAAAAAAATATACTCAGTTCCAGGATAATTTTAACTGAATAAACAAGTTCTGCAGACATTAATGTATTTATTGGATTAAAACAAAATGGAATAATCAACGAAATTAGTTTCGGCAAAATACACTTGATGAAAGATATTTTCAGATGAAACTTTATTTGAATCAATAGTTTTTTCTGTAAGAAAAACGTACTTTCTGATTTAAAAATCATGAAATTCAGCAATCGCCTCATTAATATGCAAGTATGTGCAGTATTTTTTGCATTGTGTTTGTATGGAGATATTAACTCCCAACAAAATGAAAAGGACAATACAACATCGTGGATTAATGATCAGTTACTGACTAAATTAATTAGTGACTCAATTAAGCAAGCAAAGGGAGTACAAATCAATTCACCACGTCATACTTTCCTGAAGTTGGATACATTAAACGGCCAAGGGGACATTCCGGTAAGTTGAAGCCTGTCAGTAAAATAATATGAGCTACTCATGAACTGAAACATGTCTTTGACGATTTCTGTTTGTTGGTCCTGTTTATTTTCTTCTACCCAGTTAATTGTGTATTGAAGTATTAGCGCAGCGATTCATTGCCCAGCCATTCTTTGCAGTCGCGACGATGCTTGTTCGATGTTCTAAGTTTTGTCAATGTAAGATGAGTGCACTACATTTATTTTAATCAACATCATAAATTTGCATTCCAGGCCAAAAGAAAATATACTTCATCTGTATTCTAATATTATTTTTGGTATTTTGATGTCTTATCTTTCAAATATTAACCAACACAGCATGTAACCAGTAATGGCATGCGGTTTCATTATCGGAGATATTTTTCGATTCTTATAGAAAGAAGTAACTAAATTAAAATTGCGTGTTGTTAACTTTTTTAAGTTTTATCATACTAGAATGGAACACGCATTTTAAATACCCAAGATGCATTTCACATTGCATGATGTACGTACAAACTTGCCAGTTGACTTGTTCATATTAATATTTAGGAATTTTATTAGAGTTCTGATTTGATAATTAAAACTGGTTCTTTGAAATTTTAGGGGCGATTTTATTTGTTGCACTATATAATCTGCTTTGCCTCTGACCATACAGTTTACTGTTTTGTTTTGTTGTTTTTTTTGTCCAAAAATAATTCAGTTCTTAGCAAATTCTATTGTTGTTAAGCGTTGCAAAAGTCACAATATGCACTTAATTTGCGAAAAAAGTATAACGGACAAGATGTTAGACATTTGAGAATTGTTACTGTAAAAATATGTCTTAGCTTCGTTAACTGTTTGTGGTGTCTTTTTTGAAATTTATTATTTTACAACCCATGTTCTTTATTTCTTTTTATCGTTTTTCTGTGTGCGGAGGCAGTGCAATCTGGATGTCGCTATTTCTGATATGCATATGTTACTTTTTATCAGTAATATTTGTGATACTTTAAGCAAGATCACAATTCATATTTCATTTTCTACTCAAAAATAAAATTACATATTTTGAGTGCCTTATTTATGTCATTACTGGAAAAACGAGATTATCAATAGGCTGTTAAATTTTGAACCGTCATTTCAAAAAAAAAATGTCAGTTTGTACTTGTTTTGTTATATGAGAACCTGCTGGGGCAAGTGTGAGGATGGTGCACCCTAGAACCAGGTTTAAACCCCCAGTGGTAATTTGATTTGCCACTGACCGTTCCAAGGCGGTAACCCCTCGGGTTCTCATTTTTGTTAATTGTTAGTGGTGTCTTTTTTAAACCGACAATTTTGTTAACCATGCTCTCTCCCTCTCTTCCTCTTGACTGTGTGGGGAGGCTGTTTTTTTCTGAATGTGGCGATTCCTGACATGCATATTTCACCTTTTCACGAATGCTCATTTTCTTATTACGTGGCGTTTATGTTTGCTATCTGTTATTTCCGGAATACACCTTTTTGTGAAGTTCACAACCGGTATCGTTTAAATTGTTGGTTTATAATTACAACTTTGAATCGATGTAACTTCATTTAAGTAATATTTAAATTATAAATAACAAATGTATATATTAAATGTATTGTTTGAATTATTAACAGAAACAGAATGATTTTGTAATTGTTTACGCAACAAATAAATATTGGAACGCAGTGAAAGTTTTCATTATGTTTGATGAAATATTTTCAATATTACTATGTAGAATATAGGGCGGAACCTTAAAGATAAACAATTTTATTCAAACTATCTTATTATTTAAATTCTAAAATAAACAAGTTAAGAAAGAAATTCGTCTCCATTGAGATTATAATAGATGCGCATTTAAAATTGATTCGTGTTAGTTGGGCGTTTTTTTAATTTTTTTTTGTTTCCGCAATCAAAAAATAAGTGATACATTATCGTTCATGTTCAATATAATTGTAAGTCTTAACAATCAGTTGGTAGACATAGTTTGTTTTACATTGAGGCCAGCCCTGGGCTATGCTGTGTTGGCAGTACTTTGCATTTCAAGAGTTTGTTTTACACTGAGGCCAGCCCTGGGCTATGCTGTGCTGGCAGTACTTACATTTCAAGCATATTTAGGGCTCAATCTGAAAACATACGTCGTATCCGACGGTTTCAAATTTTCCTTTTTTGAGTTATCATAATAACACATGGCATTGAATACATTTGAATAAATAATATTTGCCCCTTTGCTAATGATGTTACACAAATGCACATGTATGATTAATTGACAGGCGGTTTTAAAAAACTTTTTTAAGAATTACAAAGAATTCTAACTTTTTGACATGTGTAAAGATACGTCAGTGCACCATTAAATCTATAAACAATGTTATATCAATTTACACCCATATGTTTACAAAATTGTTTATTTATTGGTTGTATTCTATCATTCTTTCCTTAATTTGCGACCGATGAACAAATGAATCTTTCTGTTTGACCAATCAAAAGCAGAGTTGTAAATGTATAAATTAGATTGTTTGTGAAATAAGTTAGAAGCACGACTTGGTAGGTATTTTTTTTATAAATATCATTCATTCTTTGTGGGTCCGTAAATAAGAAAACCTCCATTTTAAGCACCATTCTCTTTATCTGGGACAAGAAAAATGATTTCTTTTCTAAAGCATCACTTAGTTTCGTCAAATCTACAAACGTGATCTGCTTATTGGTGTTACACGTTACATTGTCAATGAGTTGATTGCGTTCAACCCGGGGCAAGGTGGCAAATGCAGCAATATGCCTGTCAAATACTGCCCGGGAACAGGCTCAATCAAACCGAGTCTGCAATATTCTCATATTTGTCGTTTTCGGTGGCATTTAAGGTTCCCTTTTTATCTATTTAAAATCACTGCGATAACGACTGGCCTTTGCAACATTGTCAAATGGTTATTATTAGATGCATACATTGCAGAAATGTATTACATGTAAACACCCCCAACACTTACGTGTTAAACAAAATAATTAAACAATAGTCTCTTCATTCATTTGCATAAAAAATCCAAGTAAAGTAAATATGTAAGGGAATAAAAAAAACAGGATCGGAGGTTGATGTGGGTTGCGAACCCACGGCATAATAATATAAAGTTTAGCGGATTTATCATCTGTCATTTAACCTTTTAAAAGTACGTACAGGTGAGGTTTATCAAAAGCCAAGTTATACATGTACGTTGTCAACCTTGCTAGCTTAACTGTGTTCTTATGACAGTGTTATTTAACAATCAATCCATTTAAATCACAACAGGTCGAATACAACATCCGCATTTAAGCTTCTGTTTGCGAAAATAAAACTTGTTTAAGTCACGTTACTGCATCTGTCTTTATATGTAGATGAATTGTTAAATTTTGTCCCACTTAAAATTTCTGAAAACTTCTGAATGATAAGTGCTACTTCGTTTCTTTGAGATTTAAACGTGTTTATTCGGTTTTCATACAATGAAGTTCACTTAATGGTATATCTGAGTCCGTAAACTAGCCGTGTCATACGTTTAGACAAGTGTCTTTGAAAAGATTACGCCATTTCGTGAAATGCCAATTCAGTCAATACAAAGCGATGAAAAGAGAATTTTGAACACGCCCAAACAAGAATCTGAATTTCAATGTCGTCTTTATTTAAGTGGTTTTATTGTGTATTTTCTAAACAGCAAGCAATTTAAATGTAAAATGATATCAAAGAAAGAATCGTCCATGCCGATGCTCATATATATCTCTGTTTTGCTTTTGCTTGTTAAATCGTGTGTATTACATACTTATCCTTTTTAAAATTTTTATTTTAATCAAACACGCAATAACTCAGATGACCCGCTGACTTAAATCATTACAGAGATCTTAAACAACTGTGTAATTAACTTGTGATTTTAATTTTATCATGACATACAATAAATATCATTAATCACAATTACTGTTGAAGTTTAAATAATTTATCATTTCTGAACTACATTGTTTTCACACATCAAAGTTGAAATAAATCATATGATTCAGACGTTGGTCAATTCATGAATTATTTACCTGTTTTACAAAGATCGTATAGGACACTTCTATATTTAAGGAAGGTTTTTATATTTCTGTAAACGTGAGGTTCATAATTATGTCATCATGCGAGAGTCAGGTTGCTTTTGGATACAATACATGCAAATGCATTTATCTCTTCAAATGAGCTTAAGCATGAATTAGTAAATAAACATAGTTACATATTCAACCTTTAAATTTAATTTAAGCAAGTCAGAGTGTTTCCTTATATATAGCATCTATTCAAAGCCACAAACTTGCATACATGGTTCATGTCGAGAAGTCCTACTGAATACCAATCTCCTTCGCAGAGTTGTCGTTCCTTACACTCACTTGACATCTCTGCAAAAGGCTCAATGTCAAGATTTTTGACCAAACTAAGAAGGTTCGTTGTATACAGTCATAATAATGAAATTGAAAGCTTGGCGTAAAACAAATGACTGAAATCTTAAATATCTTTCATTAAAACCGGAGAAACCCAAGCTATTGTGAATGTAAATGGTGAACTATTTCTTTGAGTTATAGTACATGTAAAAGTAGTTGAAAGTAGTCCCAGCCTATAACAGAGGTGAATGTAATGAGCCGATAGTGTAAGAGAGTGACTGAATATTAAAACAAGTTGAAAGAAATAAAAAAAACGTTTTCAGTTTTATCAGTTAAAATTAAGGTGATAAATTCATAAACCCAAAATAAAAAAAATCTATGGCGACAGCGCATTGATTCATACATGTACATCCTAACACGCTACCGACTGAGCTAGACGTGACAACCCTAAAAAGTTGGTTGGGTATCCCTGATATACATGACCATCATTAAAATGACACTAGTTCCAGGGTAGCTTTAATCTTGACTTTTAGTATGTCGTGCACAAGCACCAAAATCACTCGCTTCAGGTTGTCTTTTTATTAATTTCTCAGTAATTTCTGAACCGACTTTTTCAGATAAAGAGCAACGTACTCCTGCTGAAAAGCATTTTTATCACATCTAACCTCTAATATCAATCGGCTGTTGTTTCCTCAAATTTTCAAAGACAAATTTGTTTGAAAGTATGAATTTGTTTTGGAATAATTAAGACAACGGCAGCCGATTTATACTGGAGATGAAATGTAGAATTGAAAATGCCTTGTAACAGGTGTACGGTGTTCTTTATCTTATCAAAATCGGTCCACAAATTACAGAGAAATAAGCATAACAACAACCTTAAGGATGTGTTTGTTTTCTGCACGACATTCTAAAAGTCACGTGTCTAGCCACCATGAGTTACCTATTTATACTGATAACTGTACTGAATAATTTGCGCCGGTTGACTTTCTACGACCGACATACTGCACCTAATAAAACGTAATCTAGATGGAACCCGATGCGATTTATAATGAATTTCGTTAATTGAAACAAAACGTTGATTGATAAGCATTAATTTAAAAGTAGTTTGAATAGTAATAAATCCATTTATTAACATAAACAATGTGCAGTACGCAATTTTAGAATGAAATCAAGGACACCAAGGTTGTTTTTTTTACATTTTGTTGTTTTAACGATACATCTATGTAAATTTTATAATTCCTGCCTTTTGTAGCAACATACACCAATTAACATGATAAACATGAAATAGTTTAACAGTTTATATATATATTTCACTTTTGGCCATGATTGTTTAGGCTCTGTTATAATCACTTTTCTACTTACCAGTGGGTTTTGTAATCAATTTTGTTTATTGCTTTTGATGTACTTATTTATTATTTTTAAATAGTTTTACTTTAATTAATCTCGCCTGTGTGGAGAAGATGATTTTTTATTCCGGCACTTCCTGATCGAATTTTCTTGTTTACGAGTACGCACTTTTTATTCTGTGTCAAACAAGCAATAAAATTGGCGGAAATATTTGCATATGATTAATTAAAAATTGAACACATCACACATTAAAACAAAAATATTTAAATTGTGTTACGTTGTTAAATGAGGAAGTTGTCGACAATATGGTTCGTTGTAAAAGTAATTTTATCTTTAGAATTACATGAAACAACTTGTTTCCATCAATTTTGTTTGGGTTAAAATAATCCTCACTCATATCGAATTTAGTTTATTTTTATAATTGAACACATGTGTTTGGTGTAAGCATCTCTTACCTTCTTATGTTCTTTATCTAGCTCTAAGGTTTTAAACTGAAACCGGAAATCCCTCAAAGATTTCAAACAAGCTGGAGTGGCGCTCAACCTAAGGGTAGGAGGCGTGGGCAGTAATAAGCATATCAGATTCATTACTGTTTATGAACAGGCATAATCATATTATTTTCATATTTGTAGTGTTCGGTGGTTTTTAAAGAATTAGGTTCCGAGAAAGTGATTGATTTTAACTAGTCGTTTAGTCGAGATCTGAGACAAGTTTGTTTTCAATCTTTAAACATTGCGAGATGATATGTGACTATCAGCTTATTTGTCTACTAAGAGCATATTTTGTACTACTCTTCAATGGATGAGTTGATATTATGATTTCTTCGTGGCTATAAGGTCTTGTTTTAAACTGTTGGGTCATTTTGCTTTATTTTGGCCCTGAATTATTTCAGAAAAACTCAACAATCAATTAAATTTTAAAATTAGATATAAGTATATACATAAGACAATGAAAAAATTACACCTTTTGAGTACCGATAATTGACATGTATAAAGATTTCATAATCGTATCGATCTTCACGCGGAAACTGTCTTTAAGTTTAATGTTTGTTACATGTATATTATATTTGGTGAGATTAATATTTTCACTTATGCATGGAATAATGCGGTTTGTTACATGTATATAACATAGCCAAGCACCGACATATGAAAACAACACAGGGAACCAACCGTCATCCTTAGATTGTCAGTAAAAGTACTTATATTCGACCTGGGGCATTCAACATTTAATTTGGCACAATAACTTTATTATGCTTGTCGAAATTATTATCAACAAGAATAAAACAAGTATCTACTTTCCTACCTTAATTTTGCAAAATTTGCAAAACGAAAATTAGGATTTGGAAATTGAGCACACATAGTTGTCTATTATGGATACACCATACCTTCAAGATAAACTCTACATCATATTTTGTGTTCAAATGACATTTAATGGGGTTGATCCAACGACAAACAAATATATGTGACAGTATTTCTTTTTACTGTTTTTGTTATATCGTTTAACAGAATCAAGATTAGAAGCTTATGACAATGCTAACAACATTTCTGTGTATAACTTGACATGGTCGCAAGACATTGAAATACTAAAAGTTTAAGTTGAGACATTTATTAGTATAAAAAATTGTGTAATTGCCATATATGTATATTGCATACATGTATGCTATTATTACGTTAGTCTTAATCGTTCAAGAAAAATAGAAATTTCAGTTGATTTTATCATGTGGCGTCCTATTTGAATTGACATACTTATATAAAACATGCTCTCTCTCTCTTCCTCTCTTCTTTTTCGCTGCGTGGGGAGGCTGTGTTTTTTTAGTGTGGCGATTCCTGATATGCATATATTACTTTTTTATGTAATAAAAATCTGCTTTTAAGGGCTTGCCACACTCCTCCCAATCCTGTTCATCGATAAAAAGAAAATTATCAAAATCTCAATAATGGCAAAATGCCGTTCAATGTAACATGCATTTGTGCAAAGTTTCATTGAACGGCATTTTGCCATTATTGAGATTATGATAATTTTCTTTTTATCGATAAACAGGATTGGGAGGAGTGTGGTAAGCCCTTAAGAGTAATATGCACGTCATCCTCTCCCAAAACAATGCTAAAATCTAGGACGCTGAGTGTAGATAGTTCAGACGGTGTGCGCAACACCATTAGATTATTATTTTTGTATTTAAAAATTCGTTCTGTAGGGTTTCTGTGTTTCTATGAATTTTCGAACCGTAACATGCATACAATCAGCAATTAGTGAATATATCTTCATGAACACGTTGAAAATCTCCGCTTTGCTGAAAAAAGAATTGAGTAATGTGAAGGTTGACAATTCGGACTTTATGTATAATCCCGTCGTTTGTCTAGCATTTAGTCAATTCATTTTGTTTATATTAAAACGTTAATTAATACTGTAGATTCATTAAACGATGGAAATCAAATATTGGAAGATCAAGGAAATGAACTTTCTAAATTTGACATCTTGTTATTATATTAATGAGTAATGTCGATCTGTGCATTAATTAATTATATCTCAATTAGCAAGGGTAATAATAAAGTTAGATAAGCCGTCATTATATTGCCTGTAAAAAAACCCCTGAAAAACGGCCAAATGTATCAAAACAACAAGAAACATATGACTATTAAACACGAGTATAGTTAATAACTGTTTTGATCAGGAATATTTCTTTTCCAATGTAACATAAAGGAAGCTTGTTCTTCTAATAGATAAAAAGGAAATGCGAAACAGGTGAATCTGATTAGCATTTGACTTGTAAGTTCCTTGTGGTTAGTTGGTTCAAACCAACAAAAACGTCGGTAAATAATTGAACAATTGTTTTCAAACAAACGAATATTAATTGTATACAGTGATACAGAATGTGAAAACAACTCGGAAGTACTGTCGTCTAACAGGGAACAGGGAAATAATTATAAAGGCATTCCATTTCTTTCACCTCTCTCTTTTTTCATGTTATGGTTGATCATTATAGAAAAATTAGATTTGGTTTGAATAATTATGGTAGATATAATCAAATAAACACATGCATACCTCATAAATTATAATATGATGACTACAATGCGGCTGAATGTGCTAAAATAGTTTGCTTTTGATTTGACCTTGTGACTTATTATGGATCTCAAAAAATCACTTACACACGCAATAGCTATGAATTGTTTGTCAACATTACAATCATGAACAACAAATTTTGTTTTTGGAGACAGCTTTTTAGAGTCAACACACTGATTTTAAGGTTATTTTTGTATACCACATAGTCGCATACAGAAGACATCCTTGTTGTAATACGAAAAAGGCGTATTGTGATCTAAAACACTAAACTAAACAATGTTAAATTTCAAACAAGGTTTTGTTGTTCTCCTTTATAATTCGCTGAACTGCTTTTTGATCTTGATGACAGACTACAGAAATTTACGACTATGTTTGTCATGGTTGTAAATCAATACAGTGTCGTATTGACCGCACACAACTTTCGATTGTTTCATTAGCAAAGGCGACCACATATAAACTATCAACAAGTCCTTTATTGATCGTCAGAAAATATCATCAGTTTGACATTTTAAAATAACGAATTTAAAAGGTGTACCTATTTGTTTTCCGCTTTGCCATCAAACCATAAGAGTCAACATCGAAAATGTCAGATCAGAAGGAGTGTTACAGTTTCTAAGAATCGAGTTTCGAGTAGAAAAATTCGAGTTTCAAGTAGACAATATCGAGTTTCAAGTTGGGATCTTCGAGTTTCGAGACAGAATTTTAGAGTCTCGAGTTTATATGTTCGAGTTTCAAGTAGCAAAGATCGAGTCTCGAGTTGAAAAATTCGAGTCTCGAGTTGAAATCTTCGGGTTGAAAAATTCGAGTCTCGAGTTGAAAACTTCGAGTCTCGAGTTGAAAACTTCGAGTCTTGAGTTGAAAAATTCGCGTCTCGAGTTGAAAACTTCGAGTTTCGAGTTGAAAAATTCGAGTCCCGAGTTGAAAAATTCGAGTTTCGTGTTGAAAAATTCGAGTCTCGAGTTGAAATCTTCGGGTCTCGGGTTGAAAAATTCGAGTCTCGAGTTGAAAACTTCGAGTTTCGAGTTGAAAAATTCGAGTCCCGAGTTGAAAAATTCGAGTTTCATGTTGAAAAATTCGAGTTTCGAGTTGGCAATTTTTTACGTTTCCTGCTGACACCATAATAATTAACAACAAAATCAACAATTCACAAAAAATATTTAAATGTGCGATGTGTGAATCCTATCAGAAAATTGGTTTAGAATATTTGCCATTACCCTAAACCCTAACCCGTTAAACCAAAAATGATCTATAAAATGATTTTAAACATTTTTTTCAAAAGCTTGAACTGGAGGTTAAACAAATGTTTGTTTATTCTTTAAATAGCAGTCACGTCATCAAGCTGACATATACAATGTTTATGCGACAGGTGTTGAGTTTTAGTTTTAGAATCCCAAAATAAAACAAGGTTTCAAATATTTAAACAAATTTATCAAATTATTATTTTAAGTAAACCCTGCCATTTAAAAAACTCAGTCCTAGAGCTCTACCGAGGTCACTGATTTGTCTGTGTAAACATGCAAGAGCCTGTATGCTTCAAAAATCGGCCACCCAAATGTTTGAGAATACTTTGGTATTTAAATCACAGATGAAGCAAAGGGCATCCTGACATATACTAGTGGACAAACAGAAAACTCATCAAATTATATGAAAAAACCACCATGGAATCATCTCCATGTCGAGTAAAAATGCTCACTTATTTGGGTCATTTAAAAGAATATCAATAATTATATCTATCTTTTTTCTTTATAATTTATGGGCCATGCACTTTATTCCGACTTAAGTGAGGTTAGGACGTTCATAAGAAAGTAGCTAAATATGATTTTTTTTTAAATGTCAAGTCAAGTTAAGTCAATGGAGATTATTTTCCCTAGTTTCAGTATGCTTAGATATTGATAAAATATAGAAATATTATTGAATTAAGGTTTACCTTATTATAAATCATCTATTTCTATCTGTAGCAACTGCTGAAATTTTGAACGTGCCTTGATCATGTACAGACATATTTAATTATTTCTCATAGCATATTTTCTACATTTAAAACGCAAAATGCATAGATTTACCTAATTTGTCTTAAGAATTCATAGTCATATGTTTATTCCAAACAGTGTTAAAACCTGTAAAAGAAATTAAAGAGCAAATTTCTATTTGAGTTTGAAACTAAAATAGTACATTTTATGTATTTATTACTTAATGTGTACTTTAAAAAGTTTACAAATCTCGTTAATCTCTTTATTAAATTTTGAAAATTAGTTTGTGTTTTTGATTTTTGCTTTTACTACTTTTTGTCTCGATAAAACGAGCCTGCAAATATTTTAATATTTTTGTGTTCGGTGACTCGAAACCCGAAGATTTAAACTCGAAACTCGATATTTTCTACTCGAAACTCGAAGTTTTCTACTTGATGCTCGAAGATCCCTACTCGAAACTCGAAGATTTTAACTCGAAACTCAATATTTATCACTCGAAACTCGAAGTTTTCTACTTGAAACTCGAGGATCCCT
Organism: Corbicula japonica; assembly: GCA_038501625.1. Lineage (NCBI taxonomy): Eukaryota > Metazoa > Mollusca > Bivalvia > Venerida > Cyrenidae > Corbicula > Corbicula japonica. The sequence goes on along the minus strand of JAZAYU010000178.1, from coordinate 957,842 downwards.
ACTCGAAACTCGAAGAAAAGAATCCCTCGATCATAAGTGTAATGTTGAGTGCATGTCTCCAAACTAAACAAGTAATTTTTAAATCTTAGATTCAGATGCTGAAAACTACATCAGTTATTGAATAATCATGCAAGTTATATGTTTATTAACTATTTTGTTAATGTCATGTACATAGTTTTTGATATAATTATTTTTTTTCTTTTCCCACACTGTGTTGAAAAAAAAACAGTATCACCGTCTGCTGCCCATGATAACTATTATCATACTCTGCCTCCTTTGCTAATAGTTTACACAATGCGAACAAAATTTATACTTTTGACTTTTGATACAATTTGAGTAGAGCAACTTTGTATGAGATAAAAAGCAGAAGTTATACAAAACAAATGGTAATTGTATTTCGTTAACCCTTACAGCTCGACTCTACAGAGTCGATGGTTGTTAAAAACAAGATCAGTTAAGCGAACATTAAACGCTTACATATTGCGTGTACTAAGTTTATTTTTATTAATAGTTTGATATGCAGCTCACATAAAACATATGCGTTAAATTACATTTTAATTGATTGCGTTCGGACTATTTATTAAAAAGTTCCGCATATTTTTTATTGAGGACATGTCGCATGATATCGGTAAAGAGACTCGATATTTACAACTTAACAGGAAACAAAAGGAAACTTTCTCTATCTTAAAAGTCAGGGACGATAAACGACTTAACATAATATTTCTGGGTAACATGTATAATTGGGTGTAATGTTAACAGATCCATAATTGCCGTACTCAAAGCTTGGAAGACATGTAGCTAGCATTGTTGAAGTAAAACCAAGCAAGTCTAGATCAATTTCAGTTCGAGTGATGATCGGCAATCACAGGAGCCTTTCGTGACAGAATAAAAACATATCTAATGCCATTTGATTGATATTATTATAATCTTTATTGTTTGGTGTTTATCTGGGACAGATCTAGACCCGAAACCGCCTGACACGCTGTAGAGCTTCTTCATGTCGACTGGTAAAAAGATAAAAACTGGCCTTTAGGTTAAAAATATGCATATCATTTGGATGAGAGCAGTTGTACTCTAACAACAACATACCGGTTAGTAATTAATGGGATTACATCGACTGTTTATAATAAGAAGTCACAGTTTTACTTCAGTAAGGCGAATCGAGCTTTTGTTAAAATATAACAGGTTTACTATGCCCATCGAAAAATCAGCACAGTAATATAAACGTCAATATTACATCAAAAATTTATGTATTTGTTTTTGCAGCCATTTTATATGAAAAAAAGAACAATTTCTAACCACTCGGTCAGACTTAAGACGCTACCTAAGGTCGATTCACGAACTGACCGTCAGCACTTCAAGACGCCATATTTTGTCATGCCACCAAGAAATGTCATCTTTTCTGAAATCACTGTCAATAATTGATTATTAATTGTGATCAATTGTTGAGACTAATAAACGGTAATTTGCTATCATTGGGACAATTATCGTTGTATACAAAGGCCGTTCAGGCCAGTAGTAACCTTCGCAAAAAGAGTTAAAATGTGTTTGAGGCAATATACAAATATCACTTTTTCAATAAAACAAGTAATAAACAAACGAAGACAATGTTGATATGTACATATTTACAACAGCTACATGTGTAATAAGCTAAGATAGCAACGTGATATGAATGAATGGTATATGAAAAGATAAGAGAAATGACACGGTTACCTATTAAAAGTAGAAATGGCGTATCAGGGATAGCCGCATTCAGAAAATACAGCATCCTCACACAGCAAAATAGAGAGGGATAAAAACAACAGCAACCAGAGGGAGATGGTTTATAATATTATCAATTTTAAAAAAAGACACCACAATTAAGTTACAAAAAGACCAGTGAAGAAACCGTCTTACCAGTTTGAAATGACTTTCACACATTGGGTTTTTTATCCTAAAACTATATACAAGAACAGATATGTAAGGATTTCAACAAGAAAACCTCACGCTTAAAAATAGAACAATGATAGTTAATTTATTTACGTAACACATTGCCTTAAACATTCTTGCGAACCTAATGATTTATTACCGATGAAACGGGAAATGAATCAAACACTTGTTCAGTTCTTGTGGTGTTTTGATAAATATTGACGAACCAAGTGTGATTAGGCAATAAAATGTACTGGAGCTGAACCGCCTTTTGAAAAATAGATTTTATAATTTACTATAATGACAATGAAAATATGCCCCCTCTATAAACCCATTAACCTATTAGTTATGAATTTTATATAAAATATGTATAAGTACCATTTAAGTTTTTACATCCAGCAAATTATTTCAATTTTACAAAATGATTACTATAAGTATTGAGAAATTGAAATATTCATATCAGGAATAGTAACATTCAGATAACACAGCCTCCCACACAGCCGAGAGAGAGAGAGAGAGAGAGAGAGAGAGGAGAGAGGGAGAGAGAGAGAGAGAGAGAGAGAGAGAGAGAGAGAGAGGGAGAGAGGGAGAGAGAGGGAGGGAGAGAGGGAGAGAGAGAGAGGGAGAGGGAGAGAGAGAGAGAGGGGGAGGGAGGGAGGGAGAGAGAGAGAGAGAGAGGGAGAGAGAGAGAGAGAGGGAGGGTGAGAGAGTGAGAGAGAGAGAGAGAGAGAGAGAGAGAGAGAGAGAGAGAGCATGTTTTATAAAATAATCAATATAACAAACCCGATGGTTTACCTTATTGGAATTGTAAATCATTTAATGTATTTTATTTACACAGTTATCCCAAAATGTGACGCTAAAGTAAATTAATGTAATTCTAGACGTCCAATCCAAGTATTTTGAACTAATCTGGGTCATCATAGTTATGTTCTTCTACTTACCTACCATAAGGATTGTTTTATTGCAAACTAATGACACCTTCAGAAACAGGTTATGGTCAATGTCAAGAGGTATACTGCTATTTTACTAGGTATTTCAGTAATAAAGTGTCATGTTAAGATACCAGAATTTTGAATTTCATAAGCCATCGGATTGCATTCATGTTAAATCGTACGAAATGAACATGTTATAAATAATAAAATAAAAACTTACCGGCCACATACGTCAATAATTATTTAAATGTTAACTAGATGGAGACCTCCGCAAGCGCGTGCTTAGAAAATCACCCTATATGCATGAGAAAGGCATGCATGTAGCACAACAAAACCTATAAACTGACTACAAATACTACCATTTGTAATGTTTGCGATACCGAAATGTTAAAAGTATTGGGTAAATTAGAATAAACCGCCGCAACATGTTACAGTGCTTGTACACAGAAAAGTTTAATAAAAAGCAAGTTTTATTATAATACTTCTAATTCAAGTTTACCATGTTTATAACTGTTGTGAAATAATACTTCTGAATCAGGGTGGCCATATTTATAACCATGTTTATGCAAGAAAATTTAATAATAAGATAATTTACTTAACCATCATTTGTTTAATTTGACTATTACTTGAAAAAAGAATCAACAGTATTAAGAGGTTCAAATTCCGTCCATACATGTTCCATCAACATAATACATAATGAAAGCCAAAATACTGTTTATCCCTAGCACGAATCGAAATGCATGTTTGTTCAGAACTAAGTTATCAACTTCGGAAAATTTGTTTGTCTTAAATGTTTATATTTTATTTTATACAATTAGATTGTGGACATTTTGACAGGTAGAAATTCCACAAAATTCGTCTAAACGTAAATATATGACAGAATGTGTTTGATTTTTTTGCATTATTCGTAATTTATCCTTTCGAATCTTAACTACACCCGAAATATATCCTGCGATATTTTTACCGGAAGTTGTGTATTATTTCATAAACATGTCACGTATGTGTCTTTGTTTTTCAGGAAAATGCTTCCATTGTTATTAAAGGAGAGAGTACACTTCGGCTTTTCCACCAAACGGATATAGACCACCCAAGCTTCGACCCTAATAGTTTTTTGGACCTAGCAACAAATGACACGCTACAGCCGGTGGAGGTCAATCCAGTCATGGGACAACCTTATTTCATGTTTTTACCCCCAACTCTTTTAAAGGTATGCAGCAATTAGAAGGTTCCAGAATCCAAATTTAGATCCAAATCCATGAGATAACCATATTTCATGTTTTTGCCCCCAACTCTTTTAAATATATGCACAAATGAGAAGTTTCCAGAATCCAAATTTAGAAAAACACCTAGCGGCTGCTATGGAATAAAAATTTTCTTAGTAGTTGTCTTATACTTTCGCAGTGTTGGCTAGAAAATAATGTATTAACCTACAGTCGATGTATATTGTTTATATTTGCTCAATGGATTAGCCATATTGTCATTGAAAAATTTGAACACATACATTTTTCAAATATTCGTACACAGTACTTGTTTGTTCAAACCTAGGTTCTTGACTGTCATTGTAGTCTAAGTACTAGACATGTATGTTGTTTCTCTACTTAAATAAATTATTTAATTTAGATTAAATATATTTCTTGTTTAAAGAAGTTGCGTTTCTAATTTCTTTAAGTATATATGTATTTGTGTTGGAACAAGTTTACAATCTTAGTACTATTATTATGTATCTCTCTAAATACTAAGACGTACATGTATATTTAATAGAACAATACTGTAAAATAACTTCAGTTGTAGACTGATATTTATTTGATAAATTCTGGTAGGTTTTGGTCTTCCTGTACTATATGGTCGGAGTTTATAAAAACGGCTCACCATATGATCTCTAAGGCTAAACAAGAAGGGGTCTACAAAAAGTTTTGACCAATATTCATGTTGTTAAAATTTAAAAACTGTAAATGAATTTCAAAACATAATCAATGCAACTTTTTTTTATGAATTACTATTTATCATTATGATAAATTATGGCTGGGTTTCGAATATATAATGTTTATTTGTCTTTTATTTACAAAAAGCAATTCATTCGACGTTTGTACTGTACAACTTAGACCTGGAATTAACTGTTGCAATGTAGTGTTAGATCTTTAAAGAGTTGTAATACCACATTGAGGATGCTTCTTCCGCAATGGGTGGTATTCTATCTACACTAAATAATCACAAGCTCTGTTGTTTATTATACATGTTAAATCATTCAGTGTTGGTGATAAAATATAACATAGTTTTGACATTTTATCCACATTCATCATTGTTTTAAATTTAAAGTGAAAGCTGTTCCTGTTTGCTGTTTGTTTTTTTTACGTGTTCCGTTCTGACATTTATAATAATTTTACACTACATTGTGGTGAAATACGAGTGTATTTAGAGTTAATTATTTATGGAAATCGGGCAAAACGGAAATACTCACTGTCAGATGATAATAGTAACATCCTTGTTTACATATAGAATACCGATTAGGTAGAATTTAAATCAGAATTGTTGTATTTTTACATAGGGCAATAAACCCATAAACAAGTTGTAGATTTTGTAAACTCGAATATTTTACGGGAACAACTTTAGGTAATCCCTGATAGGAAAAATGGCCCACATATTGCTTACTTTGCTTATTTGCATTTCGTAAGAGACATAACATTTCATAGTCAAAACATATACATACACAGGTTATGAGCAAAAAGATTTTGTTATTGTTTTTAAGTAGTAAGATGAAATATTCATATCAGGAATTGAAACAACCAAATAAACACAGCCTATCCACACAGACAAAACGTAGAGAGAAAATGAGAGCAAAAATGTTACAACTTAAATGTCAAAAATCACCGAAAAAACACATTTTCCCGTGATTTGCCAAATCAATGTGCCATAGTTACTTTCTGACCATCAACGCAATTCTGGATTCAGCCACAAAAAGACATTACGCACCTAAGTTTTCTAATGCTGATTTTTGTTGATAAAACGAAAGGTTCATTAAAAACCACTGAACTTGACAAAATTAAAACGTTTCAGGCTCGGTTTGATTAAGCCTGTTCATGAGCGGTAATGGCAGTGTATATAACTGTTCACACCGCCTAGCCCCGTATACGCCCAAATACGTATAATTATTGTTCTCATTGATCTTCACAGCGCTATTTTATTAATAACAGCACTGATTGAATACACGGAGACAATTTATGGCCGCAACACGGTACTAACATCGCTTCAGTGATAATTAAATAGACAAAAGGGAATTTACAAAGCCACGGAACACGACAAGTATAAAAAATGCAGTAAGTGGTACAATGTAATTAGTTTTCGTTTCCGTTTACAGAATTCAACTATTGAGAATATCTTGTCCATTCATGCGGACAGAAAGAGAGTAAAGCGACATCACCCAAGTGTCGTTCAAAATGTGATAGGAGAGTTGCAGAACTACGCTTTGGTCCCAGTCAAATCACAGAATGGACAGATCAGGTACCCCATTGAATACTGTGTTTTGAGTCGTACTTAAAAAGGTGAAACATGCATATCAGGAATAAGCAGAAAATACAGTCACACGCAGACAATATGTAGATAAGAAAATAGTGCATTAGTTTATAAAATGAGCAATTTTATTAAGAAACCACAAACAATTAACGAAAAAAAAGAACCTGAGATGTTTTCTTCCTAAGAAGGTTAGTGGAAGAAAAACTATCACCGAGGGATTTAACAATTTCCTAGAGTGCACCAGCCACACACATGCCAAACAATCTTTAGAAAGTTTGACATTTCATAGATTATAATTAAACAAACAACGAGAATTCTTTACGTTTCAGTATTGGCTAGTATAGATAAAATCATGTAAAGTTTTGCCATTATCATCACACTAGTTACATACCTATCAACAGGATTACCAAAGAGGTGTAGACATCATTACTGCCATCTAAATGACGTGTAACATACAATGTTTTGCTATAACTTTCTCAACACTAACATGCTATATAATATATGTTCACTATTGTAAAACAGTGATGACACCCATAAAAATACCGCATGTGTCACTACATTAATGCAGATACAAGCCGTTAAAATAGGGCTATCATAAGGAGCGATCGCAATATTATCGCAACGAGTTAACATGTGGTTTTGTACCATTTCATCCTAATAGTTACACGTCGTGAAGCAGTTTTATTTCATCATTATAGTTACGCGTCGTGATGCAGTTTTGACCACGTTAATGTCTACAATAATGACTTAAACGTATGTTCATGTTTGCCACATCCAAAACGCAACAGTTTCACACCGCAAATAACAATTATAAAACACAAAACATTGACAGATCCTTTGCCACGAAAAACACATATACACATACATTTTGGACTTTAATGTGTAATTACCAACCCAATTTTGTGCACACACTCAATAAGCATTATATAATTATGTTGGTAGCACTACTTCCGCAATGATGACCCGCACTTGCTTTTCTGTAAACATGTCCTAGGAAACAATTACACATGACGAACAAATGCATCTAATGACAATGTCATTTCCAACAGTTAGACACCGTTAATTCAACTTCCTAATTATGTAAAGCAGACTTGACAGGTCAGTTTTGAAAGACATGTATGGAAAATACACAACCAACGGTCGCGTTGACATTTACCCACAAACATACAGTTAAACTGGCTGTTTTCAATGTACGATTTAATTGTCGAGGATCTAAAATGATTCTTGTGTAATATCATGGTGCACACGTTATTATCACTGTATGACACTAGTAACGTTTTATAATGATGTCTTATTAGCATGGGGAAATAGTTGACGGCCTGTGCAGTTCACAGATTGTGCCATAATGATTGTGACGTATTAATTTCAATTTACAATCATTCACGATGAACAAAGGTGTTTTTCAATAGTGCTTTTCAAATATCAATCTTACTCGAACGTTTTAAGCATAATTATTATTGTTTTAACCAAGAGCACATTTTTAATGTATAATAATAAAGTACTTTCTTCTGTACCATACAATGGTTTGGTATAAATAGATATATTATAATTGTAATATTAGTTGATACTGAAATATTTTAATGATTGCAACAATAAATAAATCAATGTGAAAGACTTGGAGACTTGCAGTTTGACAGCGATTTATCATATCATGATTCAATAAATTAAAAGATTTATAAACAATCATGCGGAGTTGTAGTATCATAGTACTTAATTGTTCTTCAAGTATTTGACTGAACGTTTTGAACAAACACACGTTTAAACTGATCATAAAATGCAGATATTTCTAGATATAATGAATAATGTGTGTTGTGTTTGATATTGAAACTTCTTAAGAATGATGAGTTTGTTTTAGAAACGTTTTATCGCGTCGAATGAAATCATGAAATACCTGCCTCAAGTTTTCATTTGCACAAGAGCAATATCCAATATTGTTTCATTTCGAGCAAAATAATTAAGAAAATATGTTCTAAATAGTCCTTCAATTTTTTTATAAATGCTACTTTTTCAGGTACATTTTACTAAAGAATCCAAAGTTTGTGATCGGCAATCCTGGATCTAAAGGAGGACAACCCGCACCGGCAATAATTCAGCTTAATGGTAGTCTCCCTTCTGCATTCACAAACGGACAGGTAACTCTCTTATATTTATGTTTTCAGTGGAGTTTCGTCGTGAACTTGTTTTTGAATCGCTAAAAACAGTTATGCTTGATACGATAGTCAAATAATACAAGACGCCCAGCATATTGAAATAAGACCATACTCAACACAAATTCAGTAAAAAGACCCAAATAATTGGATTAAGGGTTTATTTAGACATCATGTTAAACTTTTTCAAGAGTAAAACAATGCTGGACAATGAACATTTAAAACCACCGAATATATACACTTACATTCATATGCGTCTTGCAGAGATAGGTTTTAGCGATGCCAAAGTCTTTTGTTTTGAATGTTATCCGTTCTCTTCTATTTACATGTAACCTTTAAATGCGACTTTTTCTCGAGATATTGTCCAACAATATTGACCTGGCACTTCATTAATTTTCGTAAAGGTCATTGAAAAAACACGGGTATCAGCGAAAACACCGATATATTATTCAATTTACACCCCAGTGATGTGTGTAGTATTGGAATATATGCCGGACTACCGATCGTAACATTTACGAAAATTAACGAATATGGGGTCAAATTCACGAGTGCCAGGTCAATATTGTTGGACAATAACTTTACGCATTAATTAAAAAAAAGCAAAACCTCAATAACATGACATCCTGGTATAGGAAAGAAACACCATAAAAGTAATACGAACTTTATGTTTCAGATAAAATTCATTCCGAACTCTCCTGCTGCACAGGATACTCCATCCACTTCCCGGGTAAGCCAAAACACGTTGTTAAGCTGCTTTATTACTAACACATTATGTTACATGTTTCCCTATAACTGTAGGGCTAAGCAATAAGCCAGCTTCTGTTGTTTGTTCAAAAAATATTCCCCGTGTAAGGGTGGTAGGAACTATCTTAATTATGTAACTTATTTAAACAATTATGCCACGTTATGCGAAAATGTGTATTTTGGAAGTTGACATTATTCGTAAAATGACGTCGTAATGTTATTTTGAGCAGAAGACACAATCTTTTTAGGGATGTAACAACAGTTTCCCCATAACGAGGCACAGTTATAAATATTTAACTTACAACGTCACACATGTAACTCCTTGCTCTGTCTATGTATAATTGTGGGAGTGCTATATAGTTGGCAACATTTGTTTTGTCTAAGTGTTATAGCGCTGCTTATATAAATGGTATAAAGTTGTATATGTTGTTGCACATGAACGCACAGTAAGAAATTGCATTTTGTTACAAATAATATAATGTATAAAAATGTTAGGCTACTTTTTTAAATAGAAGGTTGTTCGTGTTTTTTTTCAAAAGCTTTAAGCTCACAAGCTACTTTCAACTGGTTTACAAGCATTTACATGTAATCTTTAATGAAATTTACTGTTTTATATATAATGCTTATATAAGTAGTATATATTTTTGTGGATAAGTTTAACACTTAAAAAGTCTCCCCGTACATAAAGTCAGTACTGTTATCCCGTTACCGATGTCATGCATGATGATTACGTATATCAGGAATATCCGATCTACCTTTTCTTGGGGTTGTCCCGGATAGCTCAATTGGTTACGTCGTCGGAATTGCATAGCTAGGCGCTGTCGAAGTGACGGTGCGGGTTCGCCCACAGCTAGAAGCAATATCATTTAAAATACATTTATAACGATAATACGTGGTAAATATTCATGAACATGTTGTATTACTATTTGAATCTCAATTACTGTCTTAAATGCTAAATTAAAGAACACGTGCTTTGCTTGTTTTGTATTGTTCTACGTTTGCACTGACAAGGCTGACCGATGTGCCTGTTTGTGTGCTTTTTGTTTACTGACACACGCTACAAACGCTTCAATGTTGTACAATGGATGCGGCGCTTTACTTGTTTTATTTAAAGCCTTGTGCGGCTGATTCCACTTCATATCAGTATAAAGCTGAAAACAGGTATGCCCATGTTTTAAATTAATACTTTACATTCTTCTTATAATCAAATCGATAAATACTGTAGCTCATATTTGAAAAATAAAGACAGTTTTCAAGAGATTATTTAATGGGGCTGGTCACGGGAAATTGTTTTAATGAAAAGCAGACGGTTTTAAAAGAGACGTCACAATCTGAGTCGATGACTGTTGATGATGCTCGCGGGAGAAAACATTTGATTATAAAGTACAAAAACTGGGTAACATAGAAACTTATTAAAAATAAAACTTAGTGAATACTTGTAATTTCTATTCAAATAAAATGACAGTGTTAAAGTCGAAATAAGACACATTTACCCTTGACATGTCAAAGTTGATTATAATCAACCGGAATTCAGTATACATGTAGTATAAACTTGATTCTTGCATACCAGATTAGGTCATCCGGTGTTTTCACCCGTGAAGGAAATTTTGATCCTACACCCCCCTTGTAGAATGAGTCACGCATCTTATATGACGTCACGACGTCTTGCGCAGTTATGAATGAACTATGGAATGTCTCGTATATCACTCCGCTACTATAAAAAAGAAGTGCAAAGAATAATAATCAACCAGAATTCAATATAGCAAACTCGTATAAACTTGATTCTTGCATACCAGATCAGGTCATCCGGTGTTTTCACCCGTGTAGGAAATTTTGATCCTACACCCCCATGTAGAATGAGTCATGCCTTATATGACGTCACGACGTCTTGCGCAGTTATGAATGAACGATGGAATGTCTCGTATATCACTCCGCTACTATAAAAAAAGAAGTGCAAAAAAATTTACAGGAAAAAAAATTAAAATGCGCAAACTAAATACGGTATGCAAGAAAAAGTATCATTCACTTTTGTTGGGTAAATATCGCGTTAGCCGGCCCTCGTGAACTATGCACTTAGGCGGTAACTCGGCAGAGCCTCTTGTGCTTATTTCACTCGGGCCGGATCACGCGATCTTTACCCAACACATGTGAATGATACTTATATTCGAATACCAATTACGCGCTTGATAAAACCATGGTTAACACACACTAAAACACAACTGCACGATTTTAAGTTACAAATTATTTTCTCATTCGTTCACTTACCTTTCCCATTAATTGTTCAACTTTTCATTGTTAATTTTTGCATGTGTTTCTTTTTTAGAGGCATACATCAAATCGAGTTCCGCCCTTGAATGTACCTGCCGCGACACCTATCGACTCTATGTTCGGTTCACAATCTTCGGTGTCGTCGAGTTCAAACTCTTCAGTAAAGGAGTCGAAATCTTCAAAAAGGACAATGTCCACAACCGAAATGGTGAACGAAGCAGTGATGGCAGCATTCCCGTCATTGTTTGAAAGTGCTCCAGTTTCGCGACAGCAGTTGAACCCAGCTAACACAATTAATTTTGGAAATTTAGAGATAACCCCTGCAATTTCTGGAGGGAGTGTTTTGATTCCATCGTCGGCAATTGAGGGTGGTTCGGCGGCAGTTTTCTCCCCTTCATCGTCGAATGCTGTGCTTGCAAAAACCACGGATCAAAATGCTTATTTAAATGAAATTTATCCTTTATCGTCAACAAATCCTTTAACTGGAATAGTATCCAATGATCTAGTTCAAGGGACCGGAAGTGCACAGTTTTTAAACAACTTGACACCTAATCAACAGTTGACAGATATGAATAGAAACACTCAAGCATCATCTAGTACTGACATGAACAATGTACCAAGTGCGTTATTACCAGAACGTTGGAATACGCCTATAGTTAACACAAATAGTGTTTCAAACTCACAGGGACAAAATATGTTTAATAACCAGGCAGGCATTGATTCGTTAATGCAAATGTTTCCTCCTCCTAATGGTTTGACGGGGACAACCGCGGAGCAAAATGCTTATTTAAATGAAATTTATCCTTTATCATCAACAAATCCTTTAACTGGAACAGTAGGTAATGATCTTGTTCAAGGGACCGGAAATGCACAGTCGTTTAACCAATTGACACCTAATCAACAGTTGTCCGATTTTGATAGAAACACTCTCGCATCAAGGGATACTAACATCAATACTGTGGCAAATGAGTTTTTACCAGGTCTTTGGAACATTCCTTTAGTTGACACTAATAGTGTTTCAAACTCACAGGGACAAAATATGTTTAATAACCAGGCAGGCATTGATTCTATTATGCAAATGTTTCCTTCCCCTAATGGTTTAACGGGGGCAACCGCTGAGCAAAATGCTTTAACTGGAACAGTAGCTAATGACCCAGTTCAAGGGATCGGAAGTGCACAGTCGTTTAAAAGCCTCACACCAAATAAACAGTTGACCGATATAAATAGAAACACTCCCCCTTTAAGGAGTACTGACATCAAAAGTGTTCCAAATTCGTTATTACCAGATCTTTGGAGCACTCCTTTAGTACAGACTAATCTTATGTCTAACTCACAGGGGCAAAACATGTTAAATAACCAGGCAAGCATTGATTCGATTATGCAAATGTATCCTTCCCCTAATGGTTTAACGGGGACAACACAAACTGGAAACTTTGTAAATAATAATCCTGACCCTACATCTTTTCAGTTAATGTCTGCTGATTTAGGATTACCGTTTTTTCCCACAAATGAACCTAATTCTTTGCTACAAAATACTGGGTCACCAATAAGCATTCAAGATCCGACCGGTGTTTCTCCGGCGGCGCATACAGGAATGCAATCGGAAATACCGGCTGTTACTGTTACAGGAAAGGTTCCAAGTTTCCCCGCATCACCAATAAATTCTGGAACATCTGCACTACCGGCATCAGCTCTAACGCAAAATGAAATATTTAACACCCAATCGCTAAACGATGTACACAATAGTGTAAATACGGTACCTCCAGGTAATATGTTAAACACACATTTAACAAACACTTTTCAAAACATGCAAATGGCAAATGCAGTTAACGTTGATCCATACAGAAGCGTTTCATCAGGTGCCCCTGGTCAGGACACTTTATACAACATTCTGCAGGGTGGAAATACTCTACTGGACCCTACGTATCCGTACAACTCTCAACATCCATTCTCTGCACAAGATGTTCCTTTCGGTGCTGCAACGGACACAAATACAAACCCACTCGCTACTGCCTCACACAATAACCCATTTAATAACCATTTTCAAGGCGACATTTACAGAAACCCAGCAGGAACCGGTTTTCAAGAGGCAGCATACACTTTGGTGGACCCTAATAATGCGCCATTATCAGTTTCGCCGAATTTACAAGGTAATATACATAGCAACCAGGCTGGAAATGTTTTTCAAGATGTGAGATACAGTCAGTTGCCGACCGACCCATATGTGAGCCCATCATCAGGCCTACTTAAAAATATCCCATCCACTTGGGTTACATTACGAGAAGGTTTAGGAAAGGGAACTCATAAACCTAATATAATCACCCCGATTATAAGTAAATCTGACATTATTAAGCAACAGTCGAAATCCTCAAAACTTGTTACAGACAACCATGTTTCCAATGCAAACAATGAAAAGGAAACTAACAAAGGTATGCAATCGGCTTCAGCATCGTCTGCAATTAAAAAGACGGAAGGCAATGCTTCATTTGTGGACTATACAAACTCTACAAATGTATCTATTACACAAATTGGTGATCAGCAGAAAATAGAACAAACACAAATTGTTGAGACTGTCGTAGATATTGATAAAAATTCAACGATAAATACAACGGATAAAGCTTCTAGCAAAGTAGTGGCAGAACCAAACGGTAAAGTGTTCATGCACGGTGGAATACCGGTACCTGGTGATACTGCATCTGCAAGTGCTGGGGCAGCCGAAACTGCAAAGGAAGAAAAAACTGCACAAGTTGTTAAAAAGACGAAGAAAACCACAACTATTCTGCTTACTCCGGGATCAAAGACATCCACAGGCAAAGCAGAAATATCGGAAATACAGCACACTGTAGAGGAATTGCTTCAGTCAAATACATCTGAGAGTGCGGCAGCAGAAAAGGCAGCAAAAGCCAACGTCGAAGTAAAGTCTACCGATGTTGCCCACACGCATGACGGCCTTCATATTCATTCGCATGCTGTTCCGCATACTCATGTGCATGTGCATTCCCACGATCCTATACATTCCCATTCACATAATTTAGCTGCCACGCCAGATCATGTCCATCAAGTTCAAGACGCAACAGCGGAAGGGAAGAAAGAAGCTAACAGCGCATCAACATCAGTTAAGACAAAATTTGTAAAGCAAACACTTATATCTAAAAACGGCTCGGATCAAGGCACCAATTCTGGAAACACATTTCAAGATCCTTCTGGATTAACGGCTGGTTTGCACACAGGCGGTGATGTTGCACATTCTAACGGGGGAATGAAAATTCAGCACGCCGAACATGTTGTTCAGGAAACCGAGCATAAGACGCACGATACGTCTCAGTCATCAAATCACAAATCTTCCTCAATTTTTGACCAACATCACCACTGATACCGTATGCTTGATACTTGCATTTAAAAACCAAGAGATTATCTTTAGTATTAAATGAAGTCCAGTATTTGAATAAGTTGCAAAACGCAACATAATTAGTATGTTAAGTCGCCGACAAGAACCTGCTTTTATGGGGCGCGTCAAGGGAAAATGTGTTATCGGGAAATTGATGTAATTCCTTGAAATGACGTCATCAAGTTAAGCTGGGGCGCGTCAAGGGAATATGTGTTATCGGGAAATTGATGTAATTCCTTGAAATGACGTCATCAAGTTAAGCTGGGGCGCGTCAAGGGAATATGTGTTATTGGGAAATTGATGTAATTCCTTAAAATGACGTCATCAAGTTAAGCAGACAATGTTGCTTAAAATCCATTTTTCGGTACAAAAATAATAGTATATGGACAAAATGAGTATTAGAATCAGCTTATTTTTGTGCGCTCAAGACACCATTTCCCGTGGCGTGCCCCTCATAACGAACGAAGTGAAAATCATGCAAGCAATATTAAGTTTTAAAATAAATCAGAGAAAATAAACAATTCTAACATCTCTGAAATCTGAATTGTTGTCAGCTAGTTCACAAATTTAATATTTATTTTACACCATGACATTACTTGTACTACTATATGCTCTCAGTTTCATTATTTGTTTGTTTGCTCAATTTTAATAAAGATGTATTTTGTAATGAATATTATTATATAAAGTGCTCACTTGTCGTAAGAAAGACCTTTGATGAGTATTTTGTATTCTAAAATAAAGATATTTTAGTTTTATGATGCTCATCTTTCTGAAAAAAAACAACAACATTGATACAGCTTTACTTAAAATTGGATCACATTAGAACTGTATTACGAACCTCAGAGCTATGTCAAAGATGTTATGTACAATAAAATGTACAAAAATGTGTATGTTGCATGTGATAACATTGTATGTTGGTTATTTAATAAATTAAAAAAAACTTTCCACTAATAGTTTCGCTTTCATTCAGCGTTCATAAAAACGGCATACTTCTCAATCCAGCAATGTTTGTCAGAAGCTTTGGTGAAAACAGTGATAGCCCGGTTTTAACATTTGGGGCGCGCCACGGGAAAAGGTACCTTCGGTCATATTTTGTGACATTTTAGTTGTTACTATATTTAGAAAGAACTTTCAACTATCTATAATTTTTTCATAACTAACAAGTGCTTTTCTTACACATTTTGACAATAAAATGATATTTTTTACGCGCAATGCATAATAATAAATGTCCTCTGCTCGACTTTATGACGTCATTTCAAGAATCGACGTCAATTGTCCGAAGGTACCTTTTCCCGTGACGCGCCCCATTTAACCATGTTCAGTCTATCTTTTTTGAATTTGAACAAAATATTGATGCATGTTCATATACATGTATTAATATGTGACGGAAAGGAAAAGGCAAATGCATGCATTAAAACAAGTATTTAACAAATAATGTATGTCTAGCATTGCTCGATTGCTGGTTTTAAAATTTTGTCGAATTATGTGCACAATCGAACATGATTTCTGAAATCTTCTTCGGATCGTCTGTTGGTCCGTTAGTTATCTGCATTATTGTATCGCCGTTGAAAGTCTTGAATTTATACCCACATCATGAACAATTGTATTTTTATTATTTCATATGTACGACTCTTACTAAACACGCTTAAGCTACGAAAAGCAAATTGGTTGATAGTCCAGATGAAATTGTCCACCTTTTTGATATTCACTTGTCTAGGGAACGTAGATTGGTGTCAATAAATATATAGGACTGTTCATTACCGTCGCTCACTATCCCAGTCGACGATAAATAACTTGTATGAAATGTCGAGAAACCAGGGACACAAGCAAATGACATATAAAAATTACGTGTACAGATTTAGTTACAAGAGCTTCCAAATGATCATAATTCCAGATTTCTGTTCCCATGACAATGACAGATTACCAAGCATATTTGTAGTTGCTCTTCTATTCAACGAGGGAAATCCATTACTTCAACGATGTCGATTTATCGAAATTACAAAATTAGGTTCGACCACAAAGCTCTCATCGATACTTTTAAATTATGTTTATATGGCTATTAAAAGTTTTAAACATTGCCTTGAACAAAGGCTATACGTATCAATAACTGAAGATAAAATGACATGAACAATAATATGACCGGAACATATTCGTGAAACAGATCAGTGACTGTCATTGTGTAATGCAAAGATGAAGAACTCATATTAGTCTCATTCAAGTCATTGAAAGAGTAGTTCCCCTTTTAGCCTGCCATCATCGACCTAAACAAGAAGATTAATTGGAAGAAATAACAAGAGATCTGATTATCAACAGATGAAATTAGTTCAAGAGGTTACAGTCTACGTTACGAATTCAATTATTCTCAGCGATACCTTCGTTCGTTGATTTGGACAGATCTATTTGATGTAGCATCAATAATTAAAAATACTAAGTTCATGTTTTTTTTTCAGAAAAAAGAAAGTCGCGAATTAAATGTGTTGTAAGTGTATGGAACATAGTAATTTAGAAAGAACTGAATGAATACAACATTGTAACTGTATGTTAGTTAATAACTTCAATGAAATTATGGTAAGTGAACAAGAGTGCGAACTTTCCACAAAATATGCCCGAAGATAATTTTGATAAATGGTTAAAAAGTTTGACTGAGCGGTGTGTACATGAATTAAGTTGTACAAATATGTAAAACGCAAATGACTTTAATAACAAGCCAATTAAATACCAAACAACTATGGGGCATTTGCAGAGGTGTCAAATATATTAAAGGAACCATATACATGTACCACTATAATCTTCATCCTCAGCAATAGTTCATTTCTAAGCATTTATATGATAGCTGGTTATCGACCTTGGTCAAGATATAAAAACGTGAAATATGCATATTATGGATAATGCCCATAAACATTTTTCCACGTTTAATGAAGATCGAACAACAACTGTTTGATTTTATAAAATAGACAAGGAATTTGCCATTTTTTGAATAAATAGAGTCATGACTCTGAAGTGGCTGAAGCGGTTTTGATGGTTAACTAATATGGCTGAGAAATTATGCACATAAACATTTTCTCAAAGTTTCATAAAGATCAAGCAACAACTGGTTGAGGTAGAGAGCGGACAAGGCGAAAGGGCCTTAACTCTGAAATGACTGAATCAACTAGATTTATTGTCGAACAAAACCGAGAAAGTATGCCCATACACATTTTCCCGTTTTATAAAGATCGGAGAACAACTATTTGAGTAAGAGTGTGGAAAAGGCGGATAAGCCATCTTTGTACAAATAAAGGCTATTACATGTATCTCTGAATTGGCCCAAGAATTTGGCTGGTAGTAGAACTTTGGCAAGATAGTTTTCAGCAACTTTTTCCTAAAGGTTCATGAACATAGGACAACAACTGTTGGAGTTAGAGAGCGAATATCGCTGTCCACGCCGCCCGCACGCCTGCCCGCTCACCATGAGTTTTCCCGTAATACGACCGCCTCGACGGGGGTATCAAAATATGTTGAGTCGCTGTTCAATTTTGTTAAAGACCTTTCAGTGGCGGCTAACTGATCATGAGCCATGTTTTACATAAAGAATGTATTGCAATTAATTGGTCATGCTCGATCTAATAACGGTCACGAACCGTTTTCTTGTAAGTTTGTTTATTTATTTTTTTCCAGAGAAATCCTATCGTCGACAGAATGCCTCGACCTGTTGCACAAGCTTCATCAATAGACTCGGTATTTGCATCGCCGACAAGAAGACCCCTGCAATCGGGATCCTTCAGCGATTTACCTATTACATTCATGATGCCGCAATCCATTGGTTCAAGTTTGTATGATACCAGTGCCAGTGCAGTCAACGCCCACAGTCATTCGCATGGACATGTTGATACAAATGCCGCTACAGCATCTGCATCAACAGGCGATACGACAGTTCATAAAACGGAGGTGAGATAAATGCTACGGCAATATCGTAAACTTTC
>JAZAYU010000178.1:735022-938483 GCA_038501625.1 Corbicula japonica | reverse complement strand
AATAGAACTCCTGTTATTGAGCGGAAACGGTTTTCATTCTTCAGGACCCTGTGACCTTGACCTTTGACCTACTGACCCCCAAATCAAAAGGGTTCTTCTACTCAATAAGGGCTATCACCCTATGAAGTTTGAATGCTCTGGGTCAAAGGGTACTCAAGTTATTGAGTGGAAACGTTTTTCACTCTTTGGGCCCCTGTGACCTTGACCTTTGACCCCAAAATCAATAGGGTTCTTCTATTCAATAAGGACATCCATTGTATGAAGTTTGAAGGCTCTGGGTGAAATAGAACTCCTGTTATTGAGCAGAAACGGTTAACACTCTTCGAGCCCCTGTGACCTTGATCATTGACATACTGACCCCAAAATCAATAGGGTTCTTCTAATCAATAAGGGCTATCACCCTATGAAGTTTGAATGCTCTGGGTCAAAGGGTACTCGAGTTATTGAGCGGAAACGATTTTCACTCTTCTGGCCCCTGTGACCTTTGGCCTACTGACCCCAAAATCAATAGGGTTCTTCTACCAAATAAGGGCCATCACCCTGTGAAGTTTGAATGCTGTGGGTCAAACAGTACTCCAGTTATTGAGCGGAAATGAAGTGTGACAGACAGACAGGGAAAAATAATATGTCTCCCCCAGAGGGAGAGATGGAAACATAATTAACTCAATAGATGAGCACAAGTATAGCTTGCGCCTCTAAACGTCGTCCTTTTTTACTTAACGTGTAAGTATCAACAAATTTCGATTGTAAAATATATTTCTGTCATTTACATGTATATGGTTTATAAGCAAACAAGATTTAATATGATTTAGTTTTGTTGAAATTAGGTATAAAAGATGATGGAATATACTCGAAAATCAATCCATTTTAGGATAGATTTTCGATAATCGATTACAAAGTTTAAAAATCGATCATCATTTTGCTGTTCTTCAAGCGGCTCACAAGGGAGATCACTGTATCAGAACAAAAACAGTGTTGGATACATGTATATGACAAAGACCAGTGTTATTTTGGTTTTAAATAAGCTTTGGAATATATTTCCCACTAAGTATTTCAAGAAAAAGACTCCTCTACCTGCAGCCTACACCTTATGCTCTCATCAAATATGGTTTCAAATTACAATACCTGCAGCCTGTGGGCTAGAAGTGTGGTTCCCATAAGTGCTTATTCATACCAGAAAATACACCAATATCAGTTTATGATAATACAGTAGTTCTATATAATGCCCTCATTTCACAATGGTAGCCTAGGGACCAAATTTTTACCCCATTCCATTCCCAAATTAATATATTATGTTCCCTATTTCTAACACAAATTCCCCTCTAAAGAATTTCTTGTGTGTTTTGCATACATTAAGCAGAAGACTCTTAGCAATATCATTTTGAAATTTTCTTTTTTATTTGTAAAATAATGTAATATAATAACAAATTATGAGTATTTTTGTTGGTAGAATATAAAAAAAAAAGTATAAATAAAATTAATTTTTTTATTAAAGCATGTAAACTGTACATTGTTATATTGCAAATGCTTTGATTATATAATCGATGATTGATCAAAAAGGGTTGTTTGATTATTTCCAGTGATCGATTATGATTTTTGTCCGATTTAGAAACCCTAGTTTATATATGTAATTTTAGTGATTATTAACCCTTAACCCTTTACTACATGGGATATGACCATAATCCAAGGTTTACAGTGACTGTAGATCCAGATCAGCCAGCACAAGATTTCTTAGGTTATTTCTGACTAACAAGTGATCAGTGTAGATACACATCAGATGGCACAGATATGGATCTACACTGATCACACATCAGATAAAACCTGTATATATATCAAGTAAAGGGTTAACTGTGTGAAGTACGAACTTTTCCAGGGCGAACATACCTTTAACTGTGTCCTGTTCCTGCATGACTGGCAATGGACAATGTTCATTTCTGTGGTTCTGTTGGGCCTTCCCTTTATCTTCCTGGATCTGAAATGTTTCCATATGTTTAACCTATGAGCACAGGACATAGGTGCAATACCGGTAGGTCTAGAGTAGACTCTTTCTCCGTCGTTATCAGAAAATAATCGACTGTTGTAAACCAAAATCTAGAGGCCTCTGATTGGCTGCTGGATGACGTCACACTTGCTCTCTGTATCTATTTTAAAAACTCTCTCTCAAGCTGCTTATCAACAAGGCTTATTGCTCATCACAATAATTCATGATAAACCTTGACATGGATAAAGCATGATCGAGTAAATATGCACTTAGTATTTGTGATAAAGATTAGAAGAAGTACAGCTGATACTTTTTAAATCAGCAACTGGAAGGTGTAAACAGCGCACTGAACAACATTATATGGCAAACATTGTGCAGAATCTGTGCAACGCTAAGGTTTAACATATCACAGTAATGTAGGCATTCCAAACATATGTATGGCAATAAATCAGTGACCAGGTTAAGTGGCATCAAATTGCTATCAACAACCCAGTTGGGATAATGGTAAACATACATCTGTAATATGACTCCAATGTCTTTGTATTTTTAAACCTAACACTAGCTGGTGTTGTTATGTACTTGTAAACGTGGGGAATACCGCCTAATTTAAACCTCAAGGAAAGATAACTGAAACTCGCTAAGGATTCTCTGGCGGTTATAGCCGCCAGACAAAATTGGTTTACTACTGTCGTTGTCTGCTGAAAGTACAGACATGCGCAGTGAAACAGTCAAGGTCTAGAGCTGTTTCTTTCACACATTTAGACAACCGGAAGTGTTGTTAAGTACCAGAAAGAAGCTTAACATGACACAAGTAAAATACCAGAAAGACGTCAAAAACTTTCAATATGACTTTTGCTTTCTGGATTCAACTATCAATTACAAGTAACAGTTTTTCAGTCAGTTCACTGCAATGTAAACATAAAGTGGCAAAGTGGTAATCAACATAAGAATAATTTTATGTTTTCCAAACAATACAAAGATAGATCTACACACCTCAAAAACGAACAATAATTCATCATTTCAGTTTTGTCGAGAAACTGGATTAAAAATTATAATAAATACTTAATTTTTTACGATAATTGAAACATCTATTTGGCTTGGTAAGAGAAAAAAATTAGCTAGTATAATAAATGGCATATTCATGGAAATTTAATGATAATAAAAATCACAAACATGTGCATTCCAGGATTTGATGCAGGATTTTCAGAGGGAGTAAGTTTAAGGCATTCTTAGGGAAGTTACACATTAATTATCATCTTTCTGGCCAATAGCACATTAAAATTAAATAATGCTGCTCATAAATAGGGTTAAGCATCCTGGTAGCAAGACATTTTGACCACAAGAAATTTTTTGGACATTTAAACCGCAAGAGATATGTATAATGTAAACCTATCTACTTTTCAAAGAAGTACCTTATCTTATATGAATATGTTTTTTTTATACTTTTGTCATGACTATCATCACTAAATTGGGAAGCCATAGTCAACTTCAGGCTCATAATGACTAAAAACATATCTGCAGGGCTTTTCTTCCGAAAATTGGGAAGAGGCCCTGGCCTTTCAAAATTTGGGAAATTTATGCACAATTATTGTTCATTTTGGGGAAACAAAATTAATTGAAAGATGGGTACTAGTTTATAAATATGAATTTCAAAGTAATAAGTAATTTGAACTTAAATTTAATTTGTTAAAGCACTTATTCTTCAGACTTCAATTTTCAAACTCACCTCTGAAGAATGTGATCTATTATCGGAAATCTTACCTAGTTTTTTGGGAAGAATCTCTGCCACAGTTGGGAAAAAATATTTTTGGATTGGAAATTTCCTGATTGAAGAAGATGTGTTGAGTAATTCATAAATAGTTATCAAGTTTGATAAGCCTTATACAAGATTTAATCACTCATAAATATAAATCAATAGAGAATACTGAATTTTAAAACATTCTTAAATTTACTTGGCAAAAGATGTTTGAAATATGTTAGGCCTTAGGGGTTGAAAATTATGTCTTGGAAAGGACAGGTTAGGGGTTGGAATGTCTTGGGGCCGAATCTTAATAAGTTGAAGCGTCATCTGCTCTTTAAATATTCGACCAGACACATAAAGCATTAGTAGAAGTTGACAAAAGTTTTCAGGTTGATCACTAGTACTCACCATATACACTCGCGAACATGTCTACAGACTGAGACAGATCGAGGCCATGTTTCCGCATCACTTTCCCATTTTTGTGATCTTTACACTGGCAGTTCCCCGAAGCCTGGTGTATCTCCGACGGTGCATACTATTTGCACTTCATATATGTACTTCGCAACATATGACCACATAATATCCGAAAGGCGCAATATATTTTAATTCTTTGAAAAGATCGGCCAATATGACGAAGAAAAATATCCTAAATAGTATCTAAATTGTGATTGGTCATTTTTCCGGAAACGTGTAAGCGGACAAATCTCGATTCTCGTTTCTCGTTTCACGCTTATTTGATTGGCTGCACGTTTTCACGCGTGTATTCGTGAATCGGGAATCGAGAATCGGTAAACGGTGAACGTTCGGGATAGTTAATCGTGAACCATGTACAGCGCGGAAGCATCTCGCAGGCTTGACTGTACGTGTAATGCTGTGCTCCGCTATTTTCAACATAACTGTTTGCACATTATCAACAAACCAGAATGCTGAGTTCCGCTTTTTTCAACACAACTGTTAACATTATCAACTAACCATAATGCTGTGTTCCGCTATTTTCAACATAAATTTTTGCAAATTATCATCTAACCGTACTTGTAATGCTGTGCTCCGCTATTTTCAACATACTCGTTTGCACATTATCAACTAACCATAATGCTAAGTTCCGCTATGTTTAACATAACTGTTTGCAAATTATCAACTTACGTTAATGCTGAGTTCCGCTATTTTCAACATAAGTGTTTGCACATTATCAACTAACCATAATGCTGAGTTCCACTATTTTCAACAAAACCTTTTGCACATTATCAACTTACATGTTCCATGATCCTGGGTTCCGCTATTTTCAACATAACTGTTTGCACTTAATCAACTTACCGGAATGCTGAGTTCCACCTTTTTCATCATTACTGTGTGCACATTATCAACTAACCATAATGCTGAGTTCCGCTATTTTCGACATACTGTTTGCGCATTATCAGCTAACCATATTGCTTTCTATCTTTCACTTGATATTTTTTTTTACTTTTTTTATTTTATGCTTCTAGTGCATAATGTGTGTGAACTTGACAGAAAAAATGCATGAAATGCCCCAAAAAACTTTTGTTCACGACGTGACGTTTTGACGTCACGTTCTCAAATTTACACCTCTACAGTTTATGCCCATTACCTTCCTCAATTGTGAGGGATGTTATCTAAAGCAGCACCGCTATTCTCTCTGGGTGAGATGTTATTATAACTCCACTGACCTGATCTTATCAAGAGTTTAGGAGGTTTCAATGTCCAGCAAATTGTTAATCATGATTTGTGTTGCTCTGTTGTAAGAGAACTGCAGATCTTGAATTTATAAAATGTGTATGAGCCATTGGTGTGGTATTTTAACAAATTCGAAGTACACTTTGTAAATTTTTCTTAAATCTGTTTAATAACAGAGAAATAATAATGGCTCAGTCATGTACAATTAATTTCTAGGTTATTCTTCTCTTATATGTTGATTAAATGGAAGAATAACCTTTATATTTTGCTAAGCTTAAATTACCAGTACGACTTTACCATTTATAATAGTTATTTACATGATTACAACCCCAGTTCGTACTTATTTATCTTAAAATAATAACAAGTTATAATAAACAAGAAGGCATTTATAATATAACCATGTTTATTATCTCATAAATCATGAGAATGCATTTTAGCTTCAATACTTTTGTATAATTTTCATTTGCTTTGGATTGATTTTCACGTATTTCGCGCTCCGGCCTCTGCGTGAATTTAAAACTTAAGTTAAAATTTATCTTATATTATTGTTTCTGGTACATATCCTAAACATGCTGAAGACTTACACTTTATAATCAGTAGTCCATATCGCTAATTGATAAACGTTTGAGGTATTAGATAATTATATTAATAAAGGAAATGAAATTAATTATTACCGTCGAATTTCGTTTGGAATATTTTGAATGTTACTGCAAAACTCGAACGACATTTAAGTGTGTGCAATTAAGATGGGCCAAGTTTTACCAAATAGTATCGCTGTCATCTTATTTGTATTTTGTAATTTTTTAACGATTAGTTAAAGGATAAAACAGGTATGCAAAAAGACATACCAATTATGTTATGAACATTCCAGATAGATTGATAAAACAAGTCCCGTGTCAATTAGCAGCGCAGAATGAACAACAGTCCAATAAATGGCTAACAAAGAAAGTGGTAACAGTGGCAACTGACACATGGTTAGCGTGCGTGTTCAAACATACAATAAATATGGACAATGTGTTCATCAAAAATCGATTAAAATTATGGTCTTTGGATGTTGTTTTTACAATAAAGGATTTGCGTGAATTAACATCCGCGCAAAACAGTGTTTTAGGCAATTGCACGAAATTTCGTGCCAGCGAAATTAAATGATACCACAATATGACAAGAAAGCAAAAATGACAAACATAATATAAATCATAACTAAAACCAATGTTGAACTGACTGAAATAATATATAATATTATACTAGTTATAACTTTTACGACAACATAATAATTGTGAAGGGAACTCTGGTTTTCTGTAGCAGCAATCGGAAACTAGTTTACAATCTGATCATTACAAATTAAACAATCAAAAGTTAAAAAAAACATGTACAACATTAATATAAATAAAAAAATAACCTTTTAATTTTGCTTAGCTTAAATTACCAGTAAAGCTAAACCATTTTTAATATGTTATAATAACAATTAATACACTGCTCAAAAGTTCTAAGTGAACACTTTCCTAGTAAACTATTTGATTGAATCATTCGAGTTTCGAATAATTTTAGTTTTAGATTACTTGTAGCACTTATGAAACAAATGTAATACCAATATTCTCGTGTTTACATTCGTTTACATAAATATTTAATTACGTTAGAGCGTAACTTTCAACATAAAGCCCGGTTCACACTGTCCTGGTATACAGCCCTGGTGCATCCTGGTTTGGAGACCGGGGCAACCCGGGACCACAACTGTAGCGACGCCGGGAAGAACCGCATTGAATCGGGATAAACCCAGTTGAACCGGTGATCACCGAGGAGCGGCCCCAGTGATGTTTAAAATTCTAATACAATAGGGACTCACCGGGAGCGAAACCAATGCCTGTTTATTCCGGGGAGGTCCGGTACATCACTGTAGCTCTTCCGGCATGATCTGTCTTGCCACCGGGTGAAACTGTAGTAAACCGACATGGGCTGTGTCCGTGGTGGAGTTAGGGTGACTTCCCTGTTTGGCCATGATGTGCCACGGAGGAAAGTGTTCTTAGCCCCAACTCGTGCCGGTCGAACTACGGTTTGGCACCGTAGAAGCCAGTGAATGCCGGTAAAGTAACGGTTGAGCAACGATATCGCTACGGTACAAGCCAGTGGAGGCCGTTTCAACTTCAGAAGCCATATTTAAACCATGATTTTATATTAGTGTCCAAACTGGGATCCACCGGGGCTGTATACCGCGGCAATGTGAGCTATGGTTCACGAACACTTCCCGGTCCATCCCGGTCCACCGGCTACAAATTGACCAGACACACCGGATCATACACCGGGACTGTGTGAAGCCGGCCTAAGCAATGTTATTTATCTAGAAAATAATATTATTTGATTTTTTCTTATAATGATAAAATATGCAAAACTGAGACATTTCTTTTGCATAACGAATACCATCATGTTTTTATAAAAAAAAATGTGCCAGTTGAGTGCATGTTGACGGCACTTTTGCATAGTGAGTTTTTAGATTGTCCTGTGTTGGCGAAAATTGGACAATTTCCTTCTATAACAGGGGCCGTTAATGGGCGCCTTCCCCTCAGAAAAATTCTTTAAAATCATGCAGTTTTCCCCTAAAAGTAATTTTACATCAGGTTTTTGGATTCCCTTTAGACAAGAAATCACGCTATTTTCCCCTAAATTATAGGGCATGGGCCCCTCCCTAGACAGTGAAAAAAAGCCCTGAACAAAAACGATTGCAAAAAAAATCGAATTTTATTGCCGCACAGGAATTATGCATAATTAGCCTATACTGACATGGAACACGTTATATGTAAAAAATACGTATGATTTCAAATAATTGTTATGGTTTGGTCATATTTAAAGTTCTTTTAATTAGGATAATTTTATTTTGAGATATTCAAAATCAAATGTTTTGCACTTAAAAAATTTTGACAAGTGTAGACCTTCGTAATGAATTCAATGCACATTAAACATGCAAACTTGAATGAGGAACTCAGAAAAATAATGGCTGGGCAATTCTACAAATTAATGTAGAAATTGGCTTATCAGTAAACATTATCATAAACATTGGTCAAAGCCACACTTCGATGACAGATTTATTAGCCCCCTAATTGATCCCATGCTGATAGTGAAAAGTGTCTGAATATCTGAGTGAAGCACAAAACTGGTAGAGTGTTTAAGCACGTTTTCTAAACGTTCTCATTCGGGATGTTATGTGTGTTTGGGAAAAACGTGAAAGAACGGTGAAAAATGATATTCCACTGTTTGAAAAGAGTGCAATACCACTATTATTTCACTGGGAATATTCTATTATTCACTGGAAATCATAAAATACAATAAAATTTTGAGAAATAAGTCAGTTCGAAAGGTTTTATAATGCATGAAACTACTGTTTACCTTTAAATTATTGGTTTGATAAGTTAAATTTTTACATAAAATTAGCATTATGTTGTAACAACCTATGCCCCCTGCGGTGTTCATTTTTACACACATGTAAAATTTTCTTGGTAATCTGATTTCTACCCAAACACTTACACATAAAGTTTGCTTGCACCAGCAGATATAAAAACACATCTGTGGTAGATAATTTCACTAGCTAATATATAAGTTGGTACTCGATGAGGTAATATGGGGTTAAATCATCAATTATGACAAAACGACTAATAGAGCGCGTAACATTGTTGAAGATTTTATTGAATGAAATCTTTGTAAATTAAATACAATTACATCCTTTATTCAGTACTTAAACAAATGAAATCATAAGCCATCATATTCAAAGCAATGATAGACTACAAGGTGGTTAAACAGAACGAAATCCCTTGTTTTTATTTATACATAAAATACAAGACTCGTGCAATACTTTAAACACGGGTTTTGACTCGTAAGTTGTTGGACATAAACACGCCTATTTTAGGTCGGTCAAACAAATGCAGAAGATGTATAGGCAGAAGTAAAGATTTTCATCTGATAATAATAAACTCAACAGTTTCCAATGGTTGTTTGGAATAATACATCTCTAGCATAATTAATAGTGAGATCTTGATCAAAACACTGGTATAAATATCCAATACATAACAAAAATACTATTGTCCACTCCCAATACTCATAAGTCGCGCAATCAAATAAATAACCAAAGACAATACATGCATTTACAAACAATGGATGTATGTTGTGTTTCTTTAATATTCGGAATCCTCTTGTGCTATTTCCGAAAATTACTTTCAACATCACCATAAGGCAAAAACTTGAAAATGTCTGTTGCTCACATAATTTAATCCTTCAAAACACCCCGACAGAGGCAAATATACATTATTAAATTTTATTAAATTAAATTTACAATTCAACTTTTCCACAACTGTTTTTCAGAATGTTGAACAAATTATGACAAAAACCCACAAAACTACAAAGTAATGATTCTACAATTCAAATGCTACTATCCGTTCAACATGTATGAGGAATTTAAAAAACACAGCACAAACACAAAACTCGTTTATGTTCTCGTCATATGTATCAAACACATTATTTTCTGAGCAATAATTTTAAACAAGTCCTGCGTTTTTAGCCATGCTGTAAAAAACTCCATTAGTGTCTTGTAACAAAGTCTTAGGTGAGTCGAATTCTTTGATCAGTCCCGCATCTAATACCATTACCCTGAAACATAGAATATAACACTAATTGTTCAATAAACTTCAACAAATGTTTAAAGTTAAACCTGGGGATGTAAATAAAGATTAAATAAATGCGTGCTAGTACAAGTATATCTAACTCGTTGTTAAAAATGATATTCCGTGGTCTCGAGTTATGAATAATCTTAAACAAATATAAACAAATTTAAACCAGTAAAAGATATTGTAAACCCGGACCACAAAATACTTCTTCACTATAGCTGTCTGAAGTTGTTGACCTTATGCTATTGGAGGCAGCCGTTAGTAATGTTGACTACTAACATCATACATTGGTGTGTACAAATAAGTCTGTAAAAACTTAAAAACTTTGCATTATTGTATGCAGTTTTTATATAATATGTTAGATGTTTATTTAAAATGTGAGTAATGTTGGCCTGTCTTGAAAAGAAGGATTCATAATTGATTTTAAACCAATAAAATCATTATCTCCCTGATCTCCTTGCATTTGAATGCATGAGCATAAAAATAATGGATCCCCTTAGATTATTGGTATGATCGTTTTATTTGAAGAACGTGTTTACAGAGAAGTTACCAACTCACCTGTCATAATCCATTATGGTGTTGAGTCTATGAGCTACCGTTAAGATCGTACAGTCTTTAAACTGGATTCGAATTGTATCTGAAAACATCCCAATAAATTTTACAGTTTCGTTTTTTTTGTTAAATTTAACGTGTCTGCTATAAATTATAATTATACAATTTTAAATTCGTATTATTCCGGAAAATGGTTAAACTTTGGTAATAAAACACCATGTTATTTTTATAACGAACCTTAATCTCTATTGGCTTCAAAAGAGAAGACACATTTCACAGAATATGGTAATAGAGGTTGTGTACTTCAGCTATATGTAAGATACCTTGTATGAGGTCGTCTGTTTCCATGTCAACGGCAGCAGTGGCCTCGTCGAGAATAAGAACCTTGGTTTTGTGAAGCAACGTCCTCGCCAGACATACCAGCTGACGTTGACCAACGCTTGTAATAAAAGAAAATTCATCATAAAGTATCATTCATAATTATATGTGTTTATACTCATTTTTCGATTAGAATTTAATAAGCATGTGATTTATTTTTAGAATTTCTTAAACAAAAAGCATAACGCCTTTAATGTTTAGAGACGCCCGAAAGAAATGTTATTCCCAATTAGATATATACATTCTTTATAGGGGAGACCGGGAATAGTTGTTACACTTTTAGCATTTTTCAGAATTGTGACTGTTTCAGTTGTGCGAAAATAATGTAAATATTGGCAATTAAAACCATAGGAAGTTAAGTTTAATATAAAATTAGACTGATTACAGTATATAAACTGAATTCATAAAAAAACAATTTTTCGTAAGTAGACCAAAGTGTAACAACTTACCCCGGTCGTGGGGCATGTTGTTACAGGTCTCAGGGTAAAATGTTACAATAGATCTGGGTACAATTTTTAACATATTTAGATCCATAACAGTGACTTTTTGGATAACGGTTTCATTCAAAGACGTGAAAATTGTATTAGAATATGATTTTTGACAAAAACATGCATGTTGTTTCATAAATATAGTCACTGTGGATGTTAAGTTGGAAATTCGCAAACGTTTCAATAAGGCATTCTTTTTTTAATCAATTGTGAATTCGGATAGATTGTATATATACATTTGAGGTTTACTTATATTGCTCGAACGAAAACAATGTAAATTTATAACTTTTGCGAAAGAACTTTGCGAAAGTTTAGTATGATACTTGTAAAATTGTTAGTCAAATATACATTCAGGAACAGCCAAAAGCACAATTACAAAATACAAAAGCTTACTTACACAAACAAACCGTAGATCTGCATGAAATTCTGAGAGTGTATCAGTTTATTATTTGATCAATTAAAAAAGACACCACAAAAAAGAGAACAAGAAGGGTTACCTTCTTCGAGCGGGCAGTGCCAATAGTTTTCCGCCAGGTTTAATGCAATAAGATAAAGAAATCAATATTTCGGGTTATTTTTGCGGTTGCACGAGCATTTTCCTATAAAATATCGATAATATTGTCGAAAGTTGTTAAATGAATAATATTAAGGTGTACCATGCTGGTCAAAAATCTGTGTTTTGTTGAAGGACGAAATATTACCCTGTAACAACATGCCTCATCACCGACGTAACAACTTACCCCACCCACCCCATGTCGCACTTCAAGGTCGCTATATATAACATATAGCCTGATTTATTTTTATTACTAGTTTCAAAGAAAACACAAATATTCATGTTAATTTTAATTTGTGTTCAAGACCTGTATATGCAATAATGAGGAAATATCGAAATGTTTTCCAAATTCGAAAAAAAATACTTTTACATAGTAAAATCAGTTTTTCCTAGTTAATCTGACTATTTCCCGGAAAATTTTAATGAAACCTACATTAACATAGAGGAAACGTTGAGGGTTATTTTAGTGTCCATACCAACTTCATCAGTGATGCAATGTTGTCGCAAAATTAAGTGTAACAACTTGTCCCGTGTAACAACTATCCCCGGTCTCCCCTACATTAAAGCCGAAAATACAAAGTCGAGTGGTGTTATTGGACTGTTTTAATAAGCTTAGTTTACCCTTATATAAATTCAAACAAAAAGATAAAAAAAATCAATTGTGAAATAAAAATAAAATAAAGATCAATCTCGAAAATCATATATATTTCATGACACTTTTCTTGATCCTTTCCTCATGAACATTGAATTTGATATTTAACATACTTTCGTAAATTTACTGTCGGAATGTTACCTTAAGTTCTGCCCTCCCTCTCCGCATTCATATGCAAGTCCATCATCTAACCCGTTCACGAAGTCTTTGAGATGTGCGCATTCTAATGCATACCAGATGTTTTCATCGTTATAACGTCCAAACGGATCCAAGTTACTCCGCAGAGAGCCCGAAAACAAAACTGGATCCTATAATATACATATATTATTTAATTTAAGTAAACATGTGTAAGGCGGATGTAAGTTAAGTTAACAGTTACTTTATTCCAGGCACATTCTCTCGTAAAAAAAGGAAAATTTGCATTAAAAATGAAAATGTAGATACAGTGATAAATTATCCTATGAACAAATATCCTATGAAACAAAACTGCGCAAATTAATGTCAGCGCGGAAATGTCATTTGTGTTATTTGCGCGATGAGTAGGCCCCTCGAATGTAAATGATACCACAATACCTGTGGTAAGATAGTAAGCTTCGTCCTCAAATCATGCAATCCAAGTTTTGATATGTCCACTCCGTCGATCAAAATAGACCCTCCGGCAGATTCTACCAGTCTGAACAAACACAATGTCAGTGACGATTTACCAGCTCCGGTTCTGCCAACTATGCCGACCTGGAATTTAAATACAGATAACGATACTGCGATGTTGCTGTGATTTTTCTACCAGTGATTGTTTATTTATAATATCATGTACTTACTGTAAATAATTATGCCGACCTGAAATTAAAATACAGTTTAAAATACTGTAAACATGACAAAGTCAACATGTTGCCAGTCCAAACAAAAAGAATATGAGCAATTCGATCAGTCCCAGTTCTACTATGATGTAACTTTGTCAATGTGAAATTTAAATTGAGAACACAATACTGTAAATGTACTAAAGTCAACATTCTGCAAGTCTGAACAAACGCTGATGACTTACAAGTCAGTGCTAAAACTTATAATTAATCAATCGGCCGATTGTAAAATAATAATGTTGTTGTGTTTCTGTCATCACTACATATATTTACTTATCAGCAAAACAAATCTTTGAATATATAATAAATGAGTGGGTTTTTTTTTAAATTTTAAAACCAAACATTCAGTATACAACAAAATAGGCAAGGACCGCCATAAAAAAAACAAAATACCAATATATAAAAAAACATGTGCAGCGATAATTTTATTGTGGCTTAAATGTTAATCAGATAAATTATTTTTTCAAAACATTCTGTCCTTAAGAATTTAACAATGCTTATTTCAGTTCAGGAAACGAACCGGCGTAGTCATTAACAGTAAATAGTCTAGTAAGAGTTATTGTCCTAGCAATACAATTTTGTAACTACATACATGTAAAACCTTTAGTGGTATTGCAATTACATACATTTTATTGATAACGTTATAATGACGGTCAGTTTATGGTACATTAATTTTTAAACTCGAAATTATCTTTTAAAATGTGTCAAAGTTTGGCATATGTTTTGGGAAAAATAATACGCACGGAGTAAAATTGATACCATTACCTTTTCGCCATCTTTAATGCTGCAGTTTATACCCTTAAGAACCAGGTCGAGTCCCTCTCTGTACCGGGTAAGATAGTTCCTAAATTCAACCTTCCCTGTCCGTGGCCAGTCTTTTGGAGGTTTAGCGCCTTCTAGCACCCAACCAGCCTTTAAAACAGACATACATATTTTAAACTATTAAGCTTTGTAGAATAAATTAGTAGTACTAAATATTCTTATCTAATTTTCGATTGAAATTTGCACAAATATTTGTTAAATGAAAAAAGTCTAGTAGTATGTAATTGTTAACTTTGGTATGGGCATCCTAATTCAACAAACATTTACCGAATATAGCCGTTGAACAACGAATAAATATAGAAGTTGTTATAGTTTAATTATATACAGTAACTTTGTTTAAACAATAAAAATGCGACCATGTCTGTAATTAATCTCAAAATGTGCAGGGTATAATACATGTATAGAAGTTAAAGTTTGATAAAAAAAAACAACAGCTGAAACTGATGCCGAAGACTAACGATCTCATAAGAAGATTCCGAAGACTAACGATCTCATAAGAAGATGCCGAAGACTAACGATCTCATAAGAAGATGCCGAAGACTAACGATCTCATAAGAAGATGCCGAAGACTAACGATCTCATAAGAAGATGCCGAAGACTAACGATCTCATAAGAAGATGCCGAAGACTAACGATCTCATAAGAAGATTTAATTTAACATCGCCCATGTGTTAGCTTACCTCAGATGGTAAATTGGTGTATTCAGTTACTCTTTCAGCCGATACAATGTTCATTTCCATCTCACTGACGGCCAAGACAACCAAATTTAATGTAATTGTGATCTGTTTACACAATGAAATAAGTTGTTACATTGACATTTACTTAAGTGACAATACGAGAGTGTGGTGTGTTATTGCAGTGAAAACACATTTTTAATGTATTTATTAATTATAATAATAGTGTAATAAGGAATGTGGTTGATGCCTTTTGCTAAGAAGAACTCATGTCTTGGAGAATGGTTTAACTGTACCAAGACTTAGGGTGTTTATGGAATAATTGTTAATCTACCAAATAAAGCTATTGCCTTGCCGCTGATACCTACACCGTTATCTTCTGTTGCTTGTGATTAATGAACTGATCGACAAACACGTTCTTGAGTCAGTTTTTAGTATTAGCCAAAAGGATGGTTATTTATTAAAAGGGATGGTTATTTAACGAAAAGAAGTTTCATTCAGATCATAACTATCCAAATTGAAAATATAATATTAAAATGCATTTTTAAATTTCAATTTATATTTCTGGGTCATTTCAATTTTACAAAAACGAAATCATTTTACCTGGACAGCATATGTAATAGAAAGTCCGATTTGTGCACCATTAAGGTCATCTGATATCAAACCAAATATTGTTGCCAACAAAGCGATTACATTACCAAGAGTCTCCAATCTTACTCCAACCCATCTGAAATTGAATATATAGAGGATACAACATGAGTGATCATTAAATACTGAAATTATTAAACGAGTCGTCTAAATCGATATAAAACAAGCAAAATCCTTGAATTGTCCCTTTCTTTGGCCTAGTAGAGCGAATTTAGAACATGCTTAAATTGGTCGTATCGGGTGATACTTAAGCTAGTTCACCAAAGAATTTATCCTACCGTTTTCCCTTTTGCCAAAACAAGTAAAAGAATAAATAAAATGTACTGCGCTAGAGTCTAAAAATAGAATATACCAGTTTTAGGCTTCTGAAGTTGTGTTTAATTTAAAAAATGGATCTATTGTATGACATCATTTGTGTAAACTTTCATAGCGGTATGTGACAACATTGAAATTTGCTGAATATAAACTCACAGTTTGGATCGAAAATGTGTTTCTGGTATTTTTATTTTGTTCTGGGGATGTTGTAAGAACTCTCCGACGATGTTCTGAAAACGATGTCAGCGTCTGGGTCTTTTTGTTTTCGATTTTAACAAAATGAAAATGGCTTTTTGCTGTTGTTGAATTTCATCATAGACTATCGGCGTATGGCTATCTTACGGAATAATCCAGATGTCAGAAAGTTAAATTTTTCGTGGATATTATCAATATAAGGGGTGCTAAAGTTCCTAACAGAAGCTGATAGTTTGCCTGAAGTGGTCAGATGGCAAAAGTCAGTCATTTTTATAAGTTGTTTTCTTGTTGCTGATAACAGCAGGTATGAGATAAAACAAAATTAAACCAATTAATGGATCAGTGTTGCTAAAATTCTGACATAATAATCAAAATAAATATAATTAAACCAGTTAAAATAATGAAGGAAAAGAAATAGGTTTGAATATTATGTATTCAAAACATTAAGCCATTAAAGCTTGTGCACTTTAGCGGAGGATGATTTTGTCTTGCTTGATCTTTTTATTACTATGTATACACTAATATTGTTCTCACGTAATCAATGATATTATTCATAAAAGGTGCTTTATATAATAAAACTGAAACTAGATAACAGTCTCACATCTCAATCATATAATTAACTGAAGTGGAGACAAATATCCATCTGAAGCTTTTGCTTAAAGAGTTGTTATATTGCACACGACCTATTGTATTATTTGTTCCGATTGTGTTACATAATGCCGGTGTTACATGTATGTGTATTACTTACGTGTAGGTTTTGTCTTTTTAAAATATGTTTCGAAGAGCGATTGAAATCTCTATTCAATTCAAGGAAGGCCACAATTATAAAGTACCTAGCTCCTGTGTTTGATGCATAGTAAAACTTAATGTTTTCATCAACACGTTTTCTTGATTCCTGAATAAATCTTTCACCACATCGATATGCTCTGATAACAGCCGCACCAGTTATTGTTTCGCTGTGAAATAAAAAGACATTTTGATATGACTTATTCAACAAACTAGAGCAAAATGATTAGCATGTTTCAGCAAAAATAGTTCTATTCAATTATACAAATTAAATTGAAATTAAATTTTTCGTAGCTTCTCACTCGGTTTGATTTTAATAAGAATAAGAAGATAAATTACAAGAAATAAAAACGTATCATAAAATATATGTTACAATAATAACGTGGATTCCAGTTATTTTAGATATCGCTGTCCCTTATATCGCCCATTGACAAAAATTGATGAAGATTGAATAGCATTAAGCGTCCAGTATCAATGATATCAATCAATCAAGTTTGATCACTTTTATTTATTTATTTTCCTCAACATACAAATAAATTCCAGGATTTAAAATATAAAACAGATGTTCATAACTAATACCTGAAGTGGTTATATATCGGAGATCGTTTAATGGATTCAGTTCTTCTCATCTGCCTCGCTGTTGGTAGGTAAAATTTCTAACAAAGAAAGATAAACACATTATTAAGCGAAGATAAAAATGAAAATACATAAATAAAAATTTAACCAACTGTTATTCTTTCACACAATATTAATTAGAAGAAAGAATACAATTTACCACAAAGAAGCCGTAAAAGATGACAATTGGTATGATGGCAGCAATAAATATCGGGGTTGTTACCCCGACCACGATGAGAACGGCCAGTGTAGAGAATATCATTATGTTCCACAATCGGAAGCTCTCGGGCAGTTTGTTATCCATTATGTCTATATCACTTGAGAACCTGAAAAAAGAAGACAATTTGACAAAATTATGTACAGTGATTTAACTGTTATCAAAATTTTAGAACTAGCAACGAAGTTAATTTAAGAAAATTTTGAATTCTAGAAATTTACGGAAATTTTGAACTCTAGAAATGTAGGTCCTAAATCATAAAAATCTGTTTCCCGCGGCACATGCAATGCCGTAATGAAATGGTCCTTTCCTTTTAAACCTCGCCTTTGGCATGTGATATTAAGAAAGTCAGGTTAAAGTTACATTGTTGAATTTCAACTTCAACCCAATCGTCTACGCGCCGATTAGCATGCAACAGCAACAACATTCAAACTCATAGAAGATTTTTGTTAATACACCACATAATATGAAAGGATACAGAATGCCTTTTATTAGACCAGAATAATTGTGGCGGTATCAGAATTGTCTACATTACAGCAGAGCAGAAATAATAGAAATACCAAAAATTTACATTTCAAAACTGCAAACATCGAGTACCTGTTCATCATGCGTCCGATAGGTGTCGTATCAAAGAAGGACATTGGCGAGCGGAGAATACACTTCAACATAGAATTATGAAGAATACCAGAGGCTTTCACCATCCGCGTCAAAGCCAGGTAGAAGGACGTGAACAAACATATACCTGATAAAATCATATTCTGTGCGTGTTGTTATAATTATTATCTTTGCTTTTTACAGAGTTAAGTTCAGTTTTCTTTCAGCTATATAGTTAACACAAATGTATAGGTTACAATTTATAAACAATAAATCAGTGTTTGATAAGGATAACACGGACGTGCCGTTTTAAACATTTTGATACGCAACACAGTAAAATAACAAACGTGCTTAGCGACTTTGCGTTTACTTATTATTCACATACACGTATAGTTTGAACTAACAACGGCAGGGCCACACCGCATAGCCACTGTATTCTTTAGGACTGTCGGTCAAAAGCTTTATATGTCGGTTAAAAGCTTTATAGCTTATGTTATTATATGTTGACAAATAGCTACAGTGAATAAAATTTGTATTGTATTGTATTGTATTGTATTGTATTCTTATAATAAGTGAAAAAGGTGAACAATAATTGTGATGGCAATGTACCAAACTATTTGTTTCCACGCTAAGCTAAATGGTTTACTTCTGATAAAGTTTCTGAATAGAACAATAAAAATGTGTTTTGCGTTTGGTTGAAAGAATAAATAACGTTAGAACATCAATGTTTTTAAAAAAATATCACAGTTGTCCATAAACGTGTTACCTTGAACTACTCCCATCCCTAGATATACCAGCAGATAATACAAGTATTTATCTTCATATTCCTGGGTGTCTGAAAGGCTTGTGTTCTTCAGAAGCTCATCTTCCGTCCAGTAGGTCAGCCAGAAATTCGAGAACACGTTGAGGCCTTGGAACAAACTCATTGTTATGAACACGACCAACACTGTACACACCCCCATCGCCTTTATATAGGTCCAGAGCACTGCACCTTTGATCTGGCAAACAACGTAACGTGAAAAGTTATAAACACAGTCACCATAGGACACATCCCCATCGCTTTTACATAGGGACTTGCGCCCTTGATCTGGTAAACAACGTAACGTAAAAAGGATTTGAAAGTATAAACTGACATTAAACGATGTGTTTATACAGAATAGTTACAGGCAATAGTGAAAAACTATAGAACTTTTAATTTATAGCACAAAGTGATACTACAAATGGGGCACGTCACGGGAAAAGGTACCTTCGGTCAATTTTAGCGATATTTTAGTTTTGACTGAATTTAGAAAGAACTTACAACTATAAATCAATTTCTTATAACTAAGATGTGATTTGTTACACATTTCGACAATAAAATAGTATTTTTACCGCGAAGAGCATAATAAGTAATGTCGTCTGCTCAAATTTATGACGTCATTTCAAAGGTTGACGTCAACTGTCCGAAGGTACCTTTTCCCGTGACGCGCCCCAAATGTAAAACTGATCTGTAGCTACACAATCATCTTTAATCCAGACTGCAAAATCCATTTAAACTTTTTGGATGCCAAAGAACGGTTAATTCAACAAATTCTGTGCCCAAGATCATAAAACTAAATCTGGAGATCAGTCTCAAATCTCAAGCATCTGATTAGCTGGAATGGCGACCAGTCGCCATTTTAGCCAATCGGATCCTTGAGATTTGAGACTGATCTCAAAACTTAGTTTTATGATCTTGGACCCTGGTCAAGAAACATTGTCGTTTGCGACGTTAGGACAATATGTGCATTAAATTTCCATCACTCCAATAGTTAAATTTCTCAGCTTGGCACATATTTTATGTATTATGTTAAAAACTTCTTACAGCTCCCTGTTGTGATATTTCGTCAACCGTGAGGCGACTTGTGTCTTCAGGTTCTAATATTCCAGGTTTTGTTTTTCTTTGTGACGATCCGGACGCTGTATATACGCTATTTCTAGTAGACTTACGGCGACTGCAAAATGTAACGTAGGTAAATATAAACTCCCTGTGTTTTTCATTTATCTAAATAATAAGGGCACAAACAGAAATCTCAACCTCTAGACACAAACAAAGAGTAGAGAGAAAGAAAGAGCTTTGGTTTACTATACATGCACGATCTCTTTAAAAACAAATTTCACAAACATACAGCATAGTGGTTATATTATGCGAGGGGCCTGCCAAAGGTAACTAGCAAAATATTTCATTTACCTAATAAGTCAAACATTATTGTTTTAAAGAAATGTGTATCTTATTGTACGACGTATGCCCTTTTTATTGATATTTACCTTCTCCGTCCGCTCGCAGTTAATGCGTCATCTTCTGACGTCATGCCACCGTCGGATTTAGCGTCCTCGGGAATTTGTGATCGAATAGTTTCTTTTATCTTTTTTACTGAAAATGGTAGTTACCATTGCCAGTTGTATGCAAGTGTATAAACCATAACATTAATAAAATGAATCTAAGATTAAATCTTTACGAACACTTTTTCTAATCAATTAAAATCCATGCAACTATTGCTATTAAAATATTTTCAAGCAAATGATAAAATCTGGATCCAATAATTGAACAGAAAGGTAACACTTTCATTAAAAAATGTTTAGAACACGTAAATATCAGGAAAACCATTAATATATTGCTAAGGTACGTTAATCTGCCACTAAAATATGGAATAACACTTACTTTCTGGGTCTGTATCTTCATCATCGTCATCTTGTTGCAAATACTGATGAAGAAACTGGGCAAAGTCGCCGTTGTGACTAATGAGCTCATCATAAGAACCAATCTCTGATATAACACCATTATTAAGTACCACAATCCTATCAACCATCGGTAACCAATGGATACCGTGAGTGACGAGTATTCTTGTCTGTAATATGTCATACTTATGTAAGTCAACGTATATTGATAGCTAAAAAAACAGCACATGTTGTCGATGCATCTCTAACAATTAAAAGTTAGTTAAAAAATAAATCTCAAAAAGATAAAATTTAACATAAAACTCTCAACATGTAATTGTACGTATTTATTTATTTGGTAATCGATACTTATACTCACTATGTCGTTAAGATATTTTTGATAGATGAGAAAAGAGCTTTGAGAAGTTACTAACGCAAGAAATATACACTATTGCAGACCCGAATAATTTAGCCTACTCCCTGTCAGAACTGAACATGCTTTTATATCTGTCCATGTCGCCTAGACCTGGTCATAACAGGTTCATAATTTGAGCGAAACTACGCTTTACATATACAGTCAACCCTGTCTTTAGCAGCCTACCAAGGGAGTAACAAAAAGCGGCTGCTGAAGACAGGTGGCTGTAAAAGACAGTAAAAAGTTAGAACAAAATGTCAGTTGAGGTCCTATTCAAATTGACTGTTAAAGACAGGTGGTTGCTATTCTCAGGTGGCTGCTAAGGCAGGTTTCATTGCGAAATTTTAGAAATAGTAAATTAAATAATAGCAAGATCTAAGTTTGCTTGCATCATTATGAATAATAGAGCTGGCTTGTTTTTTTTT
The DNA here is from genome assembly GCA_038501625.1 of Corbicula japonica. Taxonomy (NCBI): domain Eukaryota; kingdom Metazoa; phylum Mollusca; class Bivalvia; order Venerida; family Cyrenidae; genus Corbicula; species Corbicula japonica. The sequence continues at coordinate 916,559 of JAZAYU010000178.1, read as the reverse complement.
CTTTATTTATATAACGGGATTCACCCTACTTATGTTTCAGATCGTATGACTCTGATTCCCGATAACGTTTTATACATAAATGTTTGCCAAAATGCGAATCAATAACACTTAGTAGTTATATAATTGGGGCACGCCACGGGAAAAGGTACCTTCGGTCATTTTTTGTGATATTTTAGTTTTAACTAAATTTAAAAAGAACTTACATCTATATATCAATTTCTTATAACTAAAATGTGATTTTGTTACACGTTTTGACAATAAAACGGTATTTTTACCGCGAAGTACATAATAAGTAATGGCGTCTGCTTGAATTTAAGACGTCATTTCAATAATTGACGTCAACTGTCCGAATGTACCTTTTCCCGTGACGCGCCCCATATCAGGAATGACCTCATCCAGACGACGCACAACCCAACACAGCCAAAACAAAAGAGAAATAGAGAGAGATTTAACTAGCCTTATGTTTAAGTAGCCCTTGATTCCCGATAACCTTTTGAAATAAATGTTTGCCAACATGTGAGTCAACAGCACTTAGTGGGTCATCCAGGAAGTAGATGTCTGCATTGTTGTAAACAGATCTGGCCAGGCTGACTCGTTGTTTCTGTCCTCCACTTATATTGATTCCCTATCCATATAAAATGGAAAAATATATACGTGTATGGTTCGTTGTTTTCTGTATAAAAATTGGATACACAATATGATCATAACCTTAAACGATATACAAACATTATGACCATAAGTCAACAAATACTTAACCTTTTAGTTCTTTATTTTTTATTATTAAATGTTAAATGTTAATAATAAAAAATAAAGAATAAAAAGGTAAACTATATGAGGCGCGCCACGGGAAAAGGTACCTTCGGTCATTTTTGTGTAATTTTTGTTGTTACTATATTTAGACAGAACTTTCAAAAATCTATTATTTTCTCATAACAAAACAGTGATTTTGTTACACATTTTGACAATAAAATTGTATTTTTACCGCGAATTGCATAATAATAAATGTCGTCTGCTCAACTTTATGACGTCGTTTCAGGTACATTTTCCCGTGGCGTGCCTCATATGAGTTTAAATCACATTCAGAAAGCACAACCTCTCCATAAAACCTAAGTTAACATAAAAAGGGGCAACTGGGTTTAATAATTTGATCAATTTCAACAACGGCACAGCTCTCTTATTCACGGGCATGGACAAAATGCATCCCTTAGTAATGTTTGTTTGGTTTGTTAAATGAATCATTTTCCTTTCGCATTAACTCAGAGCTTATCGTTACCTTTTCTCCGATTTCGGTCATGTCACCACCTGCAAGGATCTGCAAATCAGGGAGAAGTGCACAACATTCCAAAACTTTCCTGTACTTCTTTTCTTGATACCGCTTCCCGAACAGGATGTTGTCCCTTAGAGTCATATTCTGAATCCAGGCTTCTTGCGGAACGTACGCCACATTACCCTGAAGTTTAGGGAATGTTTTGTAGGAACACACGGTGCATTTCCTTTTTCTTTAGACATAGAAAAGCTCTAATTCATATAAAGCTCTTCAATTGGAGTTTGACAAATATGCTTTTTTTATATAACTTAGTACTGACTTTTGACAAACACACCCAAAATTTAGACTACTTACAGTTTTTGCCCTATAATTTAGACGCAGTTTGTCTTTTTGTAGAATCCTTTTAACATTCGGTAACATTACTTTAATTAAAAGCAAAACTAGCATAGAATTTATACCACGTACAAAATGTACCTTTTTACTTTAATGTTATGTTAATCTTACTCTGGTGCAGGAAGGTTTCGTGCAAATAATGTTAAGTCCGAGAAATCCATGAAAAAGGCAAAAAAGATGGTTGAGAATAGCAAAACATACACCTACATACTTCCCATGCTAGACAAGCAGGAAGATAAATGCAATTCAAATTTTAAAAAATGACATACAATTGACAAAACAGAACACGCGGTCATGAAACAGAGTGCAAAGGAGATGCTTGCATATACAGATAAAATTAAAAATCAATTTAAAATCTATTTTGCAAAGCTACCTTTAGCGTGACGTTTCCTCTGAGGCGCACCATCTCACCAAGACATGCTGAGATCAACGAAGATTTGCCACAGCCGACCTGCCCAACAACGGCAATTAGTTCTCCCTGTTGCACTTGTATATTGATACTGAAAGCCATAAAATGTCACTTAGGTCAAAAACTATTGAACAATTTTATATATTTATAAGCAGTATAATAGTTTTGCATAGAAGTAACAAATGTAAATAATTTAATATTAATATCCGTTAGTTTGTGTTATCGATCCACGAAAATTAAAAAATACCATGATAAGCGTATGAGAGAAACACGGTCGTGAAAAGCTTTCCGCAGATACCTAATATTTTTAATGTTTCTTTCTCAACTGCTTATGTTTAATTTATTTTGGGACACAGTGGTCTTCAAATGGAGCTACTGATTCCAGATCCGGAGATTGGAGGTCTAAATCTATTCGAAGATTCATTTTCAATTACACGCACATCAATGCAAATGCGGCATAAGTATTTTCAATTCTCAAGCAACCACCGATCGTAAAAATATTATTTTTAAAATACATGTTATTTCTTAAATATGAAATTAATACTCTAAAATGTAATTATATGTGTCGCTACTTTGTTAATACTGGTCTATCAATGTCGACATTCCAGGCAAAATCAGCATTTTCAATGGAAACGGGATAATCTGAAATTGAGAAAACACGTTTTTAAGTGAGAAATACACAATTAAGCCGCTTTCAAACAATACATAAAAGTAATACTATAGAGAATGTATTAGATAATAGATTGAAAGAGAAGTTAAGTTGTAACTGATGTTAAAAAAGGAAAAGTAATCTGATACTTATTCTTATTGTGTATTTTCCTATTTATTATTAAAGACAAAACATATGATTTCAAGTAGGAAAGTAAACATAATTTAGAAGTAAATATTAAAGAACGTTCCACTCATTTAAGTTGCATATGATCGGCCAAATACCTGCTTGTTTGACAATATTAACATTGTCCAACTTTATATCTTCAGTCCGTAGAAAGTCTTGAATTCTCGCAATGGATACATAACCCTGCAAAACAGTTTCTATTTGCATTATCTAAAGTGTGGTAGCGACCGTGAGTGACATTCCGGACTTGACCGGACTGTCTGGTTCCTAGCTCCGGTTAGAAAACGGTCACGTGGGGGACGCATGACGTCATTACAAGTTCTGCTGCCAAACTGTTAACAACTCTGTTCTTGCCTTGAATATCCACAAGGAAAAGCCGAGTCTACAGACGGTGAGTGTATTTGGAATCACTTTTAATATTCTTGTAGTCAAAGTAGGTAGTCGTGGGACGACGGCTTCTTTACATTGTTTGTTGTTGTTGTTGTTTTAATGCTGTCTTTGCATGTAAGTGGTTTTCCACGAACAGGCACAACATGGTCCTTTACAACTTCGAATCAACAACTGATATTATATGAGCTATTTCGTCTTGCGAAACATGTGTAACTGGTGACATTTTTGACATATTTAAAATTAGTTATCGATACTTTTGGAAATACCAAATAATTCTATACTCTCGTTTCCAATTACTAAAATATGTTTTTTTCTTAATATTTAATTCTGTTTTCCGCATTATTTATAATACGCAAATGTATGCAAAGCTATCTGCTCTATATTGTGGCGTCATTTCAAGGATTACAACATCTTCGCATCTTCGTGTGTTTGCTTCGCGGCGTCCATATATACATGAAATTTAAATGGACACAATGTACAATATCAAACTACACAAAGGATGCGTCTTATCAACTAAATGATACAGAAGAACTACTCTTGTGAAGCAATAGATTAACAGCGAGGTGACATAACTTTTATGAGATACCTGCACTGCTCCATTGACAAGAAAAGGGCACAAAGCTACTGGGAATCGTATAATGTTGACAATCGATAATGCAGTGAATGCTTCCTCTGCTCCGAGAGAATGAGTCGGTGATGACAACACATAAATCATTATAAGGATAAAGTTGATCTAAAATTTAAAAAATGTAATTCATATAAAAGTATTTAAAAGACTTGGGTATAACAGCCTGATGTGACACTAACTTTTGAAATTAATATTTATTTTTGTAAACAATGAAAATATTGGTCGTTAATTAAATAAAACTGTGTTATGTAATATATTAAATTAAATGTAAAATCAATTTTGAAAGCCTCCGAACATGACAAATATTAAAATATTGCAGATTCGATTTCACGGACGGTAATGTAAATGAATATTACAGCCCAAGCTGCCTAACCCCGCCATTCAATAAAAACTTAATAATATAATTAATAGAAACACTTCTGAACCTCCTGTTTTCTGCACGAGGTGTTCTCTTATGTAATATGTATAAATTTTACTAATTTTCCTTCAGTCATACTTACTAGGAATGGTGAATGAACAGCAAATACGATTGTTGTTGCGGTGTACAGAGCATATTTCCAGAGGCAGCTGATTTCAGCATCTCTTATCGTTTGTATTCGTTTCATGAATGAGGGTTCCCACGCATACATCTTTAACACCTAAAATTGAAATTGTTTCTACAAGTACGTATAATATAGCGATATAAGCAGAGCAATTTTAAAGTAATGGGCCTTACTGTTTATAGTTGTGAGCATGGTAATACGAGGTACGTTTGGTATGTTACATTTGGGAAAGCATTTTATATGTCAAATAACCTAAAGCTTACGTGTTTATAATAAATTAATTTATCTCACTGTCTCACTTTGATTCCGCTGATAACTTCGTTCAATATTTTGTTTCGATTTCCTTTTAGACGCAACAATTCCTTTTGAAGCTTGAATTGTTTGGTTGCAATGTAACCCGTTATTGGCAAAACCACCATGATCACCGCCAGGCCTCCGAGGCTAGCAACACCTGTCAAATACGTGAAGAAAATGCACATTACTATTGTTAAACTTTTGTCTACTTGCAAACGTTTACAAAAAATTAAATTTCACATAACTCAATGGTTTTAAGATGTGTTGGTTTATTCGGACCCTAGATATATGACAAAGCTTTCTTCATATCGAGTTTATAAGTGTTTTACTCTATTCCTGCGCCGCGCGGTAAATGTTTAAAACTTAAAGCTCTGAACACAATTTTGACATAACATATTTTTATATAATTATATTTATTAAATTTTATACATCTTAAAATCTGTCAACGTCAAAAAATCAAAACCTACCGGTACATTTAGGAACAAAACTCTAGCAGTTATGGTACTTAATTGTCAATGATACAAAAACACCTTACCCATGATGTAAAACAGCTTACCCATGAGGTCCCAGAGCTGGATCACCGCGATAATGATGATAATAAAGATACAGACGGAATAGAAGGAGAACATGAAGCCGTCTTGTATTCTCTGGCAGTCGACGCTCATGAGATTGACAATTTCACCAACAGTTGTCGCTTTAAATCCGCTTCTATTCATTGTCAGGGCCTAAAGTGTATTTTCATTTCATTAATTGAATGTAGATTGATAATTTCCTAAGTTTATAAACCGGTTCATTAAAATCCGCTACTATTTCATGTCAGGGCCTAATGTGTTGCATCTCATTTTTAAAGTTTGTTAGTATCTGAAGTGTACACTGTATATTAAATCCACTTCTGTTTATTGTTAAGGGCCTGAAGTGTAGTTTCAATTCATTAGTTAGAATGATAATTCTATCTGAAGTTTATTAAAAGGTTCCACTTCTATTTCATGTCAGGGCATGGATCATTAGTAAGTTTGATAATATTTGAAGTGTACATGGTACATTCAATCTGATTCTATTTATTTTTAATTTCAATAGTAATTATGATAATATCAAAAGTTTATTAAACGATTCGTTAAATCCGCGATACATGTGTAACACATATACTATGTCAAGATAACTTATAGAAACTATTATATTTAATATTTAGAACAGTTGTAAAATGGAGGGTTTACATATCCCAGCAAACGTAGCTTTAATTTTGGTGTTGTTCAATCTCCCAAGGTTGTATTTCCTGCTTTTTAATGTTTGCTACTTGGTGTTCTATGTGATATGAAGGATTCGTTTTCGAATTTCTATTATTAAATTTTTGTCGTGTTCGATGGTTTTCAAAATTATATATTGACATCAGGAAAATATATATAAAAGGTCTGTATTTTGCGAGAGATAAATGGCTGAACCGAACGGAATTAATGCTTAGATCGAATCCTGCGTTTACCGGAAAAAGCCAAAAGTACAACATAAAAACAAGAGGTATATTTTTGACGTTATTGAACACTTTTTAAAGCTGTAATTTCTGTTCCATCGAAATTATCCATATAAAGGCAGGTCTAAAAGTGTTCAAAAGAAGTTATCTTTAGGAAAACGATTCACCGGTAAAGATAAAGTGCTCAACAGTTTCAAAAGGAACATAACAAAATGATTGAATATACTACAAATACACCGCTGCATACAAGTAAAAGGCTTAGGACTGATTATTTTATTCATAGAAATGACGCCATCAAGTTAATTAGACGACTTATTTATAATTCATTTCTCTGAATTAATTGTTTTATGTAGTCAAAATTTTCCCAAAATATCATAATGGTAAAAACAACAAAAAACTAGAGCAAATGTGTCCGTTCTATATAAAGCAAACGATTTATAAAAAAATCACAGAAGACCCATGTAACCATATACTCGTATGTACCTTTTTGTAAATAAGCAGAAGACCCATTTAACCATATACTCGTATAAATTTACCTTTTTGTAAATAAGGCAAATGAGAGCTGTTTTGGCCTGGAGACCTACAGTAAGCATATGATGGAAGGATATGTGATACAGGAAGGAGTTTGCAATCAGCGTGATGAACAACATAACAGCGTAAAAGTAACCCTTCCACTCCGCTACTGTAGGTGACGTGTCTTCCATTATCTGTATAATGTACCTGTAAAAAGTGGTCTAATTATTCAGCTGATTAACATGAATTGAAGTTTATTAGCCATTTACTTAATATAAAATCAATATACACGAGTTTTATCATATGCCTGAACAGTATATATCTTGATCTACACTGGGCGCTATTTGGTAAGAAATAACCTGATGAATCTATAATCAAACACTGTCGATCCGGTTGACCTGCATCTGTACTGGTCGCTTACCTAACACAACTAATTTATATTTAGAAAAGGGTTGATATCATCAATTTTACATAAATACAAATTTAAAATTGTTTTCTCTCAAATACACAGTTTTTTTTCGAGATTTGATGTTGCGTCAACTACATGTTCTGTAACGGTGGATACATGTAACTTACGATTTCGAATTCTTTAGAAAACCAGTCTATGATATGGAAAATATGAATACATTACTCTATCTCTATTTATTTCAATTCAGTATATTGATAAATTGAAAATTAACAGATAAAAAGTCCTAATGAAATGATCTTCACCTTAGAAAGACAGGTTGAAGGAGCCAGGACACTTCTGCCAGAGCCATATATGCAGTCGCTTCACACCATACAAGAACTAGTGTCCGGTAAAGCGCCTTGAATAAACTTGGTTTCACAGTCTGATCATCTAAAGGTAGAGTTTTATATTTTGTTAAAAAGATGCAAATTGAATCATGTTGTAAATGCATATTTATCATAGGAGTGCATTGATATAATATTATGTCTTCGTGTAACCGGTTCGGTTGCATGATTTTCCTGAAAATAAATTGTATTTTTATGGGGAAGTCTTAGGGTAGTTACATAAAATTTTCCAACATTCTAGCCAATGTCCCATGAAGATTAAATATTGCTTCCTACAAGGGGCTTGAGCAACCTTATGAACTACGTATCATCCCGTGATTTAACACAATATTAAATGTTGTAATGATTGCGTTACATTTAAACTCAGTAAAATTATTATCAGTTTTTGGATTTTTGTTATATTTAACTTTTGGAATGGTTGATGAATTAACATTCTGGCGATACAATTGTCGGAAAGATGTGTATGATATTTAAGTTTTTGAATGGCTGTTGAAATTCTGGCGACAATGTGAATGAGTACAAAATTTTAAACATCTGGTGAGATGGTCGAATTAACAAGTCCAAACATTGTAAACAGTTTAATGATATATAAAAGTAAGTTTTTATTAGAGCAACGCTCTTGGGAAAATGATTTTTTTTCTAAAAAACCATTACACACTAACAAACAAAAAAGTCTTCATGAAGAAATTCATGTAAATTCATGCAAGCTAGGGAAAAAACGACAATTTGTTTTAGATGTTCTGTAAGTATTATATGAAGTTTACATGTCTATGGTGACTTACAGTATTATTCTTGCTGATTCAACGCCAGATGTTCTCAGAAAGCTCATTGATAACCCCCATTTGCTTCTTATAATGTCATTATTTTATTTTATTGTGATTTTGTGTCTGATTATGTGTGCGATTAAATACAATCATCTAGCTGTGGATGAGTTGGAGTTAAATCATTAAGGCGACTTGGTTGTGTGTTTTTTCATATGTGAACTAGGCGGGGCAAGTAAAGGGTTGTGCATCATTAAACCTAATAGTAAACTCCTAGTGGCAATATGCTTTGCATTTGTCCGTTACAAGGCGGTTAGCTTTTGGGTTGTATTGTTTGTTAAATGTTTGTTATGTGTTTTTTAAATAATTTAAATACAAGTCGTGACTTTTTCTGTAGAACATAGAATATTGATCATTTACAAAATGTTCTTACATAGTACTCAAACAAAAATTTTCGCTAATATAATGTTTACCGGTGTTTTTGAAATTATATAGATTTAAAGTAAAAAATGTGTACAGTTTTGTGGCATTATTTTTTTTATATATTTAAAACATGTAAAAACAAGAATATAGACCAAATAGAAACGTTTTTACCTGAAATCACCTGTTTCTTATTTAATTTTGCGCTTTCTATCAAAGGCGTTTCTTCTGTAATCTTGCCGTTTCGTTGATGTGCATATTTAGTATAGCCATTGGCAGGTCTGACGTAGTCTCCGTTATGGTCTAAGATAACTTTACTTCGGAAGATCACGCTAAAATTTAAAATATCGCATAACGCATGTATTGCATACTTATAAACATGGATATTTTATATCGTATGAATTTTGAACAAGTTCTACAAGTTAAACACGTATTATATGGTCTTTGAATGGTCTTAATGCGACTTAGACAGACCTAACACAGCTGGCAAATAATCCTTCATACTCCATTTATATTCAGCAAGATTTCATCGTTGAAATATGATTTAAAATATTTGATGTTTGAAAGTTAAAAGTAGAAATGACGATGAAGCATTATTTGCAACCAACATAAAAAGAACTGTTTAAACAACGTTGAACGTTGAATAAATGGTTTATGTTGAAATGGGATTTTGATGAATCGTGGTTGATGTTTGGTTCAACTATGGTTGAAAAGTAGCTGAAATAATAATAATATTGGTTGAAAAATTCGAGATAGTTTCAATGTACAATGGCTTAAACCAAAGAATTGTTTCCTGGGTATAAATTGTTAATGAAGGAAACCAATACCGGTATTCAGACAAATAAACACAAAGATCAAAGCATTTTGTAAGTCACTGAGAAGTATTTCACTGTTAAATTGTATTTGTACACGCCAATGTCAAATGCAACTTTGCCTACCACCTCTTGGTTATATTGAAAATATATTTCGATCAAATCTAATCTTTAAAACATTGTTACAAAATCAACGAGTCTTAACGTTAAAATGTAGTTGTTTCACGTTGCAAACGTCATCTCAACGTTGAATATACGTTGTTTGTCCAATTGGAATGTTTCAGTGTTTCATGTATCAAGCGTGTGTATAAGCATAATGCTCTGAATATTATGTATACATGTACAAAGACACATTAATCAAAAGATAAAAACAAGGACATTAAACGCTTAATTGAAAGTATACTACTCAAAATTTGATAAGGATCACTTAAAAGATTGCGTTTATTCCTTGTTTATTCCTTGCTGTTGACGTGATTGTGCGGGTTCGCTCCCAGCAAGAGGCACTTTCATTTTACATAAGGTTTAAACAATACGAAAATATTTGCTGTGATTCTGCAAAAATGTTCATTTGACATCAGCTGTGTGCCAAAAAAGCATAAGCCGTCAAACTTTTGAAGTGGAACAGCGGTTGAAAATTGGTAGGGGCAATAATTCGGGATAAAACGGAAGGCGATCCCTATCAAATTTTGAGTAGTATAGTTTCCATTTACTTAAAGCGACTTAAATGCAATCTCATAACAAAACGACTTTTAATACGTTCTTATGATTTGAATCATTTTAAATTAAAGTCAAATATTCAAGTATCAAATATATGCACATGTTAACTTACCTTTCTCTCTGAGAACGGATGATTTCTTCCTTCCATGCGTTCTCCAGGAGTGGACCGAGGTAGTCCGCTTTAAGCCTACTTGTTTGGTTCCAGAAATTGGCCATGTTAAATCTTCCTTTGTAACATTGTATGACAAGCCTGTAAAAGTTCAATGCTTGTGCATAACGTTCTTAAGTAGGGTAAAACACAGCAATGTGGACAAAATAACTAGAATATGATAACAATAACAGTGGATTCAATAAAATTCACGATTTGTTCTTATAAATGTTTTGAAATTCACGTGATTCTCTGTGTATACAACCAATAAAATTAGAAAAATAGCTTGTGTTTTTGCTCTTGATAGTTATGGATATTTTGCCTTATGAGAGTAAATAAAAGAATAATTTAATAACCTTAAATATATGTACCAAAGTACTCTAAAGACCATGATTTCTTATTCTAGTGTTTTACTTACGGTGTTAACCAATCAAACAGAACACGCCTAAGCACTGAAGCATCCTCGTCGGGACAAGGGTTCTATAAAACATTAAGGTATAAAATAATGCGGTTATTTGTACATGAAATATACCGATAAAACTTTAAAGATAATTATTATAAAAAAATTAAACTTAAAATGTCTAACGAATTAAAATATGCTTTCATTTGACATGTTGACGTTGTTTGAATGCATGGTGTTCTTAACAAAAGAGTTAGCTAAATGCAATTTAATGATTAAGATCGTTTGCATAATATTGTGTGAATATAGCAGTACCGACTCTACAATTCATGTAGGAAAGCAAAAAAATATAATATACAAGTACCGATTGTTAGTTGTTAATCGACAGCACCTTCTTACATGTAATACAGATTTTAATTTCGGATCATATATTTTATAAAATTTGCACGTATTGCACATGTTCAACCCATACTTATTCAATTGCTTTTGAACCCGCTGTTTTTGTGCCCACCCCTTTGGCTTTTCAATGTTATTAGCTTTTATGTCTTATATGTTTGTGTGCTTTTGCTTTCAACATTGTTGAGCTGATGGGTGGGTTAGAGTAATTTCACCAAGACAAATTGTACTTGTTTTGTAATATGAGAACCTGTTCGGGCGATTGTTAGGTTGGTGCACATTAGAACCTGGTTTAAACTGCCAGTGGCATTTGTTTTGCCACTGCCCTCGCCCTCTTTTAGGGTTAAATGTTTGTGGCGTCTTATTTTAATTGACATACTTATAACAAACATGTTCTCTCTTCCTCCATTCTTTTTCGCTGCGTGAGGAGGCTGTGTTTTGTGAGGGTGGCGATTCTTTATATCACATTTCATTTTTTTTTCATCTAATAAGTTCTTCGTTTAGAAATTGGTACTTTTTATGATATTTGTAATGTGTAAATGGTCAATCGCACAGGCATTATTTATACTTGTATAACTACACACCGTTTCTCCTATACAGGCCTTGTGACGGTCGTTTAGCACGATCATACTTATATTTGTGAAAATAATATTGAGTGGGGCTCAATCCGGGGCTAGGCGTGAATAGAAATATGCATTTGCATTAACTCTTAAAAACGGCTCAATCAAACCTAGCCTGCAATATTTTGATATTCATGGTAATCTGGGGCTTTCAAAGTTACTTTTTCATCTATTGAATCTTCTTCTTAAGCATGATGGCAACACCAGTGTTAGCAGACATTGCCGCATAATTATCGAATCAAATAACGATAGAAACAAAATATTTGCTTACAGGTTACATCGTCTACCCTACATTGTATCGATGCAGTAACTTACGTCTTCGTTGACTTGTTGATAACCGTCTTTGGAATACTGCTCAGCGAAACAGTGCAAGAACAATTGTTTTGTTACAAAACCAAAGTATATGTAGTAGACTACATCTTCACCGCAACTTTCCTGAAAAATAATTTACTTATTCATAGAACCTTGGCTTAAGATTATAAAACTCAATCAGGAGACCAGTTTCCAATCTCAAGCACCTGATTGGCTGAAAGGGCGATAAGATGTTTGAGGTAAGTCTGGTCTCCAATCTCGGCTTTATGATCTTAGGCCATGGTGAATACATTTAAACATTTATCTTAAGGAAACACATATTTTACCAATATTTATAAATCGTAAAAGCAACTGCGTGTTTTGATTTAATGGTGTTTTTCTTTATCATAATCGTTAATGCACAATCACTCACAACTAAAGGTATTACCTGTCTTTGAATATGTGAATACAAAGGGAAAACTTCGCACGCCAATAAAAAGAGCCAGAACACAAATGGGACGCCAGAAGTCTTCAAGCCCTTGTGGCGTTGAAATTGCTGTATAATAATTGTCCAGAGCTGAAAAAGTAGACACGATTAGAAACAGATGCGTGCTTCCTTTATATTATGTTATTTCATGGGGACATATTTTCGCGCAAAGAAAATAAATGCTATACTGATGCAGGCATAAATTTTCTATTCATTTTTCTATTTTCTGTTAAAATATATTATTTCGCGGTGTGATTTCGCTTGGATTTTACCTTGCGCATGTACCATACCGCGATATACTTTAACTTTTAACTCGCGTATAAATAAATGATACCACAGTGTGTTTTTTTGATAATGTACATAGAAAGGTAGATACGTTTGTACCTTAGCCGAAGCACTGCTTCAGAAATCAACTTAAGTTCAAACCTTCAGACGATGGTAAGTTTGATTTGCAGTAATAAGCAATACTGTCGTGTAATATTGCAAAGGTTCTTAAATGAATTTAAACGTTGTAAATGAACAAATAAAAACCGTTTAAAAATCAATCGATGATCATTAGCCGAAGCAATTCTTCAGAAATCAGCTTTATTTCAAACATGTGGTATATGTTTGTTTTTCATATGCAATTTTAAGCAATTGTTTAATATGGCAAAGGTACTGGAATGAATTAAACTTGCAAGTGAAAAATAAATAGCAACATATCATGAAGAAAAGCAATTGATGATCCTTCGCCGAAGCTATTTTCAGATTTTTTTCAGCTTTAGTTCACACCTTGAAAAACACTTTTGGAAAATTGTTTATAGTTAGTATATAAATGTAATAAAATGTGTACTATACATGCTATAGAAAGCGTAATGTTAAAAATTTTAAACCAGCAAATGAAAAAAAAAAGAAAAACAATTATAGTTAATATTTATCATAAATTAAAATACAATTTTATTTTGTAATTCATGACGGTTAGCATTGCTTCAGAAATCAACTTTAGTTCAAACCTCAGCTTGATAAGGAAAGATGGCTTTTAGTAAGTAGAAACAAATTTTGTACCAAATGACAAACAAGTTGGTAATTTATGATGAAATAAGTTATTGGTGACTGTAAATAAACCAGCTTTGTTGGTACACGTAAATGCATGTATACAAATTGATCGTTAATACGTATTATTATCAATGCAATGCATGCCGAAATTGCAGTATAAATGTTAGCAAACTCAATTTGCAGCACATATTTAATGACAAGCAACTCATTTTAACAGTAAATTATATTGTAAGTTATACAAACCTTATGTAGTCTATAAAATAAGTTCAACTCCACATGATATTATGTTTCCCGGGGCTAGGCGGCGTGGGCAGTAATAAGCATTACCATTATTGCCCATGAACAGGCTCAATCAAACCGAGCCTGCAATATTTTCATATTTGTCGTGGTCAAGGGTCTTCAAAGTTCCCTTTTCATCTATTTGTATATCATTGTTTATTGAAGATCATTATGTTTTGCACATAAACTTTATTACTAAATATTATTTTAATGTCATTAAGTTATTTTTGTAACCAGCATGAATATTACCATAGTAACAAATTTGATGCCAGTGGCCGTGTAACTTGCGGTTGAAATGACAGCTTCCTTCACACACGCATAACCATCATGTTCTTGGAAGATCAGTTGTAAAACAACCAGGAAAGCGAGAATGAACGACGTAATCTGCAACAAAATACACAATGCAATTATTCAGGAAGTGGTAGGAATGCAATTTTATTGTATGCTTTTCAGTGGATTATAGAATTTTCCCGGTGAAATAAAAGTGGTATTTCACTGTTTTCAAACAGTGGAATATCATTTTTATTTTCACTGATTTTTTCACGTTGGTACACAAACGCACTTAACATACCATATGAGAACGTTAAGAAAACGGGTTCAAATTTGTATATTTGACGTCATGACGTCCCGTCATAAACAGGCGGTTTTGGCGCCATTTCTTGCAACTTTTCTATCAAATTCACGCAAAATTTTCCCCTTACAGCATAAAATAAAAAGAAAATTTGTTTTTATCAGTGAAAGATGGAAATTATATTTCACTCGTGAACTCCGGAATTAGGTATTTTCACTCTTGGCTTCGCCACTCGTGAAAATATAAAAGTCCGGAGCTCACTCGGTGAAATATATTTCTATCTTACACTGGTAAAAACAAATATCCTCTATGTACTTCGTAAGCCAATGGCGTACAGACAGTTAAGTCGTGAGAAAAACGACAGTCGTGTAGTTTTGTTGGCAAATAGAAATCGGGAAACAGCATCAATGACGCCATGTCGACATCTAGACTGTGAATTATTATTTCTGTTGAGTTTAACCGTGTAGAGTTATTTTACTGTTTGTATTTTCTTAGGCAAAGCAGTAACGTGGAAAATCTCCATGCCTAAACTATAAAAAGCTAAATAAAGGTGAATAATCCGCTTTATTATTTTTATACTATTATTACATGTATAAACTAAATTTTAGTGATTCAGGGCTTTTTTAAGTGTAAGACCGACGTACAAAGAATTTTATGCACGCCCGTCTCGTGCTTTTGGTAATGAGTTAAGTAAGCTGTCATGTAGACACTATAATGTGAATAGCAAAAGAAAGTATTCATTCCTTCGCACACACTCATGGTTCATTTTGTACATGAACGTTGATTCGAGTTGAACATGATACAAAAATTAAAAGATATTTTATTATTATTATTTATATACAGAGCACAAACTGAAAGCATGTTTGAAATCGAAAAATATTGTATTAAGCGTTTACAAGTTTTATATCAAGTGACAAGCACGGTTATTAGACGGTTCAGGCGTCATCCATACCACAATTACATTGCAAATGTGTATAGTCATTGTTTTGCCAATCGCTGTAGAAAAGTGAATTATGTATATCAGGAATGGCACCATCCAGCAGACACAGCCTCCCCACACAGTCAAAAAGTAGAGGAAAATTTGCAAATTTGCATTTTTCAGCTGTAGGCATCAGACTAGTTTTAACATGTTCTTTTTTATACAAACGACATGGCATAATTTGGCTTATATTAAATCCTTCTCAAAATTGTATACATGCTTGAAATATTTACCTTGAAAACAAAATGCCGGCTAAAACATTATTATATTTTTGCATAAATTAATAAATGATCACAATTTTCAAATGTCAGTTTTGGGCATATTTCTTGCTGATTTTCAGACCTCTGTCAGATTTGAAAAGTATCGGACATCCTCATGTTCATATTTAATAACTCTTCTTAGACTTGTACTTTGTTGCAGAACACTTGAACCTGCTGAAAGCGACCTGAACAGTTCTCAAGTTTAATTGAAAATTAAAATCTGCTGTAAGAAAAACTAAATTAGTTAAACATATTTACCCCTTTTGCGACACTTAGTTTGGATAAAGGTAGCGGCGTCATCCGTTTTCCTTTGATCATATAGATAAAAAAGAATGGAGAAATAATCCAAAGATAGGCACATGGACACCAAACCAGTATTGTGTCGAGAAAACATGTCGAGAACTCTGGAGTTGGGATTTCGATTGTGTGTGGATCCTTTAAAAACAAAATATGTACATAATTAATACAAAAGTGAAATATGCCTATCGGGAATGGCCACATCCAGTAGAAACGGCCTCCCCACACATCCAAAAATTAGAAAGGAAAAGATAGCAAGGTCTTATCGTCAAAATAATCAGCGTATATCCATTCAGTGCACTATGTACGCATGCTCGTTCCTTTGGTACATGTAATAATAAAAAGATAGGTCCCTTATTTTTTATCAAAATAGTGCAAATGATCACATATAAATAATGGAAAATACAAAAAAATGTGACCGATTAGAACTTTGGGTAAGTGTTTTCTTAGAGCTAAAATTTTACATGTGTCTTGAGAATGAACTATTTACTTACCATTTAAGAATACATGTATAAAAATGGATGCGCCGATGTTCATATCAATTCTGTAGTTGTTCTTGAAAAAAAGACTCATTAATTTTTTAATTTTAACTGAAGATTAAACATTTACATCGAGTCATCTATAAAACATAGTAAATACGTACCCAAAACCGAACACCCGCACAAAACTCGTCCAGAAAATCCGTCGAAGTTAATTCCGTGTTATTCATTGTTTTAGAAATCACCGTTGAGATACAAACTACATTTTATAAGTGTTTAATATCATTTATATTCTACGTCTTGAATAAGATGGCTTTGTTAAACTGGAAATGTTCTGATATATGGTATTGAATACTGAACCGAATTAGTAGAGGGTGTGCTTAAAATATTCTTGAAATTTACCTACCGTATAATAGGTCAACGTTTTCAAGACTATTACAATCCAAATGCAAACGAACTATATTATCAGAATAATTAGAGAAAACGTATTATCTATTAAATACATTAAACATGTTTTAAAAGGATTACCTCGATTTTTTATTAATCTAATGCAATAAACTAATGCAATCATTTAAACATTTATTTCATCAATTTGAAACCAATTATTAAAACATTAATTTAAAGTTATGTTATGCATATATGAAAAAAATTATTAATAAGTATAAAGAAAATATCTGCACACGTTTCGTATCGCAAAGTATTGGGCTTATCAAATAATATAAATGCGTAAAGCTGTAAACATCATCGAATCTATAATAATTATTTTGAAAATATTCACGAAAATCATATTGTCATTTTCGTTTCGCCTGTCTTTTCTATTCTATTCTGTTCTATTCTGTTCTGTTCTATTATGTTCTATTCTATTATTTTCACCGTAAATGCGTTTAAATATGTACAATGCATCGATGTCTCGTTATTTTGTGGTTTATGTTCTGTTCGTGTGACGTTTAAGCTTAAAAACAAAACCTAACATTTCAATTCACTTTTCCAGCGGGTAGGGGTTCAAAATCGTATATATTTATATTAAGACTGTGAAATATTTGAACGATATCTTTCTACATACCCTGTACACGATTATATTAAAATATTCACATGCATATTAACCTACATGTTAATGAATTTAATTACAACGGAGCATATGCTTATGAACTGGAATTTGTATACGATTCAACTACCATAATATCTATTACATGGAATTGCATTAATAAAGCCTTTTATTTATATTGGTCTGTAATATAGTACATGTATACAGCGGGAAACATGAGTGAATTACTACTACGCTATATTATTCCAGTCAGGTGAAATTAAACACCAGCAAACTGTCCATTTAATGTTTAATAGTTAGAAGACTAACCTGGCTGTTCACAAAATAGCAAACGTTTATTCATGTACACAGAAAACCTTAACACATAACATTTTCGTTAATTGTTTGTTGCTTCTATTTTGAAACTGATCATTGTATATCCTTGCTCTCATTTTTGGCTGTTTGGAGGGGCTGTGTCTTCTGGATGTGGCCATTCATTATATGCATATCTCACCTTATTACATACAGACAGATATAATAAAATCGCACCAGTCCCTATTTGTTTACATAATCAAAATTCAAATTCTGTTTAAATCTGTAATGTCAATGAGGGTAACGATCTACAAAATATCTGCAGTCCATTGACCAAATTAAGAATACGAACCAGAGTTTTCTAATTTAATGCTTAAAAACTAAACATTTTAAATGGTGACAAGAGCCATTGTCAGTATGATACACATGTGTATTAACTTAATTAGGAATCCTTATTATAACATTAAGTTCTTTATAACATGGAATGTAAATTTCAGACTAAATTTGATATCACAAACACGTGAATTTCCTTTGGAAATTAATACGTAAATAAAATCAGTAAGAGTTATAAGTGAAAAATTGGAGTTCATGTTTTGCATATATATTGAAAAAGATTAAAGGGAACTTTGAAAGCCACCGAACACGATAAATATCAATTTCTTGCAGACTCGGTTTGATTGAGCCTGTTTTGGAGCAGTAAAGGAAGTGCATTATTACTGTTCACGTTGCCTAGCCCCGGTTAGAGCGCAACGTAATATATGTATCGTGCTCAAAGGAGTTATTCATTTTAACAGATAACTGCAATAAAGAACTGCAACAAATGCACTTATCTTTAATTTCTGGGCTGAGCTCAGTTTAAAAAAATCTTTTGGCAATTTAAACTGATTCCTTTATTTCGGAATGTATCTTTTAAAAGACCACAATAGGCATTATTATCAACCATTTCCCATTAATTAAAATAAAGTTTACTGATTTTCCGATTCAAACTGGAACGCAGTTTTCCCCTTGGTACTAGATTCGTTAAAATTCAGTTTTTTTTTCCATTTGTTAGACATATGAAGTTTGAAATGGATGAAAATGGGACCTTTGAACACGACAACTATGAAAATATTGCTGGCTCGGTATACATGATCCTGTTCATTAGCAGTAATGGAAATGCATATAACTGCCTGAATAGTTAGTATACAACGTAAATATACGATATTATATATTATATGTATCTTGAAACAAAATTAAGCATCTATTTACCATATTGTATTAGCCGGTCACATGCAAACCGGAACATACACTGAATTAATTGACAGAAATGAATGTGTCGTCATTCAGTCTATTTGCTGTTCATTCTTTTGATTTACCGTTATTACCCTAAGTCTTGGAACAGTGTTAATATTGGGGCGATTTTGGTAATCTCCAAGATTATTAACAGGCCACTTAAACATTAAGGCTTACGTTGTCTATTCTCAGACTGTTTCTTAAGATTTGCCGGGTCATCCATTAAGTTCTGAGTTTCAGCGACACATGGGCGATTTGAAGTATTGTTACGTAAAATTATTGTTACGTAAAATATGTCGTTAACCTTAGCGGACTAAATGAGAAATGACTTACATGTCAAGGACACTGTATAGTGTTGATATGCGAATGTGTTTAGTACAAATACATGTAGTAAGTATGTTAACAAATGGGCAAGCAGTGCTTCTTGTTGATAATGGTCCTTTCATATAATAGTGGTCATAGGCCTCTATCCTTTTTGACGACCATAACGTATTTTAACATGACAAAAGTTTGACTTCTCAAAACCCGACCCTGATTTACTGGAGGAGGCCCGAAACGTATTTAACATTTTAAACGTATCAAAATATCGCGATTTAAAACCCGACCCTGTTTTTTCGTCGGAAACCCGTGGATTTTTATTTCTTTTCATTAAAAAAGTCCTTACTTTGGTTGCTATTTAGAAGAACGCGGATTCATCGATAAGTATTTTTACACTATTAGTCCATTGAATGCATCACATATTTTCTCTCAAATACCATATAGTAAGAAATTGTTTACACATGACTTAGATAATCTGATAAGAATATAAGTAATTTAATCGAAGTCCAATTTTAAGAAAAAGATCTAATTACAGTGTTGCTGTTTGTTCATCTTTCATTGTCAAAATAAAAAAGTTACCTCAAAACAGCTATTCATTATTTTAAAAATGTATCTACCTAGTAATTACTTAAAAATGACAATTTTGCACGTGGTTTAACATGTTTCTATTAGTTAATTTATAAAATTATTTTTACCTGTAAGTTGTGGTTACGTGGTTACATTTTTACACCTGTTATGCAATGAATTATAATCACAATTCAATCACAACTTAAGGGGCAGGATATTGTAACGAAATATTTGAAACCCCGTGTAACCGCATGTTAACATAACGTTACCATATAAACCAGTCCGAAATAATTCGCCTTTAATTTGGTTTTCGATGAAACCTTTATAACTTCAGGGTAGAAAGAAGCTGTACTATCTTAGGAATAATATAACCGCATGATAAGATGTCATCTTAATATACATTTAGATATATTATATTATTTGAAACGCTGTGAAAAAAACAAACAAACAGTGTGACCGAAGTTTTGTAAGATTGCACGATTACAACGGTTCATTATTTAGGACCAGTACCATGCCTTATCTCCCCTATGTTATAAACCTAATAGTATCTTATAAACATTGAATATACATGTAAGGCTTGTACACTCGTGTAAAGGAGCAGGTTCGCGATGGCATAATATTGGCCTAAAATATAAAAAAAAATAAGTTTTGTTACTTATCACAAAATTAAATTTAATGCTTTTGCATTTCGAAGACTGCAGCAGTTCTAAACCAAGGGAACTAAAATTCTGAGGAATATCTGCGAGAAGTCCTTTTTCCGGTTGTCCTTCCACACATTCAAGCAATTTAAATCTGGTTGTGGTCTAAACTTGGAAGGCGCGTACGAAATCGGCTAGGATTTCCCAAAGTGTCGTTCAGAACTACATCACCTTTATGAAATGATGGTGGTCTTACGCGTTCTTGATTGATGTTGTGAAATTGTATTCTGTGGGTGCCAGTACTCTAAATGATTGTGAGCAGTCAGTTGTCTGACATTTTGAATATTTGTTTTACTTATAAATCAGTTAGTATTTATTGCATGCCTATTTCAAGTTTCAGAGCATAAAATCAATTATCAGCGCCGATACGAATGTGTATACTTAGAAAAGTTGTTAAATGTATTTTAAATTAGTAAGCATGAACGTATGTAATTTATTAAACTAAAAAAAAAAAAAAAATTAATGCTTTTAAATACATAAATGGTTATACTTTCGATATCTTATAGTTTTATATCAATCACATGATCACGGGGTCATCAAAATTGCTTAAAATTATATAGATGGCAAATTAGCTTTGAACAATTCTATTTTATTCTGCAATAATCTATGCCCTTTATGCTTAATTGTAAACGTTGTAGAGCAACATATATACATGTAGATGATGATAATTTCTCGGGGTCCAAGTTACGCGATTTTTTGTAAAACAATCAGCTCTTTTCTTCATTCGCGTTTAAATAATTTCGCTACGTCGTCTGATTCGAAACTGGAATGGTGAACTACCTTGCTGGTTATTCACACACAGTATTATAAAAATCAAACCTTACCATAATTTAAGGAAAAAAAATTTCTTTATATTCTTGCCATATATATTTTAACAATTAAATCAAATGAATGAATGCTGGCTGTAATGTATTATCTCTCTATGGCCAATACCTGTATTGTTTTTCATAGTATGAAGATCATTAAATTTTAATATTTGTTAAAATATTAGCTGCTAGGTGTTATTTCAGTAGCAAACGATCACGATGTGTCTACAAAAGGAAGCAGTTTACTTTGTATAACACACGCAAACAAGAAATCAAGTTCGTCAAATCTTTATTCTTTTTAATAGTGAAATGTACAAATATAAATAACTAGACAATGCGATAGAAAAAAAAACAGATATAAGACTATGGTATATGTGTAAATACACCTACGTTCAAAGCATGTTCGAAGTGCAGAACATGATTTTCAAACCTACCAGACATTACTGCCATGCTGCAATTTGTCTAATTATCACTTTTTCATTGTTACAAAATGTTCTGATCTATTACAAAATATACATACGCTATTCTCTTCTAAAATAACCCAAAGATTTGTGCGTTTTAAATATTTGTTGTGATTAATACTTATAAAAAGAACACGGCTATACCATAGATGTGTTAATTCTTTGCTAATAAACCATACCTAAAAGTACATATCTGTCACGTGACCTTCTTGTTTTCGTTAGCTTATTATTAAAGTGTCTATTTGTTGCAGTATTAGTACAAAATGTATGAGTCCGTTTTAAATAGCATATGTCTTAGTGTTAAGCTGACAAGATTATTTATTAAATACAGTTCATACTTAAAGGAATACAGAAAATGTGCAGTCAGGTTTTAAAACACAACCATATACATGTATTAATCACCTTCTTATAGACTGTAAATAATTTTTTGATAAAGTACCATTGCACAATTTGTAGTGAATGACTTACTTGTATTGAGCTTGAAGCTATATAAAATATGAATGCGCCTTTTATGTTCTCAAATGGGGAATAGCCACACCTAATTTTTACTGGTAGACGCTTTTAATGGGCATTGCGCGCTTCATTATGAAGTATGCAGTTGTGCCAGTTTTGGTTTCTCGGTCAATCTATTTACTTGTAAAAATAAATAACGTTCTGCATACAGTTACAAGACTTAGTGAAAATAAATGAAAACACATTTCAGAAATGGGTTGGTTACATTATCGTTAGCCATAGCGGCTCAATGAAACAAAATATTGAAAAATCAGTAAAAAAATAATTATGAGTAAATTATAATTTATATATTGTGCAACGTTAACTCTCACTTATAAAATGTGAGACAGCCATTAACTAAATGAAGCACAATGAATCATATCGGAAAGTTCTCCCAATATTCTAAATGCAATATGCTTATCAAAAGATAGCTCGACTTTATAAACACATATATTTTAAACAGCAACAGTATGTATACTAAGAAAAATATAGCACATAGTATTATGAGTTGTGTACATTCAGTAAAAAAAACTAAGATATAACGTTACATCATGTAAGCTATCCTAAAGCATTGAAAAGTAAAAGCGTTTCCAGAGTTTCCCCGTCAACGTTGTTTTGCAGCCATCTTGAAAAAGGGTCACGTGGTAAGTATTCTTCCGCGTCTGATGTCCGGCTTGCCTGTTTTCGACGCCGTCCTACAAAAGACGCAAATACTGTTACCGTTTCTTTAATCCCAAAGACTCATTTATTATGTCTTCTGCATCCTTAATATAAACACTCAAAAGTTAGCTTGTATTTACCAAAATATATTGAATTTCGCTATCTTTGTCCACTGCATTGTTTCTCCGTTGCATGGTACATCTTGTTATATGTTATCATCAAGATACGTTCAAATTTTATTTTTATTAATTGTTGTTCTATCGTATTTTGATCTTAACATAGACAACTAGAAAACTACTTCTAATAAGAATATCATTAGGATGATAGGATCGCCTATACACATAAGCAATAATGGATACTAGAGTGTATATAACTAAAAGGATAAGGAATTAATTTAAGAAAAACATGTTAACAGTCTTAGACGCTTTAGGAAGCACTGTCATCGACGCTCTTATAACCCTACACATGTAAGTTACCGTCTTCATTTTATTTTGCAAATTAGTATGAACTTTACAGAACAAATGAAAAAGTATATTAATTCATGTAATTAGTAATGAAATGTTTCCCATATTCAATAAACAAATGATGATCTCTTACTAAATGTTATTGATAACACATTATAGTTTGTGAATGCTAAAACCGACAAATTTATCATCGCATCAAATTTATCATGGTTTTATTTTCCTTTTATTTTTTCGAAATGAATTCAATTAGGAATGTCATTCATTGACCGAAATTCGTAGTACAACCTTTTTCGCAAGGCCATGTACAATTGTAGACTACGGTGTTATAATTTAAAAAGACAAAAGGCCTAAAACAATACAATACAAACGGGTCAAATGTGATGATAATTGACATGTTCATGACACATCTCTGACAAACGGGTTAAGATAATAAGCAGTGATAAACGCATGTTAATTGCAATACTATGACAGGTAAGCTATAAACAGTGTAATAATGTTAACTGCATTACTTTGACAAGCGAATTGCAGAAGGTTAATAGAAACGTAAATAGACTTTAATATATGCATTATTATTCAGAAGAGCAGAATTCTGCAGGAGATTTCAACTGCACAATTATAAATCGGTAGTTAAACGTAGTTAATGAAAAAATTACTTGAATATTTTTACATTTGCTGTTACTAGATAACGTTCAAACTAATGATGAGTGTTGGTGGTGACGATGGTGGTGGTAGTGGTAATGATGATGTAATGATGATGATGATGATGATGATGATGATGATGATGATAATGATGATGATGATAAATTTGTTGTTAATGATGACGATGATGGTGATAATAATGTTGTTGTTGTTCTTGTTGTTTATAATGACGATGACGATAATGACGAAACTGATGATGATGTAATATTGATGATATTGATGAGTATAATAAAAAAGTATAATGATGAAGATGAAAGAAATGATGATGATTATGATTATTATTTATATTATTATTAAGGTTATGATGATTTTTACACTGTTCTTCTAAAGATATATTATACCACTAGTGTTTTTTTTCGGTTTGATATCACTACTCTACCTGGTCCAACCATTTGTACAGGTTCACAGGGGAAAAAAGTTAATCCTTAAAATTGTAAAAATTAAAAACTAGTATGCATACATGCATACGTGCGATTTATGTGGCATTTTTAGAATATTCTTTCCTACAATTGATAAAAAATTAAGAAAGTTTACCTGTTTATACCTAAACACAATTTAATCGTTTCCGAGTCATACGCACGACGTAAAGAACGCATTAACACACGAGATATAGAGAAGTCAGTAAATGTACCGAGAGTCTGCATCCTCTAACAGTCAAAGCATACATGAGTTATTTGCATACGTTATGTAAGTTCTACCTATTAATGTCATACCGTTTATATTCATTGTACATGTAATATATTCATTGTACATGTAATACATAACTGATGATGTTGGTTTGCACATGTGTACACATATGGCGGAGCAAATACTGTTGCAACGAGAGTAACTTACTAACAAAGTTTAGAAAAAAAGAGCGACCTAAGAGCAAACACATAAAATTTAATTACGAATGCAGTAAAGCATCACAGGAAATAAACCACCGGACTATGACAAGTGACTGACACATAATAACACCGTTTCCTTTCATATTTAGTAAGAAGTTAATAAATTAACTGTACGGATGCGCCAAAATTAAATAAAATATCCAAATTATATATTTTAAATTTAATGCACTTCACATGTGAGTATATTAATTGTTAGTACCCATGGAGGTCAAATATTGTTTTTTTTATTCTTCGCATTGTCAATGCAAAATGTTAGATATTGTTAATTCAGTTGTTTGTTTCTTTAAGTGTTATTAATTGTTATCAATCAAAACAAACAAAACAGGCACTGATGAGTAGGTGAACAGAACAGAACAGATGTTATGGTCATACAAGACCACAGCCAGTAGCAAAACCGTTAATTATAATAACTACTCATTATTACTTGAACGGAGATGTTATATTATTAGAATGACGAAGACAGTTGCTCTGCTGTTTATTGTTACAGTAACTAAATTTTTGAACAATCGTGAGACATTAAAACTATTATTTCGTTGTTGAAATCCTACAACTACGATTATACAAATCATGTTAATAATTTCAACACAATAGAATCGTATTAAACTGACTAGATTTAAAACTGTACATAGCATAGTATAGTAAAAAACTTATTTTGAGATATGCGTTTAAAACACCTTAAATTAAACAGGTTTGTACGAGTATCCTTGCTTGTGTCAAACATCAAAATTTTCCATGAATGAAATCATTTGCTCGGAATGATTAACAATCATATTTCAACATTTTGCATTGTATGATCACAATGCACAGTTTTTAAATCGAGTCAGAATATTAACGTGTAACACAATGTCTATAAAAATTCGAACACAATAAACACATTAATCTGTTGTTAGTATAATGCGTCAGAATAACAGATTGTTACCGTTCATTTAATCTTTAAATTATTCGTGATGTGCATACCAAATTAATCACAACCTTATGCAATTAGTTTCCAGATGCACTGTTTTTCCGTTAGTACCATTTAGGGATGAAAATAACTTTAAGTTAACATTATTTTTGAAACAGTCCACAAGTACATCTTGATCTAGTACTCCGCATATAAGTTTTCCCCAAACTTTTTAAAATACATATATTTGTAAATTAGATCGTAGTGCACTCCAACTGTCTTCCAAATTTAACATCAAAAAATCTTTTTGCATGTTATAAAAACGCTTGGCTGGAATTAACTACTTTAATTCTAAAATAGTTCAGAAAAAATACATGACAAATTTGCATGACCTATTTTAAGTAAAACTTTAAAAGGTTAAATAAATCGCAGCTGATTTCGTCATTTTATGACGACCTTCTATATAATATAGGACATTATCACATTCTCTACTCATTAGAATATATAAACGCAGTTCATGTGAGGTCCCATCAAAAATGTACTGATGATCTCCATGGTTCGTGCTGTTTCAAAAACAATGCAGCATATACTTACGTCCCACATTTTAACCGACAATAGATAAAATGTGGTCCAGCTCCGAGCCCACTAAAACATTTATCAAGTCGTAACAAGTGATGAAATGGTCTAATATTAATAAAAATATATATTACAAATGTAAGAAATAGCAAAACTAGCATAAAATAGTTTATAAAAAGGACTTCAAGTTTGTATAATTAATTGCAATTAATTAATATGCTATCGTTAATATTTATAGCCGATAGTTGTCAATTGAATAAATATGGTTTAGATAGTATGTGTATGGTTATTTATAAAAAAGACACACGTTTAAGTTAATAAAAAAGTAAACTAGAATACTGCTTTTTTATGACATGGTACTTGCCAAATGCAAACCGTCGTTTGCAAGGGCTGAGTCCGGGTGTGGACGGCATGGGCAGTATTAAGCATTTCCTTAACTGCCCGTAAACAGGCTCAGTCAAGCCGAGCCTGCAAAATTTGCATACAGGGCATTTGTCGTGTTCAGTGGCTTTCAATTACAAACACTGTTTGACAGCATTTCAAAACAAGTGGTTTTAAATTTTAAATTAATTAGTGTTTATATAACTTCTAAAAATGCTCCAACATGTTGCAGTGACGGTCATACAAATCGCATACAAAAGTATCATGTTTTAACTTTTTTCATTAAAACGTCTTTAATGATGACATTAAATACTGTTTTATTTATTACATATTACGCTTAAAGTTAACTTATACATTTACAATTTGGAATCGGCTCAGCTTCACAGTTATTAAAATTTGGCAAAACGCAATGAAATAAATTAGTTTACCTAGTCTGGGTTTTGGTTTTGGCCTTGGTTGATTCCACTGTTGTTCTTGCTGATGGTATTGTGGTCCTGCCTGCCACTGGTTTCCTCGTTGTTGGTTTTTTTGCCTTTGTGGTTGCCACTGGTTTCCTTGTTGTTGGTTTTGCTGTCTTTGCGGTTGCCATTGTTGTTGGTTTTGTTGTCTTTGCGGTTGCCATTGGTTTCCTTGTTGTTGGTTTTGTTGTCGTCTTTGGGGTTGCCATTGTTGTTCCTGTTGCTGATTTTGTTGGCCTCGCCCCCATTGTTGCGGTTGACCTCGGTTCTGTTGTCGACGAGAAGGCATTCTCGGTGTTGGGGGATAGGTGGGGTATGTAGGGTAGGTTGTCGGGAAATAGTAATCTGTTGTTGGGAACGTTGGAGAATATGTTGTTGGAGGAGTGGCTGGTTCTATAGTTTAGATAAAAATAAAAATAAAACAATATAAAGTTAAAGTAAATTTAAAACTCAAACTGTAAAATGAGTGCCTTTCATAGTCTATGTATTTTTGTTTATGCCAATTTAACCCTGGTCTTTAGTTTAAATCAACAGAAATTGCGTATAACAGCATTAAATGATATATTGATTAACCTATGGTTGACTTTCGTTTCGTTCAGTAAGTTGTGCTTGAAATAGTAGCAAGAATTGGCATAGACGGTAACATAAATAGTTATAACCTGCTTATACGGCTGTCTAAACACGGCTGTGCCAGTTTAAACATTAATGTTTATGTCTAAACTGACGCTGTTGATATAATTATGTAGCAGTTCGCATCATGTTTAATAAAAATATACAAAGGCGAACTATAGTTATGACTTGGTTATCTTGCATCATAATTAAGTTCAACTGATGACATCACATGTTTGTAAAGACAAGTACATGAAGTGCACATATATCTCTTCATCTAACATAGACACAGGTCTACTTTTCATTTCCATACATGCAAGTTACTTCAGTCTACAACTTCAAGAAGAAAACTATAAAGCACCAATCATCAAATGTTTTGACAATCAGAATCATTGGCAAATTTATTGTCAGCTACCAAACATTTGAACAGATACATAGTTTCGTTTAAACTTTGAAGTTATTTTTGCGAGATTCCATCCCATTCTCTGTAATACAGCGCAATGCCTGTTATGCCGGCAGCAAGAAAACGTTACGTTGCACACAGTGATTTCAAAGTGTATGCTTGACTGCTTTAGTTCGCGCCAAAGAGAGCATGTTTGCTTATCTGAGTAAGGTCACAACATATAGCTATTAAAGAGTTTTATAGAATAGACATTTGTCAATTTCAATGCATTAATGCCGAAGAATAGCCACACTGACCATGTGACTGCCTACATGTACCTCGGGGACATGTGTTGTTCCATTTTATTTGGTGGCGGACGCATTTTAACGTCACATAGTAATTTATAGTGATTTCGTTAAATTATAATCAAAGAAAAATTTTGCCGTCAGACAAAGAAAGATAAAAATAACAAGAAACGCATTTTTTTTGCTAACATGCACAAAAATCTTAAAACATAACATGATGACGGTGAAGATTGCAAATTATAACTTCTTTGTATTAACTTTTTATGATTTTTCACTGTTTTCAATAATTATTTGTTTTTGTTCAAGATGTAAGCATTTATTGTCAGTAATTTTCAGTCGCACAACACACATTCTCTAACTCGCATTCTTTTAAGCAATCCGTACGTTCCTCGTTCTTAACAAGAAGACATTCAAAATGAATGAACCAGACTCCAGAAAAAAAAAATATTAATGATGACGCCAGAAAACAGCTATAACAATGATTTAAAGTCAGCAATTTTAGTTTTCTTTATTTTCGCATGAAGTTGTCGGATAAAAAGTGGCACGCTTCCGAAAATTGTACCAAATTATGACATTCTATTTGTTGTTATATATATTTTATAACACATATTTACTATAACTTGCTTAATAAATACATATATATATGTAATTGTAAAATATATAAGAAGCAATGAAGTTTGCTTAACGTTATGACGTCATTCCATTGCAAGGACTGGTGTAAATATTTCAGAAGGTACCCGTTTCTGAATCAGTGACGTGCCACAAATGTGGTTGTCATATTCATAACATATTACCAATTATTCATATGTTATGAAAGACATATAATACTTGTTTAAACAACGTCTAAAAACGTGCCATTAAGGCATCGCCGCACTCCTCCCAATCCTATTCATCGATAAAATAAAAATCATCAAATCTCAGAAATGACAAAATGCCATTCAATGAAACTTTGCACAAATGAAGGTTACTAATGTATCTTTATTTTGCATACAGTAAGACAAAATAGAAAAGTAAAGAAAAAAAGCTAGACCTAAAAATTCCTTGAATTCTATTTACATAAATTCACAAAAACTAGGCGATGCAGAACATTACTTTAAATTCCCTCGTGCGCGCAATGATACTGACAAGAAAATGTTGTGTACTTTGTAAAAAACGTTCAACTATTAAAAGAGAAATCAGTGATTGTCATCCGTTTACGCGACCAGGAAATTGAAGGTCAAACACACTTTTACTAATATCTCGTAAAGTTTACATAAGTAAATCATGAGGACACAATAAATTGTTGTCAGTGTCATATTACTCATGTGGGCATTTAAAATGATGTTTTGTGTTCTTTAGTTTTTGTGAATTTATGTAAATAGAAATTGAGGGAATTTTTAGATCTCGCTATTTTTCTTTACTTTTCTAATATGTCTTACCATCTGTAAAATAAAGATACATTAATAACATACACTTGTGCAAAGTTTCATTTAACAGCATTTTGCCGTTATTGAGATTTTGATAATTTTCTTTTTATCGATGAATAGAATTGGGAGGAGTGTGGCAGGCCCTTAACCGTGCTTTTACCGGAGAACATGTCAAATCACGAGAACTTAACTTTTCTCAATCATGTACGAAAACCTAAACGATAGTCTAGGTTTTTACAAATTACAGCTGCAGTATTATCCGTGTCACACCATAACAACTAATTAGCTGTCATTGAATAAAACAAATCGCTCCGCGGAAAAACATAATGAATTACGACGCAGTGCAACGCGGAAGAGCAGATTTACACTTGCAATTTATCACACATCAAACAGTGTGACAGATGCAAAGTCAAAGCTAAAAATAGACAACGTGTACAGGTGAATGATGTAAACTAGAGAGCATGCGAAACTATCTTGATCTAACGGAATGTGTTGAGAAATTATCCATTTTGCTTTAAAATGATATCGCCCCTTCTAGGGAGCGAACCGGTACGGCGACAGCGCCTAGCCATTTAAGAAACTTCGCTTTTGAAATACGTCAGTTCTACCTGGTGTGGTTGTTGGTGGACGTCTTTGACTTTTCTGTTTTCGTCGTCTTTGTTTTTGACGGGAGCTTTTACCCGTCTTCCCTTTGCTCTGTTTGCTTTTGACAATCGGTTCGAAATCTTGATTTTGGTTTTGTTGATTGTTATTATTTTGTGGTTGATTCCTGTTGTTTTGGTTCGATTGAGCACTTTTTGCAGGACTCTGTGTTAGGGCTGGGGTAACTGGCGCTTTGGTGGGTGGTGTAAGAGGTGGCGGTATGGTGGGTGGAGTAACAGGTTCTGGAAGCATGACGACCGGTTCACTTTGTGTTGCTGCCATTGCTGCCCTAGCTTTGTCGTCCCGTATTAACTGTTCTTCTATTTGCTGCGCTGTACTTCCGGGATTCATTCTCCTCAGCAACTGGCGCCGTTGTGCTCTTGCTGTTCAACAAGGTTTCAATATGTACATAATGACAATTACATAAATCGTACGTTATACTGACATATCAAGATACAGATTTACATCGACACAGTTTGTTTTGTTTACTTATTCAATTGTATTTAAACAGTATGCCACTACAAATGCAATAGTTACTCTAAAAATAGAAAATTTACATGAAATGCTATGCAGCATATTCGAATCAAATGTTTTCGTTTCGACCACCAATTATTGTTGTAAAAAATTGAATTTCATTAAAGTTAAACATAGAAAGAAAAAGCAAATAACTGTGTATAAGAACACTTATTTGATAAACTCCATCGCTTTAAAGTTTGTTTTTTTTGAATAACCGAACTATGAACAAGTGTCTTGTTAGATATACGAGTAAATCTATAATATATTATGTTTAATAGTATGATTAAATATAATTATTAATTTGTATCGGGTTAAGATCATAATAAACGTTGCACAAATATGCATGCAGTATTCAACAGAACCGTTTCGCCCGTCATAAATACCGTTATACATGTTAAAAGTATTGTCCAACAATATTGACCTGGCACTTCATAAATTTTCGTAAAGGTCATTGAATAAACACGGGTATCAGCGAAAACACCGATATATTTTTCAATTTACACCTCAGTGATGTGTGGAGTATTGGAATAGATGCCGGTCTACCGATCGTAACATTTACGAAAATTAACGAATATGGGGTCAAATGCAAGAGTGCCAGGTCAATATTGTTGGACAATAGCTGAAAGCTGCCTACTCACAGTTCAGGATTGAATACTTTAATGTCTTAGTTGTGGTGAAAACAAAATGTAGCGTAGCAATTTTTGTTGCCTATAAATGATTAAACAGCAGCGAAAGTTTTGGACTAAATCTAAATTGGTTTTAAACTTATGTTTTTTCGTGTTCATTGTTAAACTTTTGAAAACAATTCAAAGGTGCGAGTTGTCTAATTTCATCTTGTGTCGGTTAATTAGGTTAATATTCTACATGTAATAAATGTGACCAAACTGTGGCAACAGCAGCTTACTACTACACATTATTTAAACTCAAATGTGTTGTATAAACGATTGCCACACAGCGATTCATTAACATGTACGCAAAACTACAGGGGGAGGGAGGTATGGGGTGACAAAAACAAACTAGCGAATGCAACATACAATGAAACGCAATGCCACCTTAAGGAAAACCTAACGTCAGGACTGAAGGTCATAAGGTTTCCAAATTGAATCTCAAATCTCAAGTATCTGATTGGCTGACATAGCGACTGGTCGCCATATCAGCCAATCAGATGCTTGAGATTTGGGACAGGTTTCCATCCTCAGTTTTATAACTTGGACACAGGTGTTGAACACAGCTGAGCTGTGAAAGTTGTTCCCTTGTCTATATTCCAGCTCACCTCAAGGCCATTACGTTCAAGTATGTATTACTACCGCCGCCATATTATTATTCAAAGCCATTACAATACAACTAGTAACAAACATATGTACAGCCTTTAATTACTAAATATTTGTCACCGTAAAGTCGTAAGTAAAACGATCCTGTTTTTTACGAATAATTACAAGTCTAAACATAACGTGAATCCATTAATATTCACCGGCATAAAATTACAAGGTGTTCTCCGAAACGGCATTTTGTGGGGTCTTAAATATTGTGGATTTCTATTCTCTAAAACCAAATAATTAGCGCGGGTTTAAACCTTGTGTATTTCACTATATATTAAATCGAGCCCTAGCGATGCAAAAATTCGCCATGCCCACGTGAAATATAATTGGTGACTGTGCGTGGTTTTTGCCCAGAAATTCGTCCTCCACGAAAACACACATACCACAAAAAATTCAAATGTTTGCATTGAACTGCCCGCGAAACCAACGAAACTTGGTAGTAAAGTAAAATGAATTCACAGTAACAGTATAAAATCATCAGCAAATGTAGAAAGCATCCACTTTCCTTTACCTAAGTTTGCTAGGTTAGAAACGTAAAAAGGTTGTTCCTTTGAACAAGTTTGCATTTCTATAATAATCGCAAAACAATGAATGTTTTTTAAAGTCTAACAACTAATTTATCGTTTCCTTTGTTTCAATCAGAAAAAAGTCAGTGGTTCGAAAAAAATATTCACAATTATTGAAAAAATCCATTTTCAAGTTCTTTCGTCAGTATAATCACAAAACATTCATAAATATATTAGTAATTAATAAAACAGCGCTAGAAATTCCAACCATTTCCAAACACCTTGCAACTGAACATATAGTGTTTGAAAATCCTTTTCGATTGGCAGATTCTCTGTGTGGAAGGTTTTGTTTAAGAGCAATTATTACGTTTACAAACAGCTGAGATTAAATAATACAATACCATCCAAAGTGCACCTTTATTAAATGAATATTGCTTTATGAGACTGTGAACATAAACTTGGATATGTTTTATTTTTGTTGTCTGTATAGATATCTTACAACGATGTACAAGTGCAACACACTGATAACAATTGATTTGAAGAGCATGTAAAACGGCCTATATTAAACAGACATAATAACCGCTCGGGATTTTCTAAACAAAATATCAAATTATATTCTTTACACATTACAAACAATTGCACATAATTATATGGAATATGTTTATTTACATCAAATGTGATGTTACAAATTACGAAATGGTTTACAAAATATCAATTACTAGCATACTGTCAAGCTCCTTATACTGTATTTACATGTACATGTATCTTTCGTATTTTGCAATTATGGAATCAATACAAATCCGGCTTATCAGACAGCCTTGTTAAGAGAGTGGCTTGTGGTAAAGCAAAAGCATAACGACCATTTCGCTGGACATGTATACACACATTTACGTTTTAAGCACATAAGGCATGCGAAACAATGCTTTTTCTGGCATAGCTGTTCTGACAAATACGCAGGTTCACGAAGGCTTTACCTCATTATGTTTCGAAATACAAATTTTTGAAAAGTTGAGCTAATATTAAAGTTTGTGGTTTCTATAGAAAGTAGGCATAGCCCAAAACAATTCCATCCCATGTATTCAGAACTTTGTCCTCGGATAATTTGAATTGTTTATGCATTGTTCATGAAATCATGGATGAGTGAAGCACTAAAGCTGGAATTTATTTGATTAATGTATTATTGTATATAAGGTGAATTAAAATTAAAAAAATGACAATGACATCCATTTATCATGCAAATCGTGGATACATGTAGCAATAAAGCGACATATATATATTTGATTTTTGTAGTATTGTCTTTAAGGTGAATAAAATGTCAAGAAAGTGGCCTTGGCCTACACTGTACATGCAAACCTTTGATAATAGTAAACTGACAGGTGTTTTTGATTCTGGTAGTATTGCCTTTAAATGTTCCCCAAAAGCCGATTGTTTTCGTCTCTTGTTTCCTTGTTGTTAGTTTGTTATAACAATAAATTTGTATAATGCATTGTATCTCGTTGTTTAACCTTTGTGAACTTGCCAACATGCTTTTAAAGCTGCCATAAGCTCTTGTTATTTTAGGTTATCCGGTTATTATAAGGTTGTTGTAATGTTAATGTCCATGCAATCAAATACTTAGATCTGGCCGAGCCTCGATTTCCTCAGGGACATCTGTGGTGTTGATTCTGTCATTTGATCCAAGTGCTGGTTCGGTTGTCGGACCTCCGGCCCATCCAGCAACATTAGGGTTAGCGCCGTTAGCATGAGATGGAATAGGGACGTACCCTGTGATAAAGACATGCATTAACTACATAAAAATGAAAACTATTTAACTTAAATAATCAGCGATGCTTTGTTTGTCGGCGTTGCGTCTGAAGTTCACAGTAGACTGGTAGCAAAATGTATTACCAGTCTTTTACTCCTTGATGCTGCAAAAATCAGTGTTACAAAATATGCAATGCGTGTAAAACTATACAAAGTTTCACCAAATGACAAAAACAAATAAAAGAAAGTATAAACATGAAACGGAAAGACAAATATTATGACAATGTGCAGCAACAAGGGTCATCTAATCAGCGCTGGTGCTTAAATACGTTTTCATATTTATTTTCTAACCCAATGGTGACTACATGTATGCCATAGCAATATCTTCACTATTCCATAGGAACCGGTAAGAACATTACTGCATGCGTCTGTTTGCAAAGATTCCCATTGCGCATTTATTGTCATAGGTTGCCTAAATCAACCGCAAGAAATGGACCTAAATCTGGGAGCTTTCCGGGCCGCATAAAAGTCTCTTTAATGGCAACTGGCGTTACACCATGACACAACCATTGCACAATATCAACACAATCACTGTATTCTAATGGCCCGATTAACACGCATTTGTGACGTGTATTTGTTTATTTCATAAAAAAACATTCCACTTTGGAATATACATCTATTACGCTGGTTTTAGTTGGTATTATAATTTCTCTCTTATTTAAACGGTCTATTCTCGATTCAACGAGATCTTTAATTTGATTAATGGTACCATTGACATTTTATGTTCGCGTCAATATATCTTTGTTTTCGAGACACGTGTCAATCCGTTCTTTAACGTCTTAACGTTTTATGCGTTTGAACAAGACAAGTTCACCGGACATTTCATAGTGACGACCTCCCAAAAGTGAGCAAGTTCAACACTTATAAAAGGTGATTCAAACTTTCTTACTATAAGGTGAACTTTAGATGTCATTGAAATGGTCAAATACAAACATTAGTAACTAAGTGGTATGATGACATTTAACGCTTTATTAACGCTAGACTAATTAAAATGTCCAAACATGGCCTATCTTCGACGATCATTATAGTTAATATAAGTCGTAATATGTCACATTTTGTGAAAATTTTACATTCATTGCTCACAATAACCTGTTAACATTCCTGATTTATTTGTTGTTGTACTTAAGGTGTTTAAATCATGTGTGTATGTCAAAAACAATTTAAAACTTATGCCCTACTTAATGTTGGCTCTGAAGTTTTCTTAGACTATAATTTGGGGCGCGCCACGGGAAAAGGTAACTTCGGGCATATTTTGTGACACTTAAGTTGTTGCTATTTTTAGAAAAACTTTCAACTATTTTTAAATTTCTCATAACAAACAGGTGCTTTTCTTACACATTTTGACGATAAAATGATTTTTTTAGAGAAATGCATAATAATTAATGTCGTCTGCTCAACTTTATGACGTCATTTCAATGATTGACGTCAGTTGTCCGAAGGTACCTTTTCCTGTGACTGCCCCATTTTACTTCTATGTTGATTTCTATAGTTCATACGATTTCTATATTTAAGATATTTCTCATTGTGCAACATCGAAATTAAAATGAAAAATATCACGTGCTATAAAAAAAAGTTTGGATGATAATGATTACAGGTATTGAGTTAATTGTTTGAAAGAATCTAAAATATGGATTAGTTTAGCAGATTCATACTGTCATATTACAAATCACTTGTTAAATGGGATTTCATTAACAATTTATAATTGTAAAACACTAACAAATTGTCCTGCTACATTTATCTTACCGGAAGCTTTGGCATTTGGGTTCGCCAGGGCAGCAGCATGCTCGGCCCGTGCTCGGTCATCTCTTGCAATCTGTGCATTGATTTGAGCATTCGTCCAGGTTGGGTTTAATCGTTTCAGTATAAGCTTTCTTTCGGCTAATGCTAAGGACAGTTTCAAGTATGGTTCAGCTATATACATTAATTTATTGTCGATCATTTAATTATGAACGTTTTTTTATATTAAGTAAATTGCAAAGTTTTACTTTTAATATGTTTTTATATGCTTAAAGATCTTAAAATGTTTCTTTCTAGTCAATATAGGTAAGCTTCTGAGCGTGGACGCTTACTGACAAAATTCTAACAAATAACACAAGAAAGTTGATGTAAAAACATTTTAATCAATTTTAAAATCTGGAATTATAGAAGTTTTAAACTGCAAATTAGGAATTGTGCCTGATAAACTAGCGTTATTCATCTTGATTAGATTTGAAACAATTATAATAGTGGCGTAACTTATATGATTTGAACCGAGGCCAACCTGAATGTCGTTACCATGAACCATTTTTTTCCATCATTTTTTAGAAAACAATACAAGGGTAGTTATGTGATTTATGAGTGATTGTATTCCAGGAATATGTCATAAGACTGATGAAATTCGGCAAGTGGCGCGAATGTCATCCTCAAAAGTGTTTACTGTAACAGTGTTTTCGAAAAGTGTCAAATTCATTAGAATTTTTAGTAAGACAATCGGCAAAAAGTGATTAGAACAATTTTCTAATGTTAATGATAACACAGAAGACGTTGTACAACTGTAGATGGTTTAATTTCATGCAGACTTTTATATTTACATAATGGATGTCATCTATATTAGTGCATTATTTGTTAACAACGTGTTGGTGGTGGGGGTTGGGTACATGTAGTGACTATAAAACAAATACTCTCTACTTTACCACATATCATAGTTTTCGAATATCATATTATTACGCAACTGTCGGCAACCAATCAGACGTATTCTGAACTCAGTTTCCTAACGATATTTGTTTTGCCTCCCTCACTTTGTTTACATACCATTTGCTTATTGTACCAAACAGGTACCTCGGTTTGCCTCAACGTAGTTACGCCACAGCAGGTGTTAAACAAGCTATACGAGTTTGTTAAGTATATTATTAAAACAAATGCCCACCAGCCGATTGGTCTTACAGTAGTAAAATATGTATATAAGAATCATAAGTTGTACCGAGATATACTACATAATCACTGGGGTTGGAATACAAAACAGTCATAATTTAAACAATTAAACATCCCGAGCAAGCCGACATTGTGTTAATATAATTTTAAGACTAAAGTTAATGTGTTTCCCAGTTCTTTATGTCCACATAACATCAAATGTTATCGTGTTAGATCATCTGCAGTGTTAATCTTTACTTATAGCGCAAAACAGAATAGTGCAAAACAACACCAGACCAAGCGTCACCTTTTTATTTCATTTTCTGTGTTTAATGTTAATATTGCAAGTTTTACGACGAAAATAATCCTTAACCCTTGCAAAAGTTACTTGAATAAGTTGTCCATATGCAAAGCGTTAGAACATGTATATTATATATAGCATTGGTACAAAAACTAGAGCGATACTTTTGTCTGGTCTGGCTTCTATTTCTTCTGGAACATCAGTAGTGTTCATTCGGTCGTGGGGTCCTAATGGTGGATCAGTCACTTGGTTGTGTTTCCATGGCGACACGCCTGCACTTCCGGCAGAATTGCCAGGTTGACCGTTGCCTGTGCTATATGGTACATTTGGTCCACCATTATTTGTTGAACCAATGTGACTCTGAACTATTTCCACGGCGTTTGGGTTTATATCGTTTACAACGTTGTTACTTCCAGGATTCGAAGCAGGGTCCCCTGTACGTATAGTGTTTACATTGATGCATTTTGTATTCATTATAAATTAATGAATATAAGGTGAAAATATTATAGGCAATACTAAATTATTTTATTGAAAATATAAGATATCAGATCTTCTTTTTGGCAAATTTTATTTACGATTGTTAAGACAATGATTTTTATGATACATTATACATGTACACTATGCATTTTGTTGTTAGCATTGCTTTTTGGTCGTTGTTGTTGTCGTTTAAAAACAGTAATACGGCAATGACATAATTGCGATAATATGTTAAGTGTAATTCAGTTGATAAAATAGAGCAAATGTGAAACTAGAACTCTTAATGCATATTATCAAAGTTATGCGGTAAACCTTCATTTAATTATATAAGCATATATGCAACACGATACAATTGCAAAACATTACACACATTATACCCCAGACATGTTTTGAGTGACTGTTAGGTCGTTACCAAAAAATGACGTATATGTGTAACTAAATATACGTTCATTTCTCTTAATTTAATATTAATTGATCTTTTCTAAATAAAAATGGGCATATTTGGTTCCTTTGAAATTTGATATCTTCAAATAAAATAAAGTTATACGTAAATTTAAACATGATTATTTTCCTGATGTCATTATTTAAGCTGCAAATGTTAGAGTTCGTAATGCACTGAAAGACTTCATACGCAACTCTTGAAAACTTCCTTAAACTGTCATTTATGTATACTCACATATTATTCAGAGCCCAAAATGAATCAATCTCTGACAAAACGACCCTCATCGCAGGCTAAGTCCCCAATTTTCTAACATTTATCAAATGCTTGCTGATTATACAATGTAACTGAATAATACCTGTTTGAATGTTTATCTTAATGACATGTAAGCAAGTTAGATTCCCAACAAAACAAAACGAATTATTTACTGTTAAGAGGATGTAAAACAGTGCATTTTAATGTGTTCTAAAGGTCATTTTGTCGGAGACTGATCCTTATGTGAGTCATGCAAATCAATATGAAATCATCATAAATTTTCACTTACCTAAACGTTAAGCAAGCTTTAATTCCAAATTTACCGGTGTAACCGTTTATTTTTATGCCCGATGCAGATAGAATTAATGCAATTTGAATGGTGACGCATCAATATTTAAAATAACAGTTACAGTAAATGCTGAAAATATTATTATAAAACACTATGTAAAATGGACATTTACTTACACCAACGTTGAGCACATGTTAGTTCCAAATTCACAGAAACAATCAGGAGCGCGAAACAGAACTCAAACATTTTGCTAATGTTTCGCAACCTTTTCTCACTTCTGTTGTTTATCTAAAATTGTGGAAAATATAAAAAAAAACGCTCGTGTTTCTGAAATTCTGGAGCTTTTATTTCTATTGAATGGATGGCTGACTTATTGAAAGTTAACACTAAGAAAAACTTACTGTTTGGTTAGCGTTAATAATTTGACTCTGTGTAAAATGAATACTCTTGATAATGGACACGTCTTAATGTCCGAAAAGTTGAATTAAAGAGAATACATTTTACATAGAGTTTTTACTGATTTCCATGTTTAAAGGTTTTATGCGTTTATATTTTGTCAGGAACTTTTAAATAATTTGCTATCTGATAAACAACAAAAAGATGATTATTAAAAAAAGATAATAATATCCACTGGCAGTTTCACCTAATTCCACTTCACAACCGCTACACAAACTACATCAGCTTGATGCAAACATGATTGACAGACGCTCGTGACAGAGAAACTTGACGGCGAAAATTTATATGTCTGTTTGTCAGTTACAAGCATGTCAATGTA
This sequence comes from Corbicula japonica, assembly GCA_038501625.1. NCBI lineage: Eukaryota > Metazoa > Mollusca > Bivalvia > Venerida > Cyrenidae > Corbicula > Corbicula japonica. Next base: position 876,208 of record JAZAYU010000178.1, on the reverse strand, counting down.
CAGCTGGACAATTCAAGGTCCATATCGCCAACTGTGACTCTTCATTATTCACTTTATGTCTGTCTGTCCGTCTGTCTAAATAGTTTGTTTGTCTACTAACCTATAAACTTACATGGAACATTGTATTATTGTAACATGTATTGTAAGCATTATTTAGTATTTCACACAACATTAAGTTCGTTTTATTGTATATTAAAATTAAAAAAAATGTTTTTAACAATAAACGTTAGGTTATCATACCATCATGTTATTCGCAAGTATTCGCCTTTTCAAAAATACTAAAACTGCTCTATGCTATTTTATAGCCTTCAACATGCTTGTTGAATAACTCTCCATACAGTTAATGGCACTGCTTACTTGTGGTCCTCTTTATCAGGAAGTGAAGTGTAAAACTGTACATAGAGGTTTCTAGAAAATCCCGGACAAAAGGACAAACGGGCATAAGTGTCCAATCACGTTCATCGTGATAATTATACCGATTTTATTTCCGGTGCATTGGTCTGTGATAGAAACATGAGCGGCTGGGAGTTCATCGACTTCAATAAACGCTTACTACTATCCGTCTACCTATCAAAGACCAGCAGCTTTAAGTGGGCAGGGTACAGTTTCGCACTTTGGTCCCGGTCGATTTTTTAAATATTTGGGGTACCCTTGAAATAAATGCATTAAAATGATTGTTTAAATTATAAATGTGAGATTCTTTTTAAATTATGTATAGTTTGTGCAATAAGAAATCTGATCATGGTGGCTAAAATGCATGGATGGTAGCTTTGTATGTTCTGAGTTGAATAGTAACCGGATGAGAACACAGTGTGCTCGGCTGAATCTGAGATTAATTTGACGGTGAGGTATTTCAATGACAAATGCTGAAAAATCAAGCTGGATGGGAGACACTTTCCATCTGCTTGGGGCATTGGGCACATATTAAATATTAACAGGAAAGGGGTTTTATTTCAAAAGTTCCTGCAGGAAATATTTTGCAGGCTTTCAGATATGTAGGATTTTAGCCAAATTTCCACTGGGAAAACAGGGGTAGGGGTGAGCTTATAGGTCTTATTAAATCCTGAAGGATAATTACTGTAGACCAGTTGCTTGTTGTTTACATGATACCACCACCCTCCAACACAGAAAATACAACAACACAATTTTAGCAGTACAAATTTTGTATTTTCAGTAAACAAGAGTTCACGCGCAGTCCCAGACTCCGAAAGCCGCATCGGAAACTGTACCCTGCGCCCTAAAGGTAAAAACCTGAATTTTTTCGTATGCGAAAGTTGACTTTGATGAAATGCAAATGCAATATCTGAACATAGTTTGAGTTGAAAACAGTCATTTTTCTCAGTTTTGATGGGAGGTTTGGCATCTGTAACAGAAATACTATCACCCTGTCCTAGGGGGTGATATTCTGCGTATTTCCCTTTATTAGGGTGTAGGTGTCAGATTGGCTCTATTTACCTCAGTTGGCTTATAAAACATGATTAAAGTGCTTTGTTGAACCCGAAAAGGATCAAACCTGAGATGAAAGGGGGATATATGAGACTTGAGAGGGAGACGCAAGTTCTTAAGTGGGCAGGGTACAGTTGCGCACTTTGGTCCCGGTCGATTTTTTAAATATTTGGGGTACCCTTGAAATAAATGCATTAAAATGATTGTTTAAATTATAAATGTGAGATTCTTTTTAAATTATGTATAGTTTGTGCAATAAGAAATCTGATCATGGTGGCTAAAATGCATGGATGGTAGCTTTGTATGTTCTGAGTTGAATAGTAACCGGATGAGAACACAGTGTGCTCGGCTGAATCTGAGATTAATTTGACGGTGAGGTATTTCAATGACAAATGCTGAAAAATCAAGCTGGATGGGAGACACTTTCCATCTGCTTGGGGCATTGGGCACATATTAAATATTAACAGGAAAGGGGTTTTATTTCAAAAGTTCCTGCAGGAAATATTTTGCAGGCTTTCAGATATGTAGGATTTTAGCCAAATTTCCACTGGGAAAACAGGGGTAGGGGTGAGCTTATAGGTCTTATTAAATCCTGAAGGATAATTACTGTAGACCAGTTGCTTGTTGTTTACATGATACCACCACCCTCCAACACAGAAAATACAACAACACAATTTTAGCAGTACAAATTTTGTATTTTCAGTAAACAAGAGTTCACGCGCAGTCCCAGACTCCGAAAGCCGCATCGGAAACTGTACCCTGCGCCCTTAAGGTAAAAACCTGAATTTTTTCGTATGCGAAAGTTGACTTTGATGAAATGCAAATGCAATATCTGAACATAGTTTGAGTTGAAAACAGTCATTTTTCTCAGTTTTGATGGGAGGTTTGGCATCTGTAACAGAAATACTATCACCCTGTCCTAGGGGGTGATATTCTGCGTATTTCCCTTTATTAGGGTGTAGGTGTCAGATTGGCTCTATTTACCTCAGTTGGCTTATAAAACATGATTAAAGTGCTTTGTTGAACCCGAAAAGGATCAAACCTGAGATGAAAGGGGGATATATGAGACTTGAGAGGGAGACGCAAGTTCTTAAGTGGGCAGGGTACAGTTGCGCACTTTGGTCCCGGTCGATTTTTTAAATATTTGGGGTACCCTTGAAATAAATGCATTAAAATGATTGTTTAAATTAAAAATGTGAGATTCTTTTTAAATTATGTATAGTTTGTGCAATAAGAAATTTGATCATGGTGGCTAAAATGCATGGATGGTAGCTGTGTATGTTCTGAGTTGAATAGTAACCGGATGAGAACACAGTGTGCTCGGCTGAATCTGAGATTAATTTGACGGTGAGGTATTTCAATGACAAATGCTGAAAAATCAAGCTGGATGGGAGACACTTTCCATCTGCTTGGGGCATTGGGCACATATTAAATATTAACAGGAAAGGGGTTTTATTTCAAAAGTTCCTGCAGGAAATATTTTGCAGGCTTTCAGATATGTAGGATTTTAGCCAAATTTCCACTGGGAAAACAGGGGTAGGGGTGAGCTTATAGGTCTTATTAAATCCTGAAGGATAATTACTGTAGACCAGTTGCTTGTTGTTTACATGATACCACCACCCTCCAACACAGAAAATACAACAACACAATTTTAGCAGTACAAATTTTGTATTTTCAGTAAACAAGAGTTCACGCGCAGTCCCAGACTCCGAAAGCCGCATCGGAAACTGTACCCTGCGCCCTAAAGGTAAAAACCTGAATTTTTTCGTATGCGAAAGTTGACTTTGATGAAATGCAAATGCAATATCTGAACATAGTTTGAGTTGAAAACAGTCATTTTTCTCAGTTTTGATGGGAGGTTTGGCATCTGTAACAGAAATACTATCACCCTGTCCTAGGGGGTGATATTCTGCGTATTTCCCTTTATTAGGGTGTAGGTGTCAGATTGGCTCTATTTACCTCAGTTGGCTTATAAAACATGATTAAAGTGCTTTGTTGAACCCGAAAAGGATCAAACCTGAGATGAAAGGGGGATATATGAGACTTGAGAGGGAGACGCAAGTTCTTAAGTGGGCAGGGTACAGTTGCGCACTTTGGTCCCGGTCGATTTTTTAAATATTTGGGGTACCCTTGAAATAAATGCATTAAAATGATTGTTTAAATTATAAATGTGAGATTCTTTTTAAATTATGTATAGTTTGTGCAATAAGAAATCTGATCATGGTGGCTAAAATGCATGGATGGTAGCTTTGTATGTTCTGAGTTGAATAGTAACCGGATGAGAACACAGTGTGCTCGGCTGAATCTGAGATTAATTTGACGGTGAGGTATTTCAATGACAAATGCTGAAAAATCAAGCTGGATGGGTGACCCTTTCCATCTGCTTGGGGCATTGGGCACATATTAAATATTAACAGGAAAGGGGTTTTATTTCAAAAGTTCCTGCAGGAAATATTTTGCAGGCTTTCAGATATGTAGGATTTTAGCCAAATTTCCACTGGGAAAACAGGGGTAGGGGTGAGCTTATAGGTCTTATTAAATCCTGAAGGATAATTACTGTAGACCAGTTGCTTGTTGTTTACATGATACCACCACCCTCCAACACAGAAAATACAACAACACAATTTTAGCAGTACAAATTTTGTATTTTCAGTAAACAAGAGTTCACGCGCAGTCCCAGACTCCGAAAGCCGCATCGGAAACTGTACCCTGCGCCCTTAAGGTAAAAACCTGAATTTTTTCGTATGCGAAAGTTGACTTTGATGAAATGCAAATGCAATATCTGAACATAGTTTGAGTTGAAAACAGTCATTTTTCTCAGTTTTGATGGGAGGTTTGGCATCTGTAACAGAAATACTATCACCCTGTCCTAGGGGGTGATATTCTGCGTATTTCCCTTTATTAAGGTGTAGGTGTCAGATTGGCTCTATTTACCTCATTTGGCTAATAAAACATGATTAAAGTGCTTTGTTGAACCCGAAAAGGATCAAACCTGAGATGAAAGGGGGATATATGAGACTTGAGAGGGAGACGCAAGTTCTTAAGTGGGCAGGGTACAGTTTCGCACTTTGGTCCCGGTCGATTTTTTAAATATTTGGGGTACCCTTGAAATAAATGCATTAAAATGATTGTTTAAATTAAAAATGTGAGATTCTTTTTAAATTATGTATAGTTTGTGCAATAAGAAATTTGATCATGGTGGCTAAAATGCATGGATGGTAGCTGTGTATGTTCTGAGATGAATAGTAACCGGATGAGAACACAGTGTGCTCGGCTGAATCTGAGATTGATTTGACGGTGAGGTATTTCAATGACAAATGCTGAAAAATCAAGCTGGATGGGAGACACTTTCCATCTGCTTGGGGCATTGGGCACATATTAAATATTAACAGGAAAGGGGTTTTATTTCAAAAGTTCCTGCAGGAAATATTTTGCAGGCTTTCAGATATGTAGGATTTTAGCCAAATTTGCACTGGATAAACAGGGGTAGGGGTGAGCTTATAGGTCTTATTAAATCCTGAAGGATAATTACTGTAGACCAGTTGCTTGTTGTTTACATGATACCACCCCCCTCCAACACAGAAAATACAACAACACAATTTTAGCAGTACAAATTTTGTATTTTCAGTAAACAAGAGTTCACGCGCAGTCCCAGACTCCGAAAGCCGCATCGGAAACTGTACCCTGCGCCCTTAAATAAAGGCAACGAGATCACGATAACTCATCTAGGGTTTAAAAAAAGTACAATAATATGAAGCTGATAATTTAGGCGTTATTCACATGTGACCTTTTTCTGCATTTAATTATACAAAAGACGAATGCTCTCTCTCTCTCTCTCTCTCTCTCTCTCTCTCTCCCTCTCTCTCTCTCTCTCTCTCTCTCTCTCTCTCTCTCTCTCACTTTAGATATAAATTTATAAATTAAACAAAATCATCTTTAAAAAATATGTTTTTTCTTAATTTATAGTTGTGGGTTTTAACATAAAATATCATAAAAATATTCTCTTCTTTTACAGATTTAAATCTTAGTTATGACCAGTTTTCCTGTTCTTAAACTGTCTCTCTACTTTCATAAAACCTACAGAATATGACATTTAGTTGACACAATCATTTATTCTCGTCAACGTGTTAAGTTTATGTTGACAGAAGAATGAAACAAGTTAAAATTATACTTTTGTTTTATTTAAACAGGAGATCGCTTTGGCTACCGCTGTTGAATTATAAGACGTATAAGGCGTGCTTATTGAAGTTTAAACATGCCAAAAATATCATTACTAAAGTAGGCAAATCAGGCAGTCGCCGATACAAATTCTAAGGTGGCAATATCTAGTCTCTTTTGCGTTCTAGTTTATTATACAATAGTTTATTGGTTCGATGTTCCTTGCAATATTCTGTGAAAAAACTAGGCCCAAGATCACCTATCTCAAATCTCCCGCATCTGATTGATTTAAATGGAGACTGCTTGTTATTTGTGACAGATCTCCATATCAGTTTATCATTTTGAGCCTTGGCCTTATATACAACACTAACGCTTTTACGTAATTGCATTTTTCTGATATTTAACAATCACATTGAGCAGGTTTTAGTAGCTATAATATTTATATTTTTACAAGCATGGCTTTGTTGTCTTGTTACTTTTAATCCGAACTAAATTGTCATAAAGAACAATTGTAACACTATTATACAGTTGCGACATTTATGTGTGTCAAGGCTGCGCAAATATTGTATAATATACTCAAGGAAATTATAAACGCAAATTCTTTAAACATGAACTATATTTCGTGTTTAAGAAGTTGTGTTTTAATTTCTTTTACTTTATATAAAATACTACTGGAAATTAGAAACGCAACTTTTTTAAAAATGAAATATATTTCTTGTTTAAAGAAGTTGAGTTTTTAATTTCTTTAACTTAATATAAAATACTAAAGGAAATTAGAAACGCAACTTCTTTAAAAATGAATTATATTTCGTATTTTAAGAAATTCGTTTTAATTTCTTCAACTGTATTTAAAAACACAAAACGCAATTTGAAAGTCTTAACGCAATTTCTGAAAACATGAAATATAGTTTATGTTTAAAGAAGTTGCGTTTCTAATTTCTTTAAGTTTATAAAAACTTCTGCATTCGCCAGAGCTTGAATAAGGGAAAGCGGAAATGTTATCCAAGATAAACATTTTACATCATGTTTATTTGTTCACATGGCAGCATGCACCTGTGTTAGAAGGTTAAGTATCACATGGATGACGAGCCAAAACACCTTTCGTTTGAAGTGTGGTTAATATGACATGGTCTTTATCTAAATCATCAAAGACACAAGACGTGTCTTAATTGAACCTTTGTCATAAAACAAATTGCAACCGTTTACATATTTTTATAACACCAATAAGGTGCAGAAACGCATAAATCAACACACTTTTCTAGTTGTGTGCTTTATTTTCACTGTATTGTTCGTAAAAGCATAAATATACAATGTAGAGATTTTCAATTATTATGAAACAGGAAAATTACAAAATATCTAGATTTAACATTTCATTAGTGCACCGAAATATGTTTGTATACACATGAACTCAAGAGCAGCTTGTTTCGTTGTATTTCTACTAAATACAACAATGAATCAAAAGTACTTCTATTATTATTGGACAAAGATAATTTGGCAATGTTTATATTGTCGTGTTTACATTTGCTTTACATGTAAACAATAAGTTCATATTTTAATCGTTGTTTAATTAAAAGCGGGAAGCTCCCAATACATGTCCCATTAGCCGAGTGGTCTTAGACGCAGTCAATTTGAAATGCAAATATACCAATGTTGGTATAGGTTGTAGGTTCGAATATGTTGTTTTTTTTTTAACATTTTTTTTTTTAAATTTACACAATAACTATTTCCGTGATAAAATAAACTAAAGCAAAATACATACAATACTTTGAAATAACTGCAATAAAACTTAAAAAGTATATATCTAAAATATTTCCTAAAAAGCCGTGTGTCAGTGTGAATCGAACCCGTGTCAAAAAACGTAAAGCATATGCCAGTCGGACGCGTAAACCACTGTGCTATCGAGGTGATGTGATATAAATTGGCAAAATAATACCTGTAACGTATAAATTTGCCTTAACCCGTGTTTAGATTCTATTAATAATTGTAAACATCGTCAAATTAGCTTGGTCAACCTATAGATAAAATCAAATCTCTATTTACAAGAAAATAAAATAAAAACTGCTTGCAAGGTTTCAAACCGCAAGATATACGATTTGTTAGTCGTATTTTTTCTGATTTTAATTTTTTAAGGTGAAAAATGCATATCTGGAATTGCCACATTATTAAAAAAAAACAACCTCCCCACACAGTCAAGACCTTGGAACGGTCAGTGGCAGATCAAATTGCCACTGGGGTTTTAAACCAGGTTCTTGGGTGCACCAACCTCACACTTGAATTCGATTTTCTCTTATCAAATAAATCTTGAAAGATAACACCCCAGACTTTCTCTTGAATTGTCTCATCACTTCATTTAATATTTGTTAACATTTATCAGTATTTCAATGTTCTACTTATATTTATCTATTTTCCCGTATAATAATAAAGTTTCGCCTGCTGTTGCATACTATTGTTGCATCGGGTTGTGGATAGCCGCTACTGACTTTGGTATTACTGAGAGACTGGCCCATTCTTTGTTTATGCCCGCACGCTTTTATGATTATATAATTCAATCAAATAATGTCATGCATTATCTTTTTAATCTAAATCATTCTTAGCTCTTGCACGGAACAAAACTGACGTCATGTCAACGCGTTACTACTCATCCTCAAAGTGTTTCGTAAATATTTGGAGACCTTTAAATTGATGTACGAAAAGATGTTAAAATATTTGTAAACTTTGTGTCTCTTTGTACGAAGCAACCTTTCTATTTTCTCCAAAAAACAACTTAATGCTCGCAAAGAACTTGACAAAAAGCAATGATCATTAAAATTCGTTTTTGTTAAAGTTTTAAGACTCATTCATTTTTAGCAAAGTTGTTTTTTTTGCTATATACTTAAAACATTAATTAAAATGTGAACAACATCCTGTTTTAGTTTAGCATTCACAGTATTTCGATATGTGCTAACGACAAACTAAAAACTTAAATAAATTTAACATTCGAGTATGATGCCTTCTCTTCCCTGTTCTGTTCATAGGCTAAAAAACTAAGTTTAGAAACCAGTATCTAATTTCAAGCATCTGTATTGTTAAAATGGAGACTTGTGAGATTCTTGAGATCAGAAACTGGTCTTAAGTCTTGTTCATGTGAATAAAACAGCCGTTAGTGTAAAACCATATATGGTTTAAATTGACATGTTGCCTTTTTTATAATTGATTTTTGGAGTTTAAAAGGTTACCCTTTCATTCTTGACGGTGTAAAAACAAATAACAAATGTCTAAGGTTGCCACACTACATTGGTGAATATGCCAATTCTACTTTAAATTTGTGGCCCTAAACATATTATAAAAATCCGAAGTTTTAAACATAGTTTAACTTTTGTTAGCTCAAGATAAAAGCCAAGAAATGTTGACTCACCAGTTGCGAGATTTGGATTTGTTGTAGTAGTAGTGGCCTCTTCGGCTTCGATTTCCACTTCTTCCGTTGTAGTTCGAGTTGTTGTCGGCGAATCTGTTCTTATATCGATCATCAAAGGAGCTGCAAGCTTTGGCTTATCAGTTGCGATCAGCACTGCTTTTGAATCTATTACACCTTTTTTACCATCAGTGTTTGATAAAATTGCTGTTGGGGGCTTTTTAGCAGCAGCTTGATTTGCTTCTAAATTCAATAAAACATCATTTGGAAGTTCAGAATTCATTCCCGCAAGTCCACCAGTATCGGAGGCTTTAGTCTGTGTTATAGTTGTTGTTTTCTTAGTTACCTTTTTCACTGTCGACGTTGAATTGCTCTCTGCTGCACTTGATGCTGAAGAAATATTACTTGATGATGCTGAAGCGGCTGAGTCTACTGTACCGCCTGGTATGTTACTTACAATTCCACTTGAGGAACTCGCAGCTGAACTTTCGGCCGCAACTGCAGCTGTATCTGAAGCCGCTGCTACTGATGAAGAGGAACCTTGGTGTATTGTTTCTTCGACAACTTGTTTGACTTGCTGCACGTCACCAGTATTGACGCCTAAAGGAACCGTGGGATCTGCAGCTTTTACAACAGTTGTCGTTGTCTTCTTGGTCTTCTTTACAACTTTCTCTTCCTTTGCCGCTGTTGCTGAGGCAGACGAGGAAGCAGCAGACTGGCTTGAAGATGCTGCTGCTGCTGTTTCCATATGACCTAAACCAAGATCACCTAGAACGGTATCGACAGTACCACTTGCGACTGACTGGCTCGCAGCTGCTGACGTCTGAGCAGTGTCCTGTGTAGCGACAGCAGCTTCGTTCTTTTGAGTTTCAACTACAGTCTCTACGACCTATATATAGAAAATAAACAAAATACTGACACCTTATTTTCGTTTTTTTTTTTTTTGCGAAATAACCATTATTTTCCTCTTCATGCTTTAGAAAACAACCGACATTTAATCAAGGTTTGGGATAAAACGAAATTAACACAGTCGTTAGATGTTGACATTTTATCTGTTTACGGAATTCTATTCAATTTTGTGCATTTGTAATTACTTAGCTATCACACATTATATGTTTCTGCAGTTTTATCCGTTTGTTTGTTTATACCCTTTTAACAAGAACTACGGTCGATTTTGTGATGTGTTTACCCCCACCACACCAATTTGTCCTTGGATCATGATAACTAGATGGGATTTCTATTGCAATTTCCTATAAATGGAAGTTAAACCAGTGTATCTTAACATGTTTTGAATTTGAAGAGTGTACTGAATTTTATGCCGAAAACAAAGTTTGGTGTAGCGTAGAACATTGGTTGGAAGACTATGCGTTAGTTTTACAAAATAATTATATTTCATTTTATATGTTGACTTTTTGTGGATTGATTGTTCTAAGATTACAGACTGACTGGTATTTTAGTTAGCTGATAAAGTGAAACAATGATTTCATAACGTTCATAAATTACGTTCATTATAATTATAATACAATTATTTTTTTCCGTTGTTTATTGTCATTTAATACATTGAAGACAGATCACTATTTTTGTTAAATCCTTCTTCTTGTTCAAACTGAACAAACACTTATGGATAAAAAACAACAACATTAACTTGGAGAAGACAATACATTTAACCAGTTAAAACGTTTGACTTATTCCCCGTGTGCGACCAGTGTTAATCGAGATCCCATATTCTAATCGGGATAATACTGTTTGCTTTTCGGTAAAAAAAAATCTAATAACTAAAACAGCAAACAACGTAGATCCTGAACTGACAACACTGATGTGCAGGTACATGTAGACTGATCATGACTTACTCTGGTCGCACTTGGAGCGAAGACAAACGACGATAACAATTTCAATCAAATGCGACTAAAAAGATTTTAATTTTCCCAACAAGAGCAAATAGAGGATATTTGTTTTACCAGTGTAAGATAGAAATATATTATTCCGAGTTAGCTCCGGAATTCGGAGTTCACGAGGGAAATATATTTCTATCTTTCACTGGTAAAAACAAATTTTCTTTTTTATTTTATGCTTTTAGTGCAAACTTTGCGTGAATTTGACAGAAAAATTGCAAGAATTGGCGCCAAAACCGCTCGCTTATGACGTGACGTCATGACGTCAAATCTACAAGTTTGAGCCCGTTTTCTAAACGTTCTCATTTCTTATGTTATGAACGTTTGGGTACCAACGTGAAAAAATCAGTGAAAATAAAAATGATATTACACTGTTTGAAAACAGTAAAATACCACTTTTATTTCACCGGGAAAATTCTATAATTCGCTGAAAAGCATAAAATAAATAACTGAGATTGTGAAACTATAATTTAACATGTACATATGAAATATTAAAATACAAATGTTCGGTCATATTTGTCTTACGAAACTTAAATTACTATGCACATTTTACATTATTTATAACATTATTCAGCTGTCGTAAAAACAAGACATTAAGTTTCGTACGCTTATGCATATGATTATGTCCACCTTTATTTACCTTTTTCAGCAACGCACATGAAAGTTTACGATATTGCCGTAGCATTTATCTCACCTCCGTTTTATGAACTGTCGTATCGCCTGTTGATGCAGATGCTGTAGCGGCATTTGTATCAACATGTCCATGCGAATGACTCTGGGCGTTGACTGCACTGGCACTGGTATCATACAAACTTGAACCAATGGATTGCGGCATCATGTATGTAATAGGTAAATCGCTGAAGGATCCCGATTGCAGGGGTCTTCTTGTCGGCGATGCAAATACCGAGTCTATTGATGAAGCTTGTGCAACAGGTCGAGGCATTCTGTCGACGATAGGATTTCTCTGGAAAAAAATAAATAATCAAACTTACAAGAAAACGGTTCGTGACCGTTATTAGATCGAGCATGACCAATTAATTGCAATACATTCTTTATGTAAAACATGGCTCATGATCAGTTAGCCGCCACTGAAAGGTCTTTAACAAAATTGAACAGCGACTCAACATATTTTGATACCCCCGTCGAGGCGGTCGTATTACGGGAAAACTCATGGTGAGCGGGCAGGCGTGCGGGCGGCGTGGACAGCGATATTCGCTCTCTAACTCCAACAGTTGTTGTCCTATCTTCATGAACCTTTAGGAAAAAGTTGCTGAAAACTATCTTGCCAAAGTTCGACTACCAGCCAAATTCTTGAGCCAATTCAGAGATACATGTAATAGCCTTTATTTGTACAAAGATGGCTTATCCGCCTTTTCCACACTCTTACTCAAATAGTTGTTTGGTATTTAATTGGCTTGTTATTAAAGTCATTTGCGTTTTACATATTTGTACAACTTAATTCATGTACACACCGCTCAGTTAAACTTTTTAACCATTTATCAAAATTATCTTCGGGCATATTTTGTGGAAAGTTCGCACTCTTGTTCACTTACCATAATTTCATTGAAGTTATTAACTAACATACAGTTACAATGTTGTATACACTCAGTTCTTTCTAAATTACTATATTCCATACACTTACAACACATTTAATTTGCGACTTCATACTGCAAAAACTACCTCACCGGGTTATCCGATAAGCGAAATTTTCGCTATATAGAAAAAAGAAGGCACTTACAGGTTTAATGTGCATAACTTTTTTCTGCACATCTCAATCTTTAGGTGCAAACGGTTTCATAAAATTGAATCTTTGCTTGACATTTATATATTTATTTAATAAATATTGAAGTATATTGCGATAGTCTGTTTTAAAGTTGAAGTCAACCATCTCAGCCTCCTATATACTCTATTGAAAATCGTGCAAAATCGGCGATCTGTTCGTTTTTAATGGATTAATTACACTATTTCTATTGAAAAAAAGCTTAGGTGCAAACGGATCCAAAAAGAAGACAAATTTATCTTTCAAGTGATATATTTTTTTCTTTAGAAAAATTATGTTGCGAAAGTCTGTTTTGAGGTTGAAGTTAGACTATTTTTTAATTTTCTCAAAAGGATGGAGCCGATACATATTGCTCTGAATCGATAATCGTTTTCGCGGCATTTGTCTTATTTCGCGGCTGAATGGAGACGGTTTAACAAGGTGCCATTTCAGCATTTAAATAAAATATTTTACTCCAGCTGTAAAATGAAAAAAAAAATGCAAATTTGTAAAATCAGACGATCATGTATAATTTTTTTGAGTTATAGAGATTAGACTCAATCAATGCTTTGTGTTTTTCTTTCAATATGATTTGGTGTTGTTGTTTTGCTGGTGATAGTAAAGTTATGATAAATTGCGTAAAGTCAAAATTGTTGTTGTTGTAATATTCATAAAAATATAGAATTTACATTTTGAGGCACCGAAATAAATGAACGTGTCCAACCAAAACCGAAACAAATTCTGAATTTATTAAAGTCATCTATATGCATTTATCTATCGGAGGTTGCGAATCATCACTTTTGTCCTTTAAAAAGTATGAAATTTCACACCTGAGCGAAGTGAATGCAAACGGAGAATATCTCTCAGGTGTTTTTTTCCTGTCAGTGAAAGATTCGAATCCACATTTTTTTTACATATGTCAACGGTTCCGCACCTGTCATTTAGTAACTGACACAAATGCGGATGATGGATTCTTCTCAGCGAAACAACAACAACAACGACAACAAACAAACCTGACTTAAGATTTAGTTAAATTATCTGAACAAAAGTATAATACCGAATTTGAAAGAATTTGCGTAACCTATCAAGATAGTTAATTTATATTCAATTACAAAGTATTGTCGAAATGATCGAGTCAGAACAATAAATTTACCGAATAAAAAACCCCCACTAATTTCTATTTAATATTCTGACTTCAATATGACTGAACTAAATTAATTGATTTGAACACAATTTTGCTTTATTTGTTTGATGGGTTTATAAAAATAACAGTAGTTTTATTTTACAACAACTTTTTACATTTCTGTATTATTTTAATTGGCTTTTAAAACAAAACAAAAATCTGCCCTTAGGTATTAAATATACGTCAACTGGTGTTTTATTGCACATGATTGTAGTTTAATTGTCCACATCCGGATTAAGTGCCCCGTTAAGCAGGAAACAATTACGTACACTGACCATCCAATTCGATCTGTATTACTTTCATGGTAAAAAAGCATGAGACAGGTACAAAACAGAAGAATAATGCAATTTTAAGTATGCAGAAGGCATTTTACGTCCTGAAAAATTTGCTAAATTTATATATTCCTTGAGAATCCATTATCGCCGGAGTGGATTTTTTTTTCAATTTAAATATTAACCCTTTCCTCCATACACACACCTTTATTGCATAGGCGGACAGTGTAGATCCAGATTAGCTGGCACATCCGTGTCGTCTAAAATGTTCGCGTTTTGATTTGTTAGGTTATCTCTGACCAAAATGCGACCAGTGCAGAACCTGATCAGATGGCACAGATGTGCTGTCTGATCTGGATCTAACTGGTCGCACATGCGTAAAAATGTGTATATTATGGAGGAAAGGGTTAAGACTGTTGAAGTAAAAACGTTAAAAGTCTTGATAAATGATCACCGTAACACGCAGTATAGTCTGCAATTCTGTTGCTTAATCGGTACATGTATTACCTATTTAGATTTCTTTAAAAAAAATAAGTTCGCAAAAAGTGTGTATCACCTTTATTCTAAATGATTTCGTGTCATTAAAAGGGTTTATAATTGATTTGGGTCTACTCTCGGTCACAAAATTATTGCTATACTCGGTTACGGATATTACAGGTCAATTATAGTATTGTTACATGAATATGTATTTAATAATTTAAACCAAACTCAGGAAAGAAAGAGAGAATCTTCTGGAGTTGCTGAACTCTAAAGTGAACATTTCAGCGCAAACAGACCCCGTTCCTGCCCCCAGCCAAGTTTTACTGTAACCCGCAAAGCAGAAACAAAAGGGTGCACGCTATTTTAAACGAAATCTTTCCTAATTTATAGCTTCCATTTTATTATGATTTAATGAACTATTTAAAAATAGTTGGTTGATGATGTTTTTTTGCTAGTTACTGTAATGTATGTGTTGAAGTAGACTTAACGAAAACTAAAATACGGATATGAATACATGTGTGTTTTCTTTCAAATAATTAACATATTCCTTTTTAATTCATTTAAAAGAGCATCTTAACCCCACAATCCATATTATTTTAGTTAAATAAAGATACCTTAAGAATGTGCACGCTCTTATTTTATCGATTTTTGCCTAAGGGTATATCGGTTAAATAATCTATCGCTCTGCCGAAGATCTTATCAAGAGTTATTGGTTTTCTGGGGCCAATAGTCCAGTGAGGTAGTTTTTGCAGTATGTCTTTTTTCTGAAAAAGAACATGAACTTAGTATTTTTAATTATTGATGCTGCATCAAATAGATCTGTCCAAATCAACGAACGAAGGTATCACTGAGAATAATTGAATTCGTAACGTAGACTGTAACCTCTTGAACTAATTTCATCTGTTGATAATCAGATCTCTTGTTATTTCTTCCAATTAATCTTCTTGTTTAGGTCGATGATGGCAGGCTAAAAGGGGAACTACTCTTTCAATGACTTGAACGAGACTAATATGAGTTCTTCATCTTTGCATTACACAATGACAGTCACTGATCTGTTTCACGAATATGTTCCGGCCATATTATTGTTCATGTCATTTTATCTTCAGTTATTGATACGTTTAGCCTTTGTTTAAGGCAATGTTTAAAACTTTTAATAGCCATATAAACATAATTTAAAAGTATCGATGAGAGCTTTGTGGTCGAACCTAATTTTGTAATTTCGATAAATCGACATCGTTGAAGTAATGGATTTCCCTCGTTGAATAGAAGAGCAACTACAAATATGCTTGGTAATCTGTCATTGTCATGGGAACAGAAATCTGGAATTATGATCATTTGGAAGCTCTTGTAACTAAATCTGTACACGTAATTTTTATATGTCATTTGCTTGTGTCCCTGGTTTCTTGACATTTCATACAAGTTATTTATCGTCGACTGGGATAGTGAGAGACGCTAATGAACAGTCCTATATATTTATTGACACCAATCTACGTTCCCTAGACAAGTGAATATCAAAAAGGTGGACAATTTCATCTGGACTATCAACCAATTTGCTTTTCGTAGCTTAAGCGTGTTTAGTAAGAGTCGTACATATGAAAGAATAAAAATACAATTGTTCATGATGTGGGTATAAATTCAAGACTTTCAACGGCGATTCAATAATGCAGATAATCAACGGACCAACAGACGATCCGAAGAAGATTTCAGAAATCATGTTCGATTGTGCACATAATTCGACAAAATTTTAAAACCAGCAATCGAGCAATGCTAGATATACATTATTTGTTAAATACTTGTTTTAATGCATGCATTTGCCTTTTCCTTTCCGTCGCATATTAATATATGAACATGCATCAATATTTTGTTCAAATTCAAAAAAGATAGACTGAACATGGTTAAATGGGGCGCGTCACGGGAAAAGGTACCTTCGGACAATTGACGTCGATTCTTGAAATGACGTCATGAAGTCGAGCAGAGGACATTTATTATTATGCATTGCGCGTAAAAATATCATTTTATTGTCAACATGTGTAAGAAAAGCACTTGTTAGTTATGAAAAATTTATAGATAGTTGAAAGTTCTTTCTAAATATAGTAACAACTAAAATGTCACAAAATATGACCGAAGGTACCTTTTCCGTGGCGCGCCCCAAATGTTAAAATCGGGCTTTCACTGTTTTCACCAAAGCTTCTGACAAACATTGCTGGATTGAAAAGTATGCCGTTTGTATGAACGCTGAATGAAAGCGAAACTATTAGTGGAAAGTTTTTTTTAATTTATTAAATAACCAAAATACACATGCAACATACACATTTTTGTACATATTATTGTACATAACATCTTTGACATAGCTCTGAGGTTCGTAATACAGTTCTAATGTGATCCGATTTTAAGTAAAGCTGTATCAACGTTGTTGTTTTTTTTTTTTAGAAAGATGAGCATCATAAAACTAAAATATCTTTATTTAAGAATACAAAATACTCGTCAAAGGTCTTTCTTACGACAAGTGAGCACTTTATATAATAATATTCATTACAAAATACATCTTTATTAAAATTGAGCAAACACACAAATAATGAAACTGAGAGCATATAGTAGTACAAGTAATGTCATGGTGTAAAATAAATATTAAATTTGTGAACTAGCTGACAACAATTCAGATTTCAGAGATGTTAGAATTGTTTATTTTCTCTGATTTATTTTAAAACTTAATATTGCTTGCATGATTTTCACTTCGTTCGTTATGAGGGGCACGCCACGGGAAATGGTGTCTCGAGCGCACAAAAATAAGCTGATTCTAAAACTCATTTTGTCCATATACTATTATTTTTGTACCGAACAATGGATTATAAGCAACATTGTCTGCTTAACTTGATGACGTCATTTTAAGGAATTACATCAATTTCCCGATAACACATATTCCCTTGACGCGCCCCAGCTTAACTTGATGACGTCATTTCAAGGAATTACATCAATTTCCCGATAACACATATTCCCTTGACGCGCCCCAGCTTAACTTGATGACGACATTACAAGGAGTTACATCAATTTCCCGATAACACATGTTCCCTTGATGCGCCCCATAAAAACAGGTTCTTGTCGGCGACTTAACATACTAATTATGTTGCGTTTTGCAACTTATTCAAATACTGGACTTCATTTAATACTAAAGATAATCTCTTGGTTTTAAAATGCAAGTATCAAGCATACGGTATCAGTGGTGATGTTGGTCAAAAATTGAGGAAGATTTGTGATTTGATGACTGAGACGTATCGTGCGTCTTATGCTCGGTTTCCTGGACAACATGTTCGGCGTGCTGAATTTTCATTCCCCCGTTAGAATGTGCAACATCACCGCCTGTGTGCAAACCAGCCGTTAATCCAGAAGGATCTTGAAATGTGTTTCCAGAATTGGTGCCTTGATCCGAGCCGTTTTTAGATATAAGTGTTTGCTTTACAGATTTTGTCTTAACTGATGTTGATGCGCTGTTAGCTTCTTTCTTCCCTTCCGCTGTTGCGTCTTGAACTTGATGGACATGATCTGGCGTGGCAGCTAAATTATGTGAATGGGAATGTATAGGATCGTGGGAATGTACATGCACATGAGTATGCGGTACAGCATGCGAATGAATATGAAGGCCGTCATGCGTGTGGGCAACATCGGTAGACTTTACTTCGACGTTGGCTTTTGCTGCCTTTTCTGCTGCCGCACTCTCAGATGTATTTGACTGAAGCAATTCCTCTACAGTGTGTTGTATTTCCGATATTTCTGCTTTGCCTGTGGCTGTCTTTGATCCCGGAGTAAGCAGAATAGTTGTGGTTTTCTTCGTCTTTTTAACAACTTGTGCAGTTTTTTCTTCCTTTGCAGTTTCGGCTGCCCCAGCACTTGCAGATGCAGTATCACCGGGTACCGGTATCCCACCGTGCATGAACACTTTACCGTTTGGTTCTGCCACTACTTTGCTAGAAGCTTTATCCGTTGTATTTATCGTTGAATTTTTATCAATATCTACGACAGTCTCAACAATTTGTGTTTGTTCTATTTTCTGCTGATCACCAATTTGTGTAATAGATACATTTGTAGAGTTTGTATAGTCCACAAATGAAGCATTGCCTTCCGTCTTTGTAATTGCAGACGATGCTGAAGCCGATTGCATACCTTTGTTAGTTTCCTTTTCATTGTTTGCATTGGAAACATGGTTGTCTGTAACAAGTTTTGAGGATTTCGACTGTTGCTTAATAATGTCAGATTTACTTATAATCGGGGTGATTATATTAGGTTTATGAGTTCCCTTTCCTAAACCTTCTCGTAATGTAACCCAAGTGGATGGGATATTTTTAAGTAGGCCTGATGATGGGCTCACATATGGGTCGGTCGGCAACTGACTGTATCTCACATCTTGAAAAACATTTCCAGCCTGGTTGCTATGTATATTACCTTGTAAATTCGGCGAAACTGATAATGGCGCATTGTTAGGGTCCACCAAAGTGTATGCTGCCTCTTGAAAACTGGTTCCTGCTGGGTTTCTGTAAATGTCGCCTTGAAAATGGTTATTAAATGGGTTATTGTGTGAGGCAGTAGCGAGTGGGTTTGTATTTGTGTCCGTTGCAGCACCGAAAGGAACATCTTGTGCAGAGAATGGATGTTGAGTGTTGTACGGATACGTAGGGTCCAGTAGAGTATTTCCACCCTGCAGAATGTTGTATAAAGTGTCCTGACCAGGGGCACCTGATGAAACGCTTCTGTATGGATCAACGTTAACTGCATTTGCCATTTGCATGTCTTGAAAAGTGTTTGTTAAAGGTGTGTTTAACATATTACCTGGAGGTACCGTATTTACACTATTGTGTACATCGTTTAGCGATTGGGTGTTAAATATTTCATTTTGCGTTATAGCTGATGCCGGTCGTGCAGATGTTCCAGAATTTATTGGTGATGCGGGGAAACTTGGAACCTTTCCTGTAACAGTAACAGCCGGTATTTCCGATTGCATTCCTGTATGCGCCGCCGGAGAAACACCGGTCGGATCTTGAATGCTTATTGGTGACCCAGTATTTTGTAGCAAAGAATTAGGTTCATTTGTGGGAAAAAACGGTAATCCTAAATCAGCAGACATTAACTGAAAAGATGTAGGGTCAGGATTATTATTTACAAAGTTTCCAGTTTGGGTTGTCCCCGTTAAAACATTAGGGGAAGGATACATTTGCATAATCGAATCAATGCCTGCCTGGTTATTTAACATGTTTTGCCCCTGTGAGTTAGACATAAGATTAGTCTGTACTAAAGGAGTGCTCCAAAGATCTGGTAATAACGAATTTGGAACACTTTTGATGTCAGTACTCCTTAATGGGGGAGTGTTTCTATTTATATCGTTCAACTGTTGATTAGGTGTCAATTGATTAAACGACTGTGCATTTCCGGTCCCTTGAACAAGATCATTAGCTACTGTTCCAGTTAAAGGATTTGTTGATGATAAAGGATAAAGTTCATTTAAATAAGCATTTTGCTCCGCGGTTGTCCCCGTCAAACCATTAGGAGGAGGAAACATTTGCATTAACGAATCAATGCCTGTCTGGTTATTAAACATATTTTGTCCCTGTGAGTTTGAAACACTATTTGTGTTAACTATAGGCGTATTCCAACGTTCTGGTAATAACGCACTTGGTACATTGTTCATGTCAGTACTAGATGATGTTTGAGTGTTTCTATTCATATCGGATAACTGTTGATTAGGTGTCAAGTTGTTTAAAAACTGTGCACTTCCGGCCCCTTGAACTAGATCATTGGATACTATTCCAGTTAAATGATTTGTTGATGATAAAGGATAAATTTCATTTAAATAAGCATTTTGATCCGTGGTTTTTGCAAGCACAGCATTCGACGATGAAGGGGAGAAAACTGCCGCCGAACCACCCTCAATTGCCGACGATGGAATCAAAACACTCCCTCCAGAAATTGCAGGGGTTATCTCTAAATTTCCAAAATTAATTTTGTTAGCTGGGTTCAACTGCTGTCGCGAAACTGGAGCACTTTCAAACAATGACGGGAATGCTGCCATCACTGCTTCGTTCACCATTTCGGTTGTGGACATTGTCCTTTTTGAAGATTTCGACTCCTTTACTGAAGAGTTTGAACTCGACGACACCGAGGATTGTGAACCGAACATAGAGTCGAAAGGTGTCGCGGCAGGTACATTCAAGGGCGGAACTCGATTTGATGTATGCCTCTAAAAAAGAAACACATGCACAAATTAATAAACAGTTGAACAATTCATGGGAAAGGTAAGTGAACGAATGAGAAAATAATTTGTAACTTAAAATCGTGCAGTTGTGTTTTAGTGTGTTTTAACCATGGTTTTATCAAGCGCGTAATTGGTATCAGAATATAAGTATCATTCACATGTGTTGGGTAAAGATCGCGTGATCCGGCCCGAGTGAAATATGCACCAGAGGCTCTGCCGAGTTACCGCCTAAGTGCATAGTTCACGAGGGCCGGCTCACGCGATATTTACCCAACAAAAGTGAATGATACTTTTTCTTGCATACCGTATTTAGTTTGCGCATTTTATTTTTTTGCTGTAAATTTTTTTGCACTTCTTTTTTTATAGTAGCGGAGTGATATACGAGACATTCCATCGTTAATTCATAACTGCGCAAGACGTCGTGACGTCATATAAGGCATGACTCATTCTACATGGGGGTGTAGGATCAAAATTTCCTACACGGGTGAAAACACCGGATGACCTGAGCTGGTATGCAAGAATCAAGTTTATACGAGTTTGCTATATTGAATTCTGGTTGATTGTTATTCTTTGCACTTCTTTTTTATAGCAGCGGAGTGATATACGAGACATTCCATCGTTCATTCATAATTGCGCAAGACGTCGTGACGTCATATAAGGTGCGTGACTCATTCTACAAGGCGTGTGTAGGATCAAAATTTCCTTCACGGGTGAAAACACCGGATGACCTGATCTGGTATGCAAGAATCAAGTCTAAACTACATGTATACTGAATTCCGGTTGATTATAATCAACTTTGACATGTCAAGGGTAAATGTGTCTTATTTCGACTTTAAAACTGTCATTTTATTTGAATAGAAATTACAAGTATTCACTAAGTTTTATTTTTAATAAGTTTCTATGTTACCCAGATTTTGTACTTTATAATCAAATGTTTCCTCCCGCGAGCATCATCAACAGTCATCGACTCAGATTGTGACGTCTCTTTTAAAAACGTCTGCTTTTCATTAAAACAATTTCCCGTGACCAGCCCCATTAAATAATCTCTTGAAAACTGTCTTTAGTTTTCAAATATGAGCTATAGTATTTATCGATTTGATTATAAGAACACTGTAAAGTATTAATTTAAAACATGGGCATACCTGTTTTCAGCTTTATACTGATACGATGTTGAATCAGCCGCACAAAGCTTTTACATAAAACAAGTAAAGCGCCGCATCCATTGTACAACATGGAAGCGTTTGTAGCGTGTGTCAGTAAACAAAAAGCACACAAACAGGCACATCGGTCAGCCTTGTCTGTGTCAGTGCAAACGTAGAACAATACAAAACAAGCAAAGCACGTGTTCTTTAATTTAGCATTTAAGACAGTAATTGAGATTCAAAAAGTAATACAACATATTCATGAATATTTACCATGTATTATCGTTATAAATGTATTTTAAATGATATTGCTTCTAGCTGTTGGCGAACCCGCACCGTCACTTCGACAGCGCCTAGCTATGCAATTCCGACGACGTAACCCATTGAGCTATCCGGGACAACCCCAAGAAAAGGTTGATCGGATATTCCTGATATACGTAATCATCATTGCATGACATCGGTAACGGGATAACAGTACTGACTTTATGTACGGGGAGACTTTTTAAGTGTTAAACTTATCCACAAAAATATATACTCCTTATATAAGCATTATATATAAAACAGTAAATTTCATTAAAGATTAAATGTAAATGCTTGTAAACCAGTTGAAAGTAGCTTGTGAGCTTAAAGCTTTTGAAACAAAAACACGAACAACCTTCTATTTAAAAAATTATACGTTAGCCTAACATTTTTATACATATTTGTAACAAAATGCAATTTCTTACTGTGCGTTCATGTGCAACAACATATACAACTTTATACCATTTATATAAGCAGCTCTATAACACTTAGACAAAACAAATGTTGCCAACTATATAGCACTCCCACACTTATACATAGACAGAGCAAGGAGTTACATGTGTGACGTTGTAAGTTAAATATTTATAACTGTGCCTCGTTATGGGGAAACTGTTGTTACATCCCAAAAAGATTTTGTCTTCTGCTCAAGATAACATTACGACGTCATTTTACGAATAATGTCAACTTCCAAAATACACATTTTCACATAACGTGGCATAATTGTTTAAATAAGTTACATAATTAAGATAGTTCCTACCACCCTTACACGGGGAATATTATTTGAACAAACAACAGAAGCTGGCTTATTGCTTAGACTTACAGTTAAAATGGAAACATGTAACATAATGTGTTAGTTATAAAGCAGCTTAACAACGTGTTTTGGCTTACCCGGGAAGTGGATGGAGTATTCTGTGCAGCAGGAGAGTTCGGAATGAATTTTATCTGAAACATAAAGTTCGTATTACTTTAAAATTTATGGTGTTTCTTTCCTATACCAGGATGTCATGTTATTGAGGTTTTGTTTTTTCTAATTAATGCGTAAAGTTATTGTCCAACAATATTGACCTGGCTCTCGTGAATTTGACCCCATATTCGTTAATTTTCGTAAATGTTACGATCGGTAGTCCGGCATATATTCCAATACTACACACATCACTGGGGTGTAAATTGAATAATATATCGGTGTTTTCGCTGATACCCGTGTTTTTTCAATGACCTTTACGAAAATTAATGAAGTGCCAGGTCAATATTGTTGGACAATATCTCGAGAAAAAGTCGCATTTAAAGGTTACATGTAAATAGAAGAGAACGGATAACATTCAAAACAAAAGACTTTGGCATCGCTAAAACTTATCTCTGCAAGACGCATATGTATGTAAGTGTATATATTCGGTGGTTTTAAATGTTCATTGTTCAGCATTGTTTTACTCTTGAAAAAGTTTAACATGATGTCTAATTAAACCCTTTATCCAATTATGTGGGTCTTTTTATTGAATTTGTGTTATGAGTATGGTCTAATTTCAATATGCTGGGCGTCTTGTATTATTTGACTATCGTATCAAGCATAACTGTTTTTAGCGATTCAAAAACAAGTTCACGACGAAACTCCACTGAAAACATAAATATAAGACAGTTACCTGTCCGTTTGTGAATGCAGAAGGGAGACTACCATTAAGCTGAATTATTGCCGGTGCGGGTTGTCCTCCTTTAGATCCAGGATTGCCGATCACAAACTTTGGATTCTTTAGTAAAATGTACCTGAAAAAGTAGCATTTATAAAAAAATTGAAGGACTATTTAGAAATATCTTTTCTTAATTATTTTGCTCGAAATGAAACAATATTGGATATTGCTCTTGTGCAAATGAAAACTTGAGTCAGGTATTTCATGATTTCATTCGACGCGATAAAACGTTTCTAAAACAAACTCATCATTCTTAAGATGTTTCAATATCAAACACAACACACATTATTCATTATATCTAGAAATATCTGCATTTTATGATCAGTTTAAACGTGTGTTTGTTCAAAACGTTCAGTCAAATACTTGAAGAACAATTTAGTACTATGATACTACAACTCCGCATGATTGTTTATAAATCTTTCAATTTATTGAATCATGATATGATAAATCGCTGTCAAACTGCAAGTCTCCAAGTCTTTCACATTGATTTATTTATTGTTGCAATCATTAAAATATTTCAGTATCAACTAATATTACAATTATAATATATCTATTTATACCAAACCATTGTATGGTACAGAAGAAAGTACTTTATTATTATGCATTAAAAATGTGCTCTCGGTTGAAACAATAATAATTATGCTTAAAACGTTCGAGTAAGATTGATATTTGACAAGCACTATTGAAAAACACCTTTGTTCATCGTGAATAATTGTAAATTGAAATTAATACGTCACAATCATTATGGCACAATCTGTGAACTGCACAGGCCGTCAACTATTTCCCCATGCTAATAAGACATCATTATGAAACGTTACTAGTGTCATACAGTGATAATAACGTGTGCACCATGATAATATGAACTAAGGCACTGCCTCTCTCGGAATCGACGAATTTCAAGAGATGTGTATCGAATGTTTAACAGTAAAATAAAGAAACAAATCATCATTTGTTGTTTTACTTTTAAACAAAGCTGATCAAGGTTGTAAGATGTATTATGAAGAGCTTTTGGTGTATAACGACTTTTGCGATGTTAATCTCTTGTTCTGCGGTGAGCGCTTATTTGAACAGCTGGTGTTACACGGGTTTATTGTTGTCTTACACAGAGTGGTTGTTCTACACAAAGTCTTTTAAGGTTTCTAAGCTTTTATTTGCGGTTTATAAAATAAATCCACAATAACAATTTTACAACTAATAATTTTTTATTCACAAAGTAATGTCTTAAGAATTTTAGCTTAATTTCCCTTTTTAATTTTAAAGTTCATAAAGCCCCTTTAACAGTGCACAAATTTTCACAAAGTATTATTTAATTTAGTCACAAAGTTTTAGCTAATTCCTTCACAAAGTTTTTGTTGTTGTTTACCTAGAAAATTCTGTTTATATACCTTTTTCAAAAATTGACATTTACAACCTAACAATTGAGATTTTGACCGATTAAGAAAAGTAAGACCTAAAGCACATGTAAACAATATGTGATAAAAGCGTCAGATTGATAACATGTGATAGTTCCTTACAATTCAAAGGAAATAAAATATATTTAATCAGATATCAATCAACAAGTCTGGCTTCAGGTTCTCAATTTACATTACTAACCTTACTGTCAAAAATCATGAAGAGTAATAAGAATATTTCTTGTTAACAATTTACAAAATAAGTATTTTTTACAAGAAATTGATACTAATTTCATAAGTGAACATTTTAAGTATCACATATATATTGTTTTTAAAATAAGAAACATTTTGCTACTAAACATGTTATAATTTGATTTTCAATATTAAATACCAAATTATTTGTTATGGTATTGAATATAAAATAATGTAGAAATTTGAATCATAATAGATGAAACACTACATCTTAGTGAGCTGAATGATTCTGTGAAGTTTGGAAGAATCCTTTGAGATGTTGAATGCACCAGTTTTCCTGTAAACTCTTAGTTAAAAGGCACTTAGTGACAGTAGAGAAATTTATTATCTAAATAGAATGACACATTCAAATTAGTCCAGATTAATATAGCACTCTTTTCATATATTCAAAAGTGCTTTACAACAAGCAAGATATAGCAATATAATACAATAAGAATTAATTAAGCATGGGCAAATAAAACAGAGAAAAAAATTAAAATAAAAGAAAAAAAAAAAAAATAAAACTTGGATAAAAAAGTTTGCATGAAAAACATAGTAGAAAGTTAAAAAAAAAACAAGTGCGTTGATGTGTAGATAACACATTATAGCATCTCGTTCCGTTCAAAATCAACCCAATGTCTTATGATTGTTAATATATCCAGTTAATCAACATTATACATAGTATGAGCGGAAAGGGTGTGTTTTAGCTGTCTTTTGAAAGTGTCAAGTGTCTGTGCAGTTCTAACTAACTCTGGCAGTGCATTCCATAACCTTGGTGCAGCATGGCTAAAGCTACTGTTTCCGAAAGTCACAGTTCTGGTATGTGGTACTAAAAGTGTTAAAGAACTGCTAGAACAAAGGTCTCTAGCTGGTCGGTACACACACAATAAGTCAATAATGTACTGTGGGCACTGTCCATGGAGAGCCTTGTAAGTGTATAGTAGGACCTTGTAATCGATCCGTTGACATATTGGTAGCCAATGAAGTTCCTTGAACACTGGTGTTTTAAGGTCATGACCAGGAGTTTTTGTCAAGATTCTGGCAGCTGTATTCTGAACCCATTGTAGTTTATTCATTGTCAGTTTTGGAATACCGAAGAGCAATGAATTACAATAGTTAAGCTTTGATGTTACTAGACAATTAACTAATGTTTTTGTAGCATCGGTTGTAATGTAATTCCGTATGCATCCGATGATTCTCAGCTGGTGGTAGGCAGATCTACAGACAGTGTTGACATGTTTCTCCATGTCCATTTGTGGTGTGAAGTGAGCCCCAAGATTTCTGATGCTGTCATTTGAAGCTAAAATAGATGTCTCACCAACTGTGATAGTCATGTTTTCGACTTGCTTGGTATACATCGTAAAGTATTTTGGTCCTAATATGGATCCCTGTGGAACACTGAAATTCGTAATAACTGGATCAGATAGCTCTCCTTCTCTTTCCTCTACTGTCTAGAACAGTTAACCTGGTATTCCCACAGCATTTCATGTGAAGCTGTTTTCCTGAAATATTAAAATCAACCGCAAATTAATTTATCTTCAAAAATAATTTTATATCTTAAGGCTTTTATAAATTCATTTGTCGACAGTTAAAATTGATTTAAAATATTAAGACATACATTTCTTTTGCTTATTGAACATAGGCACATACCAATTAAGAAGTTGTGTTTATTTAAAGCTTATCCAATAATAAACCATAAATGAAGTACCACTTAGACCAATACAGGGGCTATTGTAAGGGCCTAAAGGATTTTGAATGATTTAAAGAACACTTTGGACAGTTTTGTTGTGAACAAAATTGACCAGTAATGACCAGCATTGACCAGTTATGACCACTATTGACCACCGGCCCGCTCAATACTCAATTGACCAGTCAATAGGCCAACCCTGCTATTATACATTCATGCAGCTTTAATAAATGAAAATAAAGAAAATTTATGCAAACCTTTTATCTGTTTACTATGTTAATGTTCATATTCTGTGCTGTAGCTGTCTACCAATTGTGCATAAGTATCTATAGGCTTCATAATCTTGGTGATACACATCTCTGAAAAAAAAAAGTTTGATTTTAAATCTTTGCTGATAACTAGTAAGTCAGTTATACAGTACCTTTTGTGGCTTATGAAGATGTACATAAATTGCTGTTGCAGTTAACAGTGAACAATTCATACTGTTGCCATAATTTATTTATTACATGTAAGGTCTTTTTATTAAAATCACATAAAAGGAAGATGGAAATGATGGAACATTTCATGCCAGCTTTAATTCCAGAGTGTTATCACATTTAAGACCTCATAAAGATGTGCCAGCTGATCTGAATCTACATATATGCCATCTGATCTGGATTTACATGGGCTGACCATTTGTGCTAAAAAGGTGTGTCCATGAAGCATGTTAAGTTATTGACTGTGAAAACTAAAACAGCATTGTTTTCTTTCTAAAAACCGTGAACAAGATTATGAGATTTATCCACTAAATAAAGGATTAAATAAGTGACCAAAGGGACCCATAATGTATTTACAACATGGTCTGCAGAGAAACTTTGTGGCGTTTGATTCTGTGTCTTCCAAAAATTTGGCATGTTCGGGTGATTTTGTGTGAATATGCCAGAGATTATGGTACACCGTAGCAGGGCTGGACAAATTAAGATTTTTTAGCAACTGAAATGTAGTCTAAAACTAGCTGGGTAAACATTTCAGCTACAATGTAGTCCCACTTTTGCCCAAATAAGCAAATTCAGTCAGTATTAACAGTAAAGAAAGAAACAGGAAATTCAAGAGAAACCATTACATGGGGGGCTTGATAATGTTAAAATAGATCTCAAAACATGTTATTTTGTAATAAACTTATTGCTGTTGTAATATGATATGCATAAAAGAGAATGGCGCATATCAAATTAACGTTTAAACTAGTCTACACTAAAAAAATTGAGCTTGCCCACAGACAAGCAATCAGATATTTTGAGATTGTCCGATACAATTTTCAGCTTGTCCAAGGCGTCGGGCTAGTGGGTTTGTCCAGCCATGCAAAGGCATGTAAAGGAAGGGCAGATTCTGTGCTGTTTGAGTGTTTGTACAGTTTATTACAGGTAAATTAAAAAAAATTACCTATCCAGTAGTCTTATTTTTCTCCTATTCCAGTTTCATGCTATTTGAACCAGATTTGTCAGGCATCTTTTATATGTATACTTCAAACTGAAATACAAATTACAAAAAACAAAATTTATAAATGATATTATTTGCCTATACATGCATATACATTCCAATGACTTAATTTATTTTTCTTAGTGACAGACTTCTTTAAAGTCGCCGGACTGTCCGACCTCAGGCCCGGACGCAGCCCTATGGCTGTGGGGCTGCAGCCCCCCCAGCCCGGCCGCTTTTTATTTAGTTTCCTTTAAAATCTGCCTGATTAAGTGTTGTGTATTGAAACATTTCACTAGCCAGCAATTAATTACCATGGATACATGTAGCTCAGGGGCATATAACAGTGATGTAAACATGTGTGATTTAAATACAATTTTTCATTGGTTGCTCGCTCTGCCATTGCCCAGTCAAAACAGGTGGAACAATTTAGCGTTCTGAGTGCAGTAAACGATTGGAAAATCGTTACAAACACTAGGAGCAATTAGCAGTTTTTGAGGAAATCGAAGAGATTCTTTCATTTTCTTTTCTGCGAAACTACAAAAATGTAAGACTGTTTAACTCAATATCTGTCCACAATTTTAAGAGTGAAATGTATTGTTGACCAGATAATGGGAACATTCTGAAAATGAAAAATTCTCAAAGTACACTTCATTCATTAGATTTTGGATTTAGTAAAAAACAAAAGTTGAATAATTTATGTTCATCCTCAGTTCGGAAGAACTGTTAATTTATTTCACACTGAATAAGTATAGATATAGTTTAGGTATACTTAAAATTGCACCATTTTAGCACACTGCATAAAAAAATCGAATGAGGGAGGGGATACCCCTCCCGCACCCACCCCGTCATCAGCCCCCCCAGCATGTACCAGTCTGGATCCGGGCCTGGACCTGTCCGGTAAAAATCTGAAATAAATAATTAGTGGTAAACTCGTCTTCCCGTGATTCCTATTTAAATCATTCAACACTATGCCTCATTTTTTTAATGAAATGTAGCTCTAATAATTTTTATTTGTTGTAAATGAAGCATTATTCAGATAGCATAAATTGGTAAACAAAGCTTTACAGAGAGTATTTTATTTAAAATGTAAGAGCAAGTGTACTTTCTGTCACTTGCTCATTCACTCAACCTGTAAGGCGATTGGGTCAAAGAAAATTTCTACACCTCTGACAGAGCAATTATTCCTAAAATCTGAAATAAACAATTAGTGGTAAACACGGCTTCGCCGTGCTTCCTATTTAAAGTGGGTAAAACAAAATTTCTACACCTCTGCTGAGCAGTTATTCCTAAAATCTGAAATAAATAATAAGTGGTTAACACGGCTTCGCCGTGCTTCTTATTTAAATAATTCTAGAATATGCCTCATTTTTTTTTTGGAAAGGCAGCTCTAAAAATTTCTTTTTGTTGTTAATGAAGCATTATTCAGATACTGTAGCATTTGGTAAACACAGCTTTACCATGCCTCAAACAACTTATATTAGCAGAGTAGCTTTATGCTTAATCTGCAAACTTTGGGTTCAAGTCCTGATCATGAAAACACTTGTATCTTCAAAAATTGTGGTCAGATTTCATTTGACCAGTTCTGTCCAGAGTTAATTTCAACGTAATACCTTATCACTTTCCAACACCAAATTAAAACGAAAGCAATCGATATTACCATCTAATCTGCAATGTTAAACTTACTGTTCTTGTTGATGATTTCAGTAAAAAAATAAATAAAAACGTAGTAAAATTCCAATGTTTAGAATGTCGTGGAAACCGGTGTCACTGCAATTTACCAAATTTCGAACAACTACCGTAATGCTCATCACTACAGTACTGTGAAGTCTACAGTTAGACTCTAACTATGTGACAATATTAGGTTTTAATCATTGTAGAAACTTATTTACCTGATTTTTAGGGCGAGTTTAATCTTAATTGTTATCTAACATATGGAATCAGAACTTCTGAAAATGTGAATCGAGAAACAAAATGGCGGCTTTTCAGTTTATAAATCCAGAAGCAAGCAATCTGGATCCAAGTCATATTGTCCAATCAGAAAAAGCCTTACTTTGCAATGATGAAAGTGATATTGGGGCGCGCCACGGGAAAGGTACCTTCGGTTCTATTTTCGTCAACGGTCCGAATGTACTTTTTCCCGTGTCGCGCCCCATAGTCAGATTTTGCAAACCGGAAGACGCGGTTTCAAACCCGCTTGGTATAGACCGTTAGACATGCGCAATACCGTAATCGGAATCGACACGATTTCGACGCGCTTCGCGCGTCGAAATCGTAGGGTCGATTCCGTATAAAGTAAGAAAGTTTATTTGGTCACTATCCATAGAAAATGACAAAATTTACCCTATAAAATCTTCCAGAGCAAAGTTCTTAATATTGCATAACACAGATCTAAGCAGCAAAGTTCATCAGGTCATTGTCCAGCAACTTGACCAACATTAATGAATAAACTGGTAAACATCATATGTAGCTGAAGATAGGTAGAAATATTGGATTTTGACACTTGAAATTTTCACTCTGCTACTAAAATTTTTGTTTCAAAATTTATCACTGAACAACCAGTGAATGAATTGTTCAGGAAAGATTGAATTTTAAGATGGTATAAAGCTTGTCTCAAAATCTGGTTGATAACTGTAGAAAATCAAAGGTTAAAAACAGATTTTGAAAGAAAAAAAAAAATCCCCAGGGCGGGGCCCCTGGTCAATTTAACAACATGATTTTTATCATTTGTGTAGAAATCATCAATATCAATATTCATACCAAATTTCATGACAATCGGACAAAAAATTTAACCTCTATTGCTTTAACAAAATTTACCTTAGGGTTTGGGTTAGGGTTAGCGAAAAAGGCCCATAACTCCGCCAAAAATAATCCGATCAGAAATTCCTTAGGAAATGCAAAACAAGGCTTAGTGAAAAACACTCCTGTGAAGTTTCAATGAAATCCTTCAAGCGGTTTCAAAAAAGCTTAGGGTTAGGGTTAGGTAAAAAGGCCCATAACTCCGCCAAAAATAATCCGATCAGAAATTCCTTAGGATATGCACAATTAGGCTTGGTGACAAACACTCCTGTGAAGTTTCAATGAAATCCCTCAAGCGGTTACGGAGAAGAAGCGAGGACAAGATTTTGCTAAAAAGGGCCATAACTCAGCCAAAAATAATCCGAGCAGAAATTCCTGACGATATGCACAACTAGGCTTGGTGACAAACACTCCTGTGAAGTTTCAAAGAAATCCCTCAAGCGGTTTTGGAGAAGAAGCGAGGACAAGATTATTTCGGACGGAAAGACGGACGGACGGACGGTGCGATTACTATATGCCTCCCTTCGGGGGCATAAAAATGGATTATTTTTGTCAACAAGTGACAAAATGAATTAAAATACATCAGGATAAAATCTTTTCAAGTAAGACAGAAGACATTGCTAAATGGGTAAAGTTCGGAAAAATTAACCCTTTCCTCCATATAATACACATTTTTACGTATCAGACAGCACTGGTCGCATTTTGGTCAGAAATAACCTAAAAGGTGAACAGTTTAGATCCTGATCAGAAGGCATGGATGTGCCAGCTGATCTGGATCTTAACTGTTTGCCCACACAAAGGTGTATCTACAGGGGAAAGGGTTAAGGGGCCCCAACTTCTTTGTCTAAGGCAATATGGCAGTTTACTGAACTTATTATTATCAATGATGTTATTCCCATGAAGACTCTAACCAAATTTGTAATTTTTTTGTATAAAATCATGTCAATATGAAATGCAAACATTGCTAATTTTATTAAATAATTTGCAATTCAAGGCCTGTTACACCAAAGCTACTGGGGTAAGCGGGCTGATTATCAAAATATAACTGGTATTTTTAAGCCTTTAGACATTCTAACCAGGTTTGTAGTGTAGATTGAGGCTTACCAGGTAAGAGCGCATACATGTACTAAACTAGAAGTAGTAGAATATCAGCAATTAAAGAACCATAACCCTACAGCAACTGCAGTGATTAACTGGATATCAAATTGGCACAGATATTATGGCAATAAACATTATAATCTAGTTTGATAAAGACTGAATTAGTACTCCTCAAGTTGTGATCAGAAAACTTTTGTGAATGCCACCTCAAAATATGCTGCCAGGGGTGATATATTAGTATTTTTACTAGAGACCAGACAATGCTTATTGAGTTAAGAGTTGTATCAGGAATCAGACCATGTTAATTTAGTTAGAAATCAAACAGTACTTGTGTTGTCTAATTTTAAAAATTCAAGAGCATAAAACTTTCTTGTCCAATGTTCCTAAATTAAAATGATTCCCAAACACATTGATTTATCAAATGATCAGAAATCAATTACCGGTAGTTGATTTGAGAGTCTACACACTGCCTTTTATGTGCAATTCAAAAGCCATAAAGCTGTTGTTATTTATCTAGTCTGGCTGGCTGTTTATTCCACATGACCAAAACATTGTGTACATATACACTGTGTTCTCCTTTCATTAATTTAAAGATCTATTTATTAAAAAATAATTTGATCTTGTATAGCACAATAAGGTGTGGTCTCCTGCATTTTCATACTTAAACTGTTTTTTTTTCTGATACCTTTAATAGGAAGATGTCCAGCCAGCTCTACCAAAGCAACATTAAATGCAGCTTCATCTTTTAACCCTGGAAAACAAGAAGGAACAAGTAAATGCTGGCTCTGAGTAATGGTTATCATAACACCCATAGTTTGTTGAAACCTAGCAGTGTTGCAAGTATCTGCATAGATTGTTGTGAGATGCATGCATTGCATTACATTGGATTTCCTTCATATTTTAGGTTAGAGGACTGTTAAATTTATGACAAAAGTTGCAGCTGTTTTACCCACCTTCATAAATATTGCAAAAACGAATAACAGCATCAAATCTTCAATGTTTCATTGTTAAAGACATTGTAAACAACACTGAGTCAAAATGTGTGTTTCAGAAGACCAACTTGTAAACTCAAAAAACATTAATTGTGAAATAAGCAAGCTAGAAACACATACACATGCTACCTATAAACTTCTTGCGTGGCCAGAGATATACACGGATTGATCTATTTTCATTGTGCTGGTTCTCATTGAACACCGGTCCCCGTGTCATGTACAGATTGTATGCTATCTCATTCTTCTGGAAATAATCTGCTACCTGAAATAATATCCTGAAATACACAACTCTTTTAAGTACACAGAATGCATGCAAAACATGGACATGTAAAAACTTTATACATAAATACTCATAGGAGGGGTAATTGTTTCCTGACATATAAAACAGTTTGTGACATACATAAAGCTACAGTATGCATATATCAACAAAACAAAAGTTCCTTGGAGGTCCTATTTTGACGCTGCCCTATTATGATGCTGCCCTATTTTGACGTCTTTATTGTTTTCATCTCTGTTTCATTGAATTTTCTATTATAAATGTGTATAGAAATAGATTCCATGAAGTTTTTACAAGGATTTAATTGTTTATCTCCATTTTTATTAGAAATTCTTAATGCACTTTTTTTACCTACATTGATAAATCCAAAATTTTATTATGTAAGTAAGAAAAGTAAAAACTGTATGCACATCTGAAGCCCTTGTACACTTGCAGAGTTGGTAAAATATCAATTTCAGTATGTGTTTGTGTTTTAGATTAGTAAACACTGTTCTTAATACATATACTTCTTATTTGTTTTTATGTATTTATTGTTCTTTGCTTGATAATTGGTAGTGTCTATGAAGCTTTATTTTACAAGTACTGTGAATCTAAAGAGTAAACAACTATGCTGAAAATATTTTATTGCATGTAGACAATCATGAGACAAAACTTTTAATTATTTGAATAATTAAATAGTATCAGGTGACACTTATTTGAGAGCACATTGACACTAAGTCAGTCCTTTATTGAAAATATCTGGTTTTCATCAACTGGCTAAAACAGATCTCTGACAATCATAAAATACACATCTCTGACAATCATAAAATACACACTTTATTTTATTTCTTTTGACCCACAATTTACAAAGAGAGAGAGAGAGCAAAACATAAAGATGAGGAAATGATACTGTATACACTTGAGAGAATTATTTGATGCATCATCAAAGCAAAGGCGTCAAAACTGGTTACTGTCAACAAATGTTTCAATAAAGAAGAGATGATTTCAGTTAGAAAACAGTAAAACTTTTATATAAATGGTAAATTAAAAAAATTAATTTGGCTCTTATGCTTAAGGGCGTCAAAACTGGATACTCCAGGTATTAATGGCATATGTTTGAGTTTTGAGTCGAAGAACTGAACTCTGGGATTGTTTGAATTAGATAGCAACTTAATTATTACCAATAAGAACTCAAACATAAAAAAGTCTGACAGTCTCATTCAGTGTCTTCTAAGACATCTCAAGTGCACAAAGTTATAATTGTATTTAATTTTTAGAAAAGTATCATTGCTGCTCTTACTTGGATAGTTTATCAAGTCCAGTTCCATGCAGTTGAAATGCAAACCCATGAGCTGGCATTGACACAAGTTCATACAATGCTCCACACAGGTGATTGACAGGCTGAAAGTAAATGTATTCATTCAACATATTTTGCCTAGTGACAGAGAGACATTTAGCCTAGTGACAGAGAGGCATTTAGCCTTGGGACAATGAGACATTTAACCTAGTGACAAAAGAGGCATTTAGCCTAGTGACAAAGAGATATTTAGCCTAGTGACAAAAAGACATTTAGCC
The DNA here is from genome assembly GCA_038501625.1 of Corbicula japonica. Lineage (NCBI taxonomy): Eukaryota > Metazoa > Mollusca > Bivalvia > Venerida > Cyrenidae > Corbicula > Corbicula japonica. The sequence goes on along the minus strand of JAZAYU010000178.1, from coordinate 840,778 downwards.
TAGTGACAAATAGATACTTAGCCTAGTGACAAAGAGACATTTAGCCTTGTGACAGCCTTTTTAACACAGACAACCCAGTTTTGAACTTGACTTGTATATCATCAAGAGAAACACCTTAATCAAGTCTGTGATTATCAGATGCAAAATGTTGCCAACGTCTGATTTAGTTATCTAGTTTTTGGACATATATTTGAACAGTGATGAAATATTTGGCCTCTGGTATGGTAACAAGGCCAAGTGTTAACATACTGACAGACAGACAGATGATGGACAAAGACTGGTTTCAAATCTCAGGTGAAATAATGAAAGGTTTACATGTAGTTAACCTTTTACTCCCTATATACAGATTTTATTGATGAGAAGATTTGACCGAATCAATGACAACCCCATTCATGCATTGCAATAGTGCTTGCTGGTATCTTATAAAAGATAAATGACTTGGCAAGATTAGTACTAATGTACTCACAGATGACTCAATGAACAGTTCTCTGTCCAGATAGAAGGCATGAAGATGTTGATGATTCACCGAGGCAAACGCACACAGACTGTTAAAACCAACTCGGAATCCTCTGCAAAACATATAAATTAAATTAAAGTTTAAACTGTTGCATAGATTAATGCTCATAACACCTTAAGACATCAACACACAATTCAATGACTGCTTTGAGCCTGTTGAGAAAGGAAATATATTGGAAATGCAATGATAAAAAATATTAAAAGCAGTATCTAAGAAAACCATCTTTAAGTTACATAAGCTATGGCCTCTGAAATTTTGTAAAAAGTCATTTTGTGAATGTTCAAAGGATTTGGGTTGTTAAGGTGATGGGCATTTTCAGAAAATTATTTTTTTGACCAAGGTGGCAAACATATATTTTTTAATGTAAAAGATTTGGAAGTAGTTAAAACTAATTAGGAAGTATTTCTGACTGCTTACCTGTGTTTACTAAGAAGCATCATTTCCAGAGAGAGTCTTATAGCTGATTCTGTTAAAATCTGAAAATAATTATGTTACTTCTGAAAAACTTCCATTGCAGCCATTTGTAAACATATCTTAACACAGTTAACTATTTAAATATACACCTTATATTAATTTTTCACACATTTTGTTTTAAAGGCCCAATAAACTTGTCAATTTTTTTTTTCATTGTGAAAATTAATTAACCACGTTGACCCTTTTCAAACGAAAGTATAAATGACCAAATAATTATGTTCTCAAACAATCCCCAATCATTGAGAACCGGTCCAAATTAAAACGTCACAGTATTTTTGTAGCCCACAAAATTACTAACCAATGTTTACAATCACTCGGCGAAAAGTTATCGGTTTTTTCGTACGTGGGCCATAAGAATGCAGAACGCGGTGAGGTCATTCACCTAAAAGTTGTAAACACAAAATCATGCAAACATGGAAAGAAAACGACGAAGAAAAATAGAGATTCTTTAAGTTTTAACTTCATTACAAGGTAAACAAAGAAAGATGTAAATGTTTTACGATCCATCCCGGTAACGGCTTTTAGTGGGGAATATGTCATCAATTTATGCACTTCTGTGTAATTAGCGACCGTCGCCTTCCGAGAGTTGCCGTAAATCAGCTCGGAAAGATTCGCTGTTTGTTTTGTAAACAAGATAAACGATCTGCAAAACATGCTGCAAATCAATAAGATAATACCCTTTTCTTATTGTAAGGTTTATTTTTTGTGTTATTATGCATACAGGTGAAATCTAAAATGTTTAAGTTAATAAAAAATATGCTGTTTGACAAGTTTATTGGGCCTTTAAAAGAATTTGATATTTCAATTTCTAATTCTATTTCTAATAGCAACCTGTCCTATGTGGCCACTTTCCGCAGAGGATTCTGCTTAGCAGACATAAACACCTGGACCACAGCACTAAAACTAAAATAGGAGACCAGTCTCTTTTATTCAATATGGCACCTGAGATTGTAGACTGGTCTGTAGTCTCAGTTTCATGATCTGATACCCTAGAAATTTAATATTAATATAACTGAATCTCTTTATCAGAGAACAAGAGCTTGTTGATTGATAAAATTATTATACTGGAACTGTAGATAAAAAATTTCATGGGAGATAATCTTTATCAAAATATATTTTTCTTACCTGTGGTCTACATGCATCTACATCTGGCACCAGCAAGACATGGCCATACTCTAATGGACTAACATTGATAATCACTAAGTGGCGCTCCTGCAAAACAATAAAAAAACTTGTGTTGATGGTTTACTTAAAACTGCTACCGTTCTGTACATCATTTGTATTTCTGTTAACTTGTTCACCGTGTTAGATTTAGTATTTTATGCAGTTAGCCAGTAAAACTATTCTTATTTAATATACATACTTTTAATATAGCAACTTGGTGCTGGTAATTGTGGCCATGAAGTCAACGGAGTGAAGACCCTTTGCATGAAATGTTTACTGTCAGTTACTTAGGATATAAACATTTATTTATCTACTAAATTGTGTAAAATGGTGTTTTCTGTCTTTGAAATTTTGCTAGGGCATAAATTTGCTTTGCAGGAAATATTGACCGAATACAGAACAGAGTAGCACATTACGAGAACAGACTGTTATGTGTATATAATTCTCACTAATACAAAATCTCATCCCGAGGGATTACTGTTGTATAATTATCGTACCAATGCTCTGTTAACAAGTGATCATTTCTAGCTTGAAAATATGATGGAATTATCAAAATTTCCAAAAATAATGTTAACAAATTGAAATAATGCAAAAAATGATTAATGTTTACAACATTTACCTAATGAACATGACATCATTTACAGAATTCTGCAGTTCTTTCTCTTTGGAAAGATTCCAAAATTATACTGTCAGATGACAAGAATTTTCATCACGTACTATCGCATGTACAATATGCAAGAAAAGACAGGTTTGCAAGGAAACCACAAATTAGACATTATACTGTTACCTTGCTAGTGTTCTCTGCTGAAGCTATCTGCTTGGTCTCCCCATTGCACATGTGACATGTATCACCCTCCCTTACCATCTGGAAGAGGATCTCTTCAGGCTTGATTTTAGTGAAGTTAAATGATGCTGGGTTAAATGGCTGGTTCACTGTGTTGATGGTGTCTGGTTTACGTCTCTCCTGAGCTCGCTTTATGTTCAACTGAAACAGCATGTACTGGTAGATCTCAGATTACTGCTTGTTATTTCTTATGACCAGAGAATGCAAGGTCCATAAATATGTTGATAGAAATCTGTTTAACCCTTTCCTCCATATAAACATGTTTTTATAAACATTGGGACCAGTGCAGATAAAGATCAACCAGCACATCAGTGCCGTCCGACCAGGATCTGCACTGTTTGCTCTTTAGTCAGAAATAGCCTGATAAATCAAAAGAGAACAGTGCAGATCCTGATCAGATGGCATGGATTTGCTGGCTGATCTGGATCTCCACAGTTCGACCATCTCATAAACTGATAAAGGCGTATTATATATGGAGGAAAGGGTTAAGCCAATGGGGCATGTTCCTTTGAACTATCATACAAACTATTCAATATTTAGTGTAAAAGTTCTTATGATCAATTTTAACACAATCCATCAGTTATTATTTTAAGTCTATCTTTTAGATTTCACTGTTAATAGTAAAGCCATTTTCAAGGGTAAACTTTTGTTATTCCATTGGGTTTAGCAGTTGAGAGCAGTTACATTTTTGCCATTTCTTGTTAAGTTCTGACTGAAACCTTCATAACATCAATCCAATGCAGAAGTGATATGATATTATGCATCTCTTAGAAAAAAAATCACTGTAAACATTTTTTGTTAGTGTTCCTGCAAATATATTTGAAATTGGTTTATCTTTGTTTTAAATGTATGTCTTCATATGCATACTCGCATCATTACATTACACTAGTTTGAACACTTTTGTCCTGATCAAATTTTATGTCTATGAGATGCTTTAGCTATAGCAACATAAGTTTTTTACATTCTAGCTTGAAGCAATGGAAAGACACCTACCCTTACCAGTGGCAGATTCAGAGGGGGTTCAGTGGGGTTGCTCAAACCCCTTTTTAGACAGCAATATTCAATTGTCATGGAGATTTTAGCTAGAAAGGTGGATTATTTATATAACTACCCAAGGACTTCCCTTTCTATAAATCTTGCATCCAACCCTGAGCCTAACCCACTCCTCTTGATTATTAAAACAGGCATGGTCAGGCATTTGAATGGAAATTACAACCATTAGCTAGCTATTTGGAATTTTACTTTCTAATATCATCAGCGTAACAGACAACAAGAGGGCCATGATGGCCTTATATCGCTCACCTGAGTACAAAAGTACTCTCAGTTTTACCCAAGGGCCAACATTTAAATAATGCTGGTAAAGGGTCTCTTCACAATACTCAACACGAAATATCTAAGGTCTAGTCGCATTAGTTTCAGAGAAAAATGATTATTTATGTTTTCCTATATAAATCAATGTAAACTAAGAGAACCCTGGGGTGTGGCCAATTTTGGCCCAGGGGACATAATTTGAACAAACTTGGTAGATATCCACTAGACAATGCTACATACCAAATATCTTAGCTTAAGGCATTGAGGTTTCCAGTAAGAAGATTTTTAAAAATTGCCTTTTTTACATATTAAGGGCCCCCAGGACAGGGCCAATTTTGACCCCAGGGCCAACATTTAAACAATGTTGGTAAAGGGTCTCTTCACAATACTCAACACCAAGTATCTAAGGTCTAGTCCTATTAGTTCTGGAGAAAAATGATTTTTCATGTTTTCCTATATAAATCAATGTAAACTAAGAGAACCCTAGGGCATGGCCAATTTTGGCCCAAAGGACATAATTTGAACAAACTTGGTAGACATCCACTAGACAATGCTACATATCAAATATCTAAGCTTAAGGCATTGAGGTTTCCAGTAGGAAGATTGTTTAAGTTTTCCTTTTTTACATATTAAGGGCCCCTAGGACGGGGCCAATTTTGACCCCAGGGCCAACATTTAAACAATGTTGGTAAAGGGTCTCTTCACAATACTCAACACCAAATATCTAAGGTCTAGTCGTATTAGTTTTGGAGAAAAATGATTTTTCATGTTTTTCTATATAAATCAATGTAAACTAAGAGAACCCTGGGGTGTGGCCAATTTTGGCCCAGGGGTAATAATTTGAACAGACTTGGTAGACATCCACTAGACAATGCTACATACCAAATATCTAAGCTTTAGGCATTGAGGTTCCCAGTAGAAAGATTTTTAAAGTTTGCCTTTTTCACATATTAAGGGCCCCCCGGGGCAGGGACAATTTTGACCCCAGGGCCAACTTTTAAACAAAGTTGATAAAGGGTCTCTACACAATACTCAGCACCAAATATCTAAGATCTAGTCCTATTAGTTTTGGAGAAAAATTATTTTTCATGTTTTTCCTATATAACTATATGTAAACCAACAGAACCCTAGGGCGTGGCGGATTTTGGCCCAGGGGACATAATTTGAACAAATTTAGTAGACATCCATTAGACAATGCTACTTACCAAATATCTAAGCTGTACGCATTGTGGTTTGTGAGAAGAAGATTTGAACAATCTTTGTAGAGTTCCACTAGAGGGTGCTAAATGCCAAATATCTAAGCTCTAGGCCTTGTGCTTTCAGACAAGAAGATTTTTAAAGTTTCTCCTATTTAAGTCTATGTAAAATGAAGTGACCCCTGGGGCGGGGCCAATTTTGACCCCAGGGAAATAATTTGAATAATCTTTGTAGAGTTCCACTAGAGGGTGCTAAATGCCAAATATCTAAGCTCTAGGCCTTGTGGTTTCAGACAAGAAGATTTTAAAAGTTTTTCCTATTTAAGTCTATGTAAAATGAAGTGACCCCTGGGGCGGGGCCAATTTTGACCCCAGGGAAATAATTTGAATAATCTTTGTAGAGTTCCACTAGAGGGTGCTAAATGCCAAATATCTAAGCTCTAGGCCTTGTGGTTTCAGACAAGAAGATTTTAAAAGTTTTTCCTATATAAGTCTATGTAAAATGAAGTGACCCCTGGGGCGGGGCCAATTTTGACCCCTGGGAAATAATTTGAAAAATCTTTGTAGAGTTCCACTAGAGGGTGCTAAATGCCAAATATCTAAGCTCTAGGCCTTGTGGTTTCAGACAAGAAGATTTTTAAAGTTTTTCCTCTAGGTTGCCATGGCAACCAGAGTTCTGCATGGAATTGATTTCTTTGAACAACTTTGGAAGAGCTTCATGCAAGAAACATCCGTGGCAAGTTTCATCAACTTTGGCCCAGGGGTTTAAGAGGAGATGTTGTTTAAAGCAAAAATTGACCACGCACGATGCACGACGGACACAGGGCGATCCTAAAAGCTCACCATGAGCACAAGTGCTCAGGTGAGCTAAAAAGCCATGGAAGCTGCCACAAAACATTCCTAATTACCTGCGCTACATATTTCTTGGAGCCTATGATTCTAGTTTCCTCAATGTCCAGTTTGTATCTGAAATGTCCTGCTTCCACTGCCTTATCCCAGCCATCACACAAACACTTGTCAAACTGAAATATCAACAGAAATTCAAATCAACTTAGTTAGGGATAGTTACAGTACCTGAATGGATTTTGCTACTCTGATTCAGAATGAGTTATTAATGTTCTTAAACATGTGCCAAGGTACAAGAGTTTTTCTGGACCCTTACTGCTTACCTGATTTTTGAATAAATAACAAAAAAGATCAGATTAAAACAAAAGAAATTAAACTTTCTCTCCCTCTGTCAACAGAACCAACATGGCTTAAAAGAATTTAATAAAGGGCAACCAAATGAACATTTCTGTGCAATTATTTTGAAACTGTGTCAGTGAAATCTCAAGTTTTCAATATAATCTTATAGTGTAAACTAGCTCTGTCTGCTTGTTGGCCATGTTTTTTTAAACCAAAATAGTGTGAAAGAATTTGAAAAAATGGCCAGCTAAAGATCATTTCTGTTAAATCATTTTAAAACCAAGCCAGTTGTTTCTGAGAAGATTTTCACAGCTTTCCATACAGTTAGTCAAGCCCTGTTGACAAAGTCTTTTAAGAAACAACATCCCTGTTGACAAAGTCTTAAGAAACAACATGGCCTGAAAGGATTTAATAGCACTTACAGGCAACCTAAAGACACAGCTTCTGCACTAGGGAAGTTATCTATGCATCATGAACAACAGGATCAATGGCCTGGTATTCAGAGATTGTTTCCAGCTGTTAAAGCTTTGATCACCATATACATTAGTGTAAATAGAAGACTGACAGGTGGCAGTTTCTGGTTTTTAGGCAAATGGAAATATACAAACTCACTATCTTTATCTTTAACTGATGGTTTCTTCTGGGCTTTATTCAATTTAATTTTAACATTTGCATTTCATTAATTTGGAAGTTTGTTGTATAAAACATAGCAAAATTTACCAAAACACCCCCAAAATCAAATTTTTGGTTCTCATTACACGATACCTTGTGACTTACTTTACTTAGTTCATATTTCGTCTGTGTCCACACAGGTGAATTTTCATGAAGGTCCTCTTCACTGTAAATAAACTGTGCCATCCTATACTAGTGCACTGAAAAACAAAGCAAGTTTAGAAATTAATGTCAAAATGATCACAATTTAGCGTTTTATGATTGGTTGCATACAATCAAATAAGTATTTTCTCCAAGAGTATTTTACTTTAGTAAGTCCTGGATCCTGGATGTTGGTTTTTACATGTAACCTATACCAATGCCTGAGTTGATGATAGACATCAACAAAATGCTCCATTTTGACAAGACTTAGTCCAAATAAATATGCATGTATAGCCAAGGAAAATACATTTTTAGATGAATGAACATTGTCTGTCTCATTTCAAACACCCATTATTGACCATAAATATTGTTGTTGGAGAGAAATTTTATGCCGCACTGTTTAGCCAGCCAGTGATGCAAATTTGGACAATAAATTTTAACCACTATTTTCTTGATTCAAGCACTACGATTATTTTGTCATCTTTAAGGAATAAATACCCCGGTAAATTAAAAGTGAATCCTCTAAAGCTTTTGGTTTGTGACAATAGCAAACAGAACATTACAACTGATTAATGCCAGTTTTGTAAGTGTTTGAGAGTTAAGCATTACAACTCAGTCATACAAGGGTGGAGCTAGAGGTGGTTTGGTTGGGTCACTCGAACATCCTTTTTATAGGGCTTTTGGGGTAGATTTATTCGTTGAGATGCTTACTTTTTAAGTGTAAATATATTTACCCCCACAAACCATTTCTAACAAAATCGACAAAGTTCATTTATAAAATTCGTTGAACAATATAATTATTAAAAAGAATATGAGAAGAATATCATCATCATCATCATCATCATCAGTTTTGTTCAATCAGTCATAGTGAACAGCAGAAACAAGACATTAAAACAACAACATCATCATCATTGTCGTCGTCATCATCATCATTGACATATTCAGACAAAATCTCCGGATTTTTAATGAAGAAGTTTTGGCAGGCCTGATCTTGTACCTAAATGACTCTTATATCAAAAACCATTAAATAAATTTGCTATATAATGAAATATAGAAAATCCTCCTCTCTCCAACTTCCCAATTTTGTGTGACTTAAATAAATGTCACTTTCACTCAATTCATTTCAAAAGTCTGCAGCTTGAGAGAGTGGTATATTTTAACAGAAACATACTACAGAAAGTCAACAATGGCATGCACAGTTGAGCAACATTTTTGACGTCAGGCAAACATATGTGTGATTTCAGTATGACATGATTTAAAGCCTTTTTAAGCAAATTCATGCTCATGAATGACATCAACCAATTCATGAATGGACACAATTTCCTTCTCACAGCTACCTGTCTACTAAACATGATATACTACACCGTTAAGCTTTTCTGATAAGTGTGCAGAGTTGCCCCACAAAATTTCTTGTTTCTGGTCACCCAACCGCTTTTTTTCCGGGATTCTGGGTATTACGCGGTATTTGACAACAACATAATAATTTGTTTAATAATTTAATTATATGAAGTGCTGGCGGCCTGCCATATTGCTTATACCTGAGAAATGAGTGCCAGCTACTTTCGCAAATTATACTTGAATAATATCCAATCAGAAACCTTTGAATATAAAGAGAAACTGAAACACGACAAACCGTATGTTCTGGTTTTACAGGGCATCTTAAAAATCTTTATACTTAGATCTGTCAGTATCGGCTTATCTCAAGAGTTTCTGAGTGATTCGCCCTAAGTATTTTTTGCCAATTAAATTGATTTGTTTCACTTTATTTTAAAGAACAGGAGTTTTATACCAGCATTTATATTGAGGCAGACATCATCTTCTTCGTTATGATAGTAACAAATTTGCATGGGACCAATCAACCCATACAGTCTATAGCTTTGCATAATAATTATAATTTTGCAAATATTAGTGCCATGGTTATAAAAATAGCACCAACCTACCAACACTAATTGTTTTAGGCAGGACTGACAAATCCTTTGCCCGGTGCCCGCCGGCAACCAGCTTTGATCTGCCGAGCCAGCAAAATTTTAACGAGCTTGTCCGCCGGGCAACCATAAAAATCCGTAATTGGTTGCTTGGGGTGGTAATTAAAACAAGTTGTCTAATAAACAAAAATCTCACAGCAATTCAGCACCGCCTACCTGTATAAAAATTGTCCAATCAATGTTAATCCTTGATTAATTTGCACTACCCTACCCGCCTATATTTCGCAACAATCGGTACCATCTTTATCGCGAGATATTTTGATTCTCGCGAGATTATGCGGCAGCGTGATTACACAATCTGTCAAAACTGTCAAAATTGTGACAATTAAAAAGGTGTATATTTAGTTGTTTGTCGGCTCTTAATTAATTTTTGACAAGAAGTGATTAGGTAAGTTGGTTGCAAATGATTGAATCAAGTAGTTCACAGTGTTACTTAAATCGAGTGATTCCAAACTATATATCTTACAGTACTGACTAATCCGTTCATTCTACGGAAAATTTCTCAGTTGAATTTTAAAATAATTCTTTAATTTATTGATGTATATGCTTTACAGTGTTCAGTAGTTAATTAAGATTAGATTTTAGAATGGATCGTTTTGTGATACGAAGGTATAAGTTCTGCGATACATGTTGTCTAAAGTAGAAAGGGAGATAATAAGTTTGATTATTAAATTGATAAAAATACAAAATCTCCGCAAATTAATTCGTATGAGCTAAAATATTACTAAATAAATATGATATGAACAAAAGAGATGAAAAATTCTTTTCCTCACTTTAAGTTTATAATGTTATTTTCAGAGGACTGTTTGAATGAGGTACCAAGTCCAGCACCAGTGGCTTCTGAGGCTGATGAAGACCAAGATGATGAAGACTTCAGAGTTGAAGATTAAGATGACAATCCATGTTATTTTTATGTTACTGTATTAAGAACTCTCAAATTCAATGAAATGCGACAGTACATACATACTCTTTCGATCTGTGTCTTGAAAAATAGTGTGAGCTTGGAGTTACCAGTGTTTATAATCAGAATAAATTTGCATTAATTTAGAATGTGTTATATATTGCTAAACAAACTGTTTTGTTACGATTGACAATTTCGCGCGATTTTCCGGGCAACCAGATAAAAATTCTACTTGCCCAGTGGGCAACAAGAAAATTTAGGAATTTGTCGGTCCCTGTTTAGGCCTAATGGCTTCCAAGCAAAGCAATATTGGCCTTGGGAAAATCTGGTCAGCTCTAAGTATAGGTCAGAATATCAAAAAACGAATCTCTGGGTCAGTGACTAAATGAATCATGATACACAAGTCTATGTGTTTATATACATGTCTGTATACACGTATGCATGCATGGCAATTGGCAGTTCCTCATCGACATCGGCAGTATTTACAAATTTTATATAGCAGACCGCTGTCAATGTTACTGGTGCAGAAATGCAGAACACAGATTTCATTATCCTTGCTAAATGTTAAACCTACTCAAGGATTAAAGTTATGAAAATACATTAAATCTTTCAGGAATCGGGTAAATATAGTAAACATGAACACAAACAAACCGGTCCTACGTTTAAGAGTGTTCTCCCTTTCCAAGCGTTTAAAGCCCAACCCCCGTACTATACCGTACTATGAGTACACTATTGTTTTAAGTTTTATATATGTCTTAATTAAGGTGCAATTACTTTGTCTTATCATTGAATGTTTTCAGTCTTTTAGATGTAAAGCTACTGTATTTAAGTATGAAATAGTCTCTTATAAATCAATCATAATCGGTCACATTCATTTACAATTACATTTATATAATTTCAATGTATAAACTGAGTTATGTATATGTAATGTGAATGAGACTTTAATAAAATAATTGAATTGAATTTAATTGAATAAATATCAGTGAATCTGTGATTGATTTAAAATAAATTTACCTTTCAAATCCAAATTCTATTTTAAAGGTGAATCGTTTAATAATAACGTTACCATAAAAGTGTAAAATGTTTGCTAAACTGTTTTGAGTCCCTAGTTTGCATGGGATTTTCATTGTTATTTTGTTTCGTTGCCGCTTTAGTATTTAAGTGTAAACGAATACGAACTGTATTTACTTTGGCGCTTATGATTCGATATAGCAATTTTTCCAAGATATGACATATCGAATATTGAACTGAAAGGTTCGATATGTACTTTTCGTGAACCAAATTTTGTTGAGTGTATGTATGCAATACCTCTTAGAATAAAAAAGGAAAGTAGATAGTGAAATTCATGAGTTTAAATTTCTTCCGAACTGAGCATTTTTTCTTACCTTAATTAAATGACGTCGTTCATGTATCAACTGGATGTCAACTACAGTAACAACTATAATTCGCGAAACTGGTGTTTCTGTTAGTGAGAACCAATGTAATTTTGACAAATTTCTAGAATTTAATAGCACACATTTATTACTATAACTGTGTGATTGATAACCATTTAACTACGCTTGATGATGTACTTTTAAAAAAAATTTGATCGCATCGCCTTAACTTATTGGAAAACCAGATGACGGAATCGCCAAAATACCAGACAGTTAAATATTGTAACCAACTTATAGGGGTTATATAAAGACTTAACCATGGGACAAGCGTCAATGTTTGCTTTCAGGCGATGTCTTTTTGAGGATTGATATTTACAAATTGCAATGTCAACCGGTAAGTCATTTCCTTGTTCTAAAATTTTTTATAAGCTTCTTTAATCGTAGCCAAGACGCCTGGGTAGCCGCGATGTACCTATTTTTGCAAGTTTCTATTTATTTCTTGACCTTGTAAGTTAATATTTCAGATGTATTTCAAGCATTAAAAATATAATGTTAAATAAGATGATTTTATGGACTATAGTTTTCCATCAACAGAAGAATACCAGAGGTTTTCCAGCAAGATCTTGACGGAATCTCAGCTGAGGTCACTAGACTTCCCGAGACCGGATCCGAATGGTAATGTTGGCGATGCCAAACTGTACAGCGATCATTTTGGATTTCAAGAAGGTATTTTTGTGTTTTTGTCAAAATTTTCCTCAGAGAGAGAGAGAGAGAGAGAGAGAGAGAGAGAGAGAGAGAGAGAGAACTGGTAAAACCGTAATTGTGTGGACATTTTCACCATTTTTTACCGGACTCTTGGGGACCTATCGTAATTCTAAGGACATTGTGTGGGTCCCCACTGGTACGGTACTGCATTAAAATCCTTACGTCATGGTGAGGTCATAAAATGTATTAATAGCTATGTCCCCTCAAAAATGTGAGTAATGAAAACTTGATCTGACCCCATATATCATATAGGAAATCGAGAGAGGTGTCCCCAGAATGCGAGAGAGTTCTAAGATACCGTAACTGCGGGGACTCAAAACCATAGAGAGAGAGAGAGAGAGAGAGAGAGAGAGAGAGAGAGAGAGAGAGAGAGAGAGAGAGTGGATCGCGATCACTTTTTTATTAATTTGGTCTAAATGTACACAGACAAAGATAATTAAACAAATATTTATGATACAGAACGTTTTTGTTCTCAAAACATATTTACTAAACACGTTTCTATTTTTCATTTATGAATGGTTATATAAGATACTCGAGCGCATCTTTCTATTGAGTTCGTGCTTTATCATCAAACTAACACAGATATCTCTTGAAAAAAACAAAACTTTTCACTCTGATGTAGTTTATTAAAATAATCCCCAATAATAAATATTGAAACAAATATTTTGTTCGATTAAAAAATACGCACTTGGCATGATTTTGGCCAACATATAGTTTTAATAGAACTTACTGCCGCTATTACAATGTTATCTACTGCACATTATATTTCATTTATTTACGCGCGATTAGTTAAAACATATTAATCTTTCATTTAGGGCAACAACTACAAATCGTGAACAATGATACTTTTGAACCCATGATCCCTTCATTAACAAAACGCATTACGTTATATATTTACCCGATAGTAATGAACTTACATGTACTAGCTTCTAACTTCTACAACAAATTTTAAAGATCCAGTTATATTTCAGGTCGGTGTAAAAGATGCGATAAGCCGTTTGACATGACCTTCGCCAGGAGGACCCAGTGCTACTTCCATACAGGGAGAGCGTTACGATATGGTAGATGTAACATATTTAATAATCAGTCACTCACGTGATCTAACCAGCCGTGCGCTTGATAGCCACTTCAGCCACACACACGATAACTACTCACCAGGCGATAACCAGTCTCACACACGATAAGAATTCAGCTCAGAATTCCCACTTTTCGTTTCAATTTTCACGAAGCTGTTAACGATTTTGAATGCCCGTTGTTGTTGAAAACAAAACGTCACAGCCGAATAAAAGTTGATACGGTTTATGTTATAGGATATAAATAAATGGTTGTATATATCATATAAACCTTAGGCCTTCGTCATAGATATTACTTGTACTCTTTATGTATATTTTAGATGGAAGGCAACACCCGTATAGTTGCTGCGGAAGGAAACTTGGATCAAATGGCTGCATGACAGCTCCGGTAACAAGAAACTATTGTTAGGCCAGAGAAAATAAGGTTCTCATTTCCACCTGCCCCTGTCTTAACCGTCTGTCTCGATCAAAGACATTAGTCATCTGATTAAAGTTTGGTGTCTCTGATGTTATTGGTTTTCACGTGCATTTGGACGAAATACACGGTTTGCTTTAAGTATTGCAAGAAACAAATGCGATGAGATAAGTTGTATTTATGTTCGAAGTTAATGTTCTAATCACTCAGATATAAAGCTCAAAACTAAAAATAAAACATATTTGCCATCAGGCCGCCCTCCTTCTAAACTGCGGAAGAAAATCTAAAAACTATAACCACTTTCTTTAGCCTTAATTGTTTAGCTGCTGTCCCAGAGGTCTAATGCGCAGGGTGGAATGCAAGATTTGGGACATTCTTTGGATAGTTACACGATAATTTCCAACATTTTGGCTAAATGCCTATGAAATCTTGCTGCGTGAAAAGAGGGTTCAAGCAACCCCACTGAACCACCTCTGGATCCACACCTGATCCGTTATTATGATTATGATTATTATGGAACGCATAACAGGCTCATGATTGCATAAACAACTAAGAAAAAGCTACTTAACTCAAATTGTCTGTCCCAGAGCGGAGCGGTATTGTCATAAATTACAAGGTGAAGAAAGATCTTTTGCAAGACCCAGTGTCATATGTTTGAATCAATTTGTGAAAACTTTAGAGTCACGTGCACAAGGGAAATCTGTACCTGGACATGAAAGGTTACGAGAAGACGGAGACCAGAGACCCACCAGTGGACGGGAACCATGGAGTCTATGCTCTAGACACAGAATCTGTAAGTGCTAAATAGTATCGTTAACCAGGTCCCAAGGTTATAAAACTGAGAATGGAAACCAGTCTCAAATCTCAAGCATCTGATTGGCTGAAATGTTTCAAATCTCTGTTTTATAACCTTCAGCCCAGCAATTCGTATTAAGAAAACTAACGTTTACTTTCGACATCTGTTATTTAAATAATAAAATGTAAAATTAAAGTGTATGGGGTTAACGATATGAATGTTTCTGTGTATCAGGTACATACGAAGAAGGGGCTGGAGGTGTGTAAGGTTTCTGTGATTGATACCAAACTGAATGTGGTATATGATCAGTTCTGTCAACCGACATCAGAAATAATTGATTACAATACCAGGTAAGTAACACTTAAATTAAAATGAAATCCTCATAAAGAGAGAAACATTTTCTACTGTCTCATGTCACTTATATAATAATCGCCAATTACTCCAAGAAAAGCAACTCTTGCAGGTGCCTTACTGATATGCATCTTACTTCCCTTATTTCCCAGAACATAGATGGTTCAGCATATCAGAATAAAAAAATGAATTGCAATAAAAAACAGATAATACGTATTTTAGTGTTTCTTTCATTAATAAACCATCTAGCTGGTACCAGGCTGAAATAAATCCAACGTTGCCCAGCATTAGCCTCGCCAGTTCTCGGATGCAGCAATTATGGCAAGCCAAACATGTATTTATTAACTGCTTTTAACAGCTAATAATGTCGATAGGCTGTTTAATAGAACATCGCGAGAGTCACACCGTGAGCGACCAACACAATTTTATAAAACTCAAACTTCCAATTTTCTTTCACATGGTCAATTAAAAAACTCAGTTGTGACTTTTTTTTATTAAATAATGCATCATTAGGGCCAATTTTGCATCTATAATGACAGTTTAAAGCATAATTCAAATTCCCCCAAAATATTTATTTTTACATAGATGGAGCGGTATTAGTGCTAAAGATTTAGAGGACGTGACAAAGACCTTCGAGAAGCTCCGTGCTGATCTCCTCGGACTGTTCTCTGCTGACACTATCATCGTCGGCCACGGTGTAAGCCTCGATCTAATCTCACTCAAGGTAATCTACGTTTTCGGAACTTCTTACTTGCGTACGACCTGTTTTGTTACAAGCTTATCTTCTTGCGATTGCTTTCTAAGACCGGCAATCACTGATAATTAAACGTCTTGGTCAAAGAATGCGAAAGGATGAAGTATTCAAACAAAATTTTAATACGAATAACATGAAAAATGTTCTAATTCTTCAGTTTATGAAGTTTTTAAGCTACGTCGTGATCAAGACACGAATACAGAGATAAACCTCACACAGTTCACTCCAAACTCTATGTCTACCAATAGTACAAGATGTTTGCATATTTCAGATAATTCATGACAAAGTTGTGGACACATTAGTTCTGTACCCTCACAGGCTAGGTCCGCCGAGGAAGAGATCCTTAAAGGACATAGCCGAATCCGAGCTCGGGGTCAACATTCAAAGTGATGGTAAGATGATGATACTTGCTGGAACTCTCCCATTCATGGGAAATCGTGACTACTTTTTTTTCGTCAGTCAAACAAAGATGACTTTAGTTTTTTGCATGAGATCTGAACATTGTCATAGCACTGAAGGGACAGGCATGATGACGAAGAAGCGATTTCACGATGACAAGTAAATGAGCGTTTATATCTTCACGTTCGTTCATACGCATAATTGTGCCTTGGTAATTTTGCTACTCTGACTTTGGGCATTAGAACGGGGGCCGAAACAAATCACTGTAAAAGAAGTACTGAAGGCTGCATGAATAAAGAATGACTTGCTTGATCTTAAAACGTTAGTTCTCAAAGATGGAATAACACCGACAGAAAGTAGTTATGACTATTTCTAGCAGCAGCTCATCTCAAAGATGAAATAACACCGACAGAAAGAAGTTATGACTATTTCAAGCAGCAGCTCATCTCAAAGATGTAATAACACCGACAGAAAGTAGTTATGACTATTTCTAGAAGCAGCTCATTGTGATACGAGAGAGCATTTCATTTATTGTTTTAAAAAGCTTCAGCTTTTTATATTTTAAGTTAATATACAAACATTCAACAAAATGTTGTCAACTCTTTTCAGAAGGACATGACAGCGAGGAAGACGCAAAGATCGCCATGAGACTGGCGCTGAGGAAAGTCTAGACCATGCCCTCAAGTAACAGACGTCAACTCAGCCGGCCAGCTTATACAGCGACAAACTTCCCATAATTAATGTACAATGTTGTATTTTCTATTAAACATTGATTTGTTAAATTAAGTGAATGAATGAATGGACTTTATTTATATAGGGTGACCCAGTTAGCCAGGGACTAATCTCCCTTGGGGCCCTCTTAGCAATGCATACAAAATATGTACAATACAATGCAAGTACATGAAAATATCACTTTACACACAGTTAAAATGAATAACATGGAAAATATAAATGTCAGTAGTATTATTTTAACAAAGAAAAATATAAACATAATGAAAACAAAATTACTTTTGTACACACAAAAACAAAAATGCAGACAAATATAAACATAATGAAAAAAATACTTTTGTACACACAAAAACAAAAATGCAGACAAATATAAACATAATGAAAAAAAACAAACTTTTGTACACACAAAAACAAAAATGCAGACAAATATAAACATAATGAAAAAAAACCACAAACTTTTGTACACACAAAACAAAAATGCAGAAAGTCTTTTATATATACTTGTAGATATGTAATGATAGTCATTTGAATTCATACTGTGTTAATTTAAATTTATGAACTTGTTAACCACATGGTGAACTTTCTTGAAAAAATGTTAATGTTATTTGAATTTCTGATATTTAATGGTATTTTGTTCCAAATCATTGGACCGGAATATGACATGCTTGTTTTGCAAAGTTCAGTTTTTGGTCTTGGAATAAAATAATCAAGATTGCTAACATTTCGTAAGTTTTCACCACTGGTTCTATGCTCAAACATAGATGAAATATCTTCAGGCACTAAACCTTTATTCACCTTATACATGAACTTTGCTTTCTGAAGCAGAATTCTGTGCTGAATATAAAGAGCATTGATGCTCTTCATTGCTTCTTTAAAATTTGTGTATTGATATCCTAGGATGACTTTGCATTTAGGAATTAATTTAGATAGGAAAGTGATGCATACGTACACATTAATTATTTATATTTATTTTGCGTCTTTCAAATAATGAACGCGTTTTTTTGGTTCATTATCATTTACATTTTATTTAAATTGAAATTTAAGACTTCATTTTTTATTGTCCTTTTAAACTTGCGTATTCAACATTGTCTTTTTGGAGGAAGCGGAAACCAGAGCCAGTTAGATAGCATGAAAACAAGGTCTTGGAGTGATGCAACCTGACATCTTTTTAAAGAGCAATTCTTTTGACATGTTTAGAGACTGTAAATAGAGACAAGTAAATCATTAATGCAGAACAAGATGGGCACATGTTGATAGTATAATGCTTCCGATACATGTTGGAAAGCAATGAGTACATGAAATAACGTAAAATGATATGCGGTTCAAACGTATGGTTCAGACTTCAATGCGTACTAAATGATGTACCCTGGCATACACGAAAATCTACACAAATATAGGTAAATTATAAAATATTACTGTTAAAAAATCATCGGCTAGATCGCCTTAGTGATCTTAACAACGACGCTGTCCATTACGACTTTCAAGGCCATGGGTTAAAATCCCATTAGTGATCCTTTTTTAAAGACATCTTATTTTTATAATGTTTCATTTGTTTTATAGAGGAATGAGAAAAATGCATTAATTTCTATGATTAAAAACTGAGCATAAGAGATTGAATAAATATTATGCAAAAAAGAAGTGTTAAATACACGAATCGAACCTACGACCAAACTTGCCTTTTGAAAAGTTTAGCATGGATGACTGCGCTTCTGGCCTCTCGCATGATGAGACTTACCTTAACACTTGTCCACTTTATAATACACGATTATTTACATGTTACGCCAATGCAAAGTATACATTGGCAACTGATCTTGTTAATTAGTATGTTCGATATAGATAGCAGATATGATAAAATATTGGCCTGCATTTATTAGCATGTTCGTTTATCATTGGTGGTTGAAAAAAAAATCCCACTAACACGGATCACTTTTTTTTTCTGAAAAACATGATGGAATCGCTAAAAGTAGAGAGTTACCTCATATGACCAACTTACAAGGGTAGGTATAAAATGGCCCGAACATGGGAAGACGCCATTGCGTGGTGCCTTCGTGCAATTTAAAGATATTTGAAAATTATCAACTGCAATGTCTACAGGTAAGATATTTTTGTCCATATTTTTGTAATAACGAAGATTTGTGAAACTTTTCTTTTCAGCTTCAGACCCCTTTTCAGAATAATCTCACTTTTTATATCCGTCATAGGTACTGTAGGGGTCGAGGAACCATCCCGTCTTGGGTACTGTATGGGTCGGGAACCACCCCGTCAAAGGTACTGTAGGGGCCGGGGAACCACCCCATCATAGGTACTGTAGAGTTCGGGGAACTACCCCGTCAGAATTACTGTAGGGGTCGGGGAACCACCCCGTCATAGGTACTGTAGGGGCCGGGGAACCAACCCAATCATAGGTAGTGTAGAGCCAGGAAACAATCCCCGTCATAGGTACTGTAGGGGTCGGGGAACTACCCCGTCAGAATTACTGTAGGGGTCGGGGAACCACCCCGTCATAGGTTCTGTAGAGGCCGGGGAACCAACCCAATCATAGGTAGTGTAGAGCCAGCAAACAATCCCCGTCATAGCAACTGAAAGGGTCGCGGAACTACCGCGTCAGAATTACTGTAAGGGTCGAGGAACCACCCCATCATAGGTCCTGTAGGGGCCGGGGAACAAACCCAATCAGAGGTAGTGTAAGGGCCAGGAAACCATCTCCGTCATAGGCACTGTAGGGGTCGGGGAACTACCCTGTCAGAATTACTGTAGGGGTCGAGGGACTACCCCGTCATAGGTACTGAAGGGGCCGGGGAACCACCTCGTCATAGGTACTGTAGGGGCCACGGAACCACACCGTATAGGTACTGTAGGGGTCAGGAACCACCGCGTCATAGGTACTGTAGGGGTTTGTTATTTAGCGGTGTTGAAAGGTTGAAAGTTGACTTCCAGCTTCAATAAAACACTTCGAAATTTAGTTTTATGAGTTCTTTTGCTCTCCATTACTTTTCTGTATTTGAAGATTACTGAGGCTATTTTGTGTTTATTTTGCTTGCATTGCCCGTGAATTATTCAGTCCGAATACTTTTTAGCGTAATATTCCTATAAAATCAGTTTTTTTTTCGTTTAGCGGAAGAATACCAGAGATTCTCTTGTAAGGTGTTGACGGAGCCTCTGCTTAGGAGGCTTGATTTCCCGAGACCTGATCCAAATGGTAAAGATGGCGTTGTCAGACTGTACGGAGATCATTTTGGATTCCAAGAAGGTATTTTAAAATGAATTTAAAAGCCTCCCACCCCAAAATGCTTTATGTATCTCAATACATCTTTTTAAATCGATAACTAACCTGTTGATAAACTTCGATCAGTTTAACCTTCAGAAATTGCGGAACTACTACGCATTAGGTGCTGTATTTGTGGAAACCCGAATACGGGCGTATTTTCAGAAAAAAATGTATTGCGCATTATTATTTGATTTGGTAACATAAGTTGATATTTAATGACTGACATTCGGATCGACAAACTTATTTATTGTGACACTTCATTAATCGCCATTGATTGTAAAGTGCGCCACTGCGGAATTCTTTTATTACCATTTCATTATAATTTATATAGGTTTTAAATTCCGCCTATTTACTGTTTTAAAAATGCGCACATTTCAATCCTTCGCATAAGAATGTCTTTGAAATAGTTCAAAAGTTCGCCAATTAATCCCTTGGGTAACAGTCAATTTCGGAAAATTAGCCATTAAAGTCTTTAAACTCTTGTGACTTTCAACAATTAAAAAACATTCATAATTTAATATCAGAATGGAAGTGTTGCACAATAAGTTTGACTTTAAAATTAAATACTATAATTGCATCATTGTTTATTTCGGTGTTCAGTTTGGGTTATCGTGTCGCAAAAGAACAAAGGGACAAAAGCGAAGGGACGAATGCGTAGGAGAGAAGGGATGAAGGGCAAGACGTAGCGTACCGTGATTACTAATTTACAGATTCTGCAAATTTGGTTATTTGATAAATGTTTCAGGGAGATGTAAAAGATGCGAGAAACCATTCGATGTGACCTTTACCAGGAGGACAGAGTGTGACTTTCACACCGAAAAATCTCTGAGATATGGTACACACAAATCTAACATTTAAAAAATAACAAAAATGTCGAATTTGTAATATACTTCACAAATTCAAATATAATAAAAGTCAACAACAGATGCTGCTTTAATTTTTGTAACATTTTCGTAATACTTTAATATAAAATATAACTATAAATTAACGTTGATGAAAACAAGTTTCATGCATATTTCAGGCGGAAGGCAGCACCCCCATGGTTGTTGCGGAAAGGGCCTCGGATCAAAAGGCTGTCGCATCGCTGCGGTAACGCTTCTTTTTATTTCATCTGATTTGAATTCTTCTTTTCTTTTCACTTTTCCCTTAATTCAACGGTCTATTACAAATCTTAAAATCAATACACTGTATGGAACGCCAAAGGTGTCTCGTGTTTCAATTTTGAGGCATGTTATTTAAATGTCAGTAATTCCTAGTCGCGTAGTGTTATATTTTTATGTTGTTTTTTTATTATCTTTTGTCATTGTTTAATTGTTATCATATACTTCATGGTTGAGCTCTCAAACATTGTTTTGGTAAATGCTTATTGAAATGCTATATATAACAATGCTACGTTGAAACTAAAGGATTGTTATAAAAAGCCATTTGTCTGTATTTGTATTGTTGTACGCGAATAAGCAATGGTGTCTTGTTGAAACCCCGAACAGTAACATGACTTAAACCTGCATGCTTCTAAAATAAACATGACTGAAACTGAACTTCCTTTGTCCAAACACAGGTTAGTCTATTTTTTAACAAAAATGAACCCGTTAAAACAATGGTAGTTTAGGCCCTATGTGTCTTTGCCGAGACATAAAATATTTGATAATGGTAAAAAATTTAAGGTAAAATAGCAGTTTTGAATTCGTATTAGGAAGTAAAAGAACAAAGGATATCATATAATTTTTAGTAAAACGTTGCGGCATCAATGTTTCGCAGATTTGGCTTGAAAGGAATTTGACTTGACAAAAAAAACCAAACACCTTAAAAATTGAAATAAGCGAAAAGAAGACATACAATTCTAACATATCGACAAACATGCGTGAAAAACAGCATATTCATCGAACCATCATGTCCAACTAGAGTATTGCAAGAAGTCACCAACAATGGTGAGAAAGAACGTTTTGAATGAAAGAATGTAGTATTTGCATTTCACGTTCAAGTAAGTAAAATCTTTGTATGACACAATAACGGAATGTATACTTTAGAGTCACGTGTACAAGGGGAATCTTTACCTGGACATGAACGGCTACCGGAAGACAGAGACCAGAGACCCGCCAGAGAACGGACACCATGGGGTATATGCACTCGACACAGAATCAGTAAGTTCTGGAATTAATTGTAAATGATGCTGTTTTTTTAATCTCGATGTCGACTACTTGGTGGCTACATTGTCAAAATAATGCTGGCAATGTAGAATCTCTGATAAAAATATTCTTAAATAAAAATAATTCCGATATTGTGTCAATCGCTGCGTACAGCTATCTCTATACTAGATAGTAATTACGGGTAGTTAATAATCAAGTGCAGTGACGCTACGGTGCCGCGCTGCTAGTGATTCAAACTGGTACGGATATTTTTGGCACAGAGGAGTTTATTCCTTGGTTTTCGCTTCCTGTAATTTTTAAGGTGTAGCAAAATGTAAAAACGAAAACTGTGCGGACTTTGATTTCGGACGGTGATAAATGATATGCAGAGAGCGCAACTGCTCACCTTCCTCGTCATAACAGACCTTTATGAGCTCTTGGAACCCTAGATAATACATGTTAAACCGTTCTTTTTAAAACCAAGAGATTACTTTGTAATGAGACTCATTTCAATGGTCAATAGCAAGCATCTTAACTTAAAACTCAAATCTCAAAAGTTTTCATTGAATTTACTCAGAATATCGCGTAAACAATGTTTGTGTTTATTCAGGTACATACGAAGAAGGGGCTTGAGGTGTGTAAGGTTTCTGTGATTGATACCAAACTGAATGTGGTATACGACCAGTTCTGTCAACCGACTTCAGAAATAATTGATTACAACACCATGTAAGTAAATACTTTTAGAAAATCATTTTTTAAGATCAAAGAAAATCTCCTGTTTTACTATATACATTAATACACTCACCCAAAGTTCTAATTGGTCACTTTTTTGTAGAAGAAAGACATTGAAATCACTCTTTATTAGTGATCATATGGCAACATCAGTCTTCAACTTCAGCTTTAATCTTGTAATAATTGACTTTGGAACAGTCTGGCGAGAGTAATCATTAATTTTTAAATAGTACATGTATTTCCTTTTGAAAAAGTGATCGAAGAAAGGGACATGTCCCAATATTATAAAACCAAGATTGGAGACCGGTTTCAAATCTCAAGAATCTGAAAAGCTGAATTGAAGAGTCTCGAATCTCAAACATCTGATTGGCAGATATTGACACTTCTATATTTCAGGCAATCATATGGTTGAGATTTGAGACTGACCTCCAGTCTTAGTTTTGTAATCTTTCGTCAAGGTCATCGTATCAAATGTTATTATGACTAATAACTAAAAGTACCAGTGTGTATAGCATGTCTGTATTAACTAACGGTTTCTAACTAGATGGAGCGGAATTAAAGCAAAGGATCTAGAGGGAGTAAGAAAGACATTTGAGGAACTCCGGGACGATCTGCTGGAGCTGTTTTCCGCCGACACGATCATCGTTGGCCATGGTGTCAACCACGACCTTATCTCTCTTAAGGTAACGTTTACAAGCCAATTTGTATGTGGAGCTAATATTACAATTCTTACTGTCTTCCCTCGGTATATATGCAATACGAGATGTATGTATCATTGTAATTAGTAGATTTGTTAATAAAATATTCTGCTGTTTTTCATACTGCAATTGATTGGAAAACAATTAAACTTGTTTTCATTCTGTAGATTGACAGAAGGCTTAACGGATACAGATCTTGCAATTACAACAGTGGTACATGTGTACATGTGCGAATATATCCTTTTTTCAGATTTTCAAATCACTTACCACTAAACATTAATGGAAAAAACCTACTATACTAATAATTAAGATCTTCATAATAAAGTGTTGCCATGACTGTAAGATATATTGCGAGTATGCTTTTCAGATCATCCACGACAAGGTTGTGGACACAGTGATGCTGTACCCCCACAAGCTGGGTCTGCCGAGGCGGAGATCTTTGAAGGAGATCGCCGAGACAGAGCTCCGCGTCACCATTCAAACTGGAGGTACGTAGGACTTTCTGTTTGTTTAACGAACTCAACAACATACAGTAAGAAACATTTAATCATATCGTCAGATTTAACATGCACGATGAACAACGTAGGTTAAACATGATAACTGGATTAGTATTTATATTTGAAACAGAACATATAAACATACCGATCCAGAATTTAAAGTGACTATCGCCAACATCAACCAACATTCTATTAAAGAATATATGTCTTCTCCGGCAGTACATATGCTCACATAAAGTATCGACTGTTGTGTCATTACGAATATTTGTTTGTTAAAAGACAGAAAGTAGATGATCTTTCTCGTAATCAGATTCTATATCATCGTCATGACATTCGGCGGAAATTCCAATCACTGTATTACATTATTGTGAGATAACTGTAAACGTTGTGATCTGTTTTCAGAGGGACATGATAGCGAGGAGGATGCCAAGATCACGATGAGATTGGCGCTAAGGAAAGTCTAGAGACCTTCCTGCACCGAACGGAGGCTCCCCCAGCCGACAGGCTTATTTAAGGAAACGAGAAATCAAGCTTGTGTATAACTGGATAATTAAATAGTAGTAGAGTTTTCCAAGAAACACTAATTAGTTTAGTTGAGCAGATTTGTGACAAAATTCTTAAACGGTCGCACAATTTACTTCAAATACACTTAACTATATGGAAAATAAATTATATTCGTATGAGAAGAGCATCATGTGAAATGAAGATGCGGTACTATTAGCTTTGCCGGTGCTTTTTACGCCAAAATGAAAACATTTAGATAACATGGACGCACAAGTGACATAGGAAAACACCGCAACACTTCAACAAATTTGTTCAAGGCTGAAGATTATTATGTTTTATTTTATTATAAGAATATTTATATTGAATTTATATATCAAATCATAGTGCCTCTAGCTGGGAGCGAACCCGCACCGTCACGGCGACTGGGCCTAGCCCTGCAATTCCTGCGACGCAACCAATTGAGCTAACTGGGACAACCCCAAAAAAGGTTGATCGGATAGCCCTGATATACGTAACAATCACTGCATGACATTGGTAACGGGTTATTTTTACTGATCAAATGCAATTTATATTTTGAAAAAAACAACTTTATTAACGTTTGTGATATCTAAATAATGTGAATATTTCCATTAATATCTACATTTTTTGGATAAAATTTTACCAACCATTCAACTGAATTTGTACGAACTGTCATCAGAATTTATGAATTCGTCTCATTTGTGAAAAGCAAAAAAACATCATTTGTCAAAATTGATAACTTGGACGCACAACGGTGATAGGGACACTACAACAAACACTGAAATACTGAAGACGTTTTTCCTATTTTTATGCCCCCCTTCGAAGAAGCGGGGGTATATTGCTTTGCACATGTCGGTCGGTCGGTATGTCGGTCGGTATGTCGGTCGGTATGTCGGTCCGTAGACCACATCTTGTCCGATCAATAACTAGACAACGCTTTGTGATACAGTCCTTATATTTGGTGTGGAGGTTGGTCATGACCAGTAGAAGACCCCTATTGATTTTGGGGTCAGTAGGTCAAAGGTCAAGGTCACAGTGGCCTTGACCACAAAAACCTTGTCCGATCAATAACTAGACAACGCTTTGTGATACAGTCCTCATATTTGGTGTGGAGGTTGGTCATGACCAGTAGAAGACCCCTATTGATTTTGGGGTCAGTAGGTCAAAGGTCAAGGTCACAGTGGCCTTGACCACAAAAACCTTGTCCGATCAATAACTAGACAACGCTTTGTGATACAGTCCTCATATTTGGTGTGGAGGTTGGTCATGACCAATAGAAGAACCCTATTGATTTTAGGATCAGTAGGTCAAAGGTCAAGGTCACAGTGGCCTTTGCATACAAAAACGTTGTCCGATCAATAACTAGACAACGCTTTGTGATACAAACCTCATATTTGGTGTGGAAGTTGGTCGTGACCAGTAGAAGACCCCTATTGGTTTTGGGGTCAGTAGGTCAAAGGTCAAGGTCACGGTGGCCTTGACAACAAAAAACCTTGTTCGATCAATAACTAGACAACGTTTTTATTTTTATTTGTATAATAAAATAAAATACTTCTCAGTGTAAAGTTGTGATTATTTTTCCCCATGACAATTTCAAGTAAAGATATATATTAATGATCCATAACATTAATTTTAAACTATTTCAATATATGCCGTGTCATAAATAGGCACTGATTATCACTCACTTGTGTTTATTAAATGCTTTGGTTTCGTATGGATGGTCACTAAAGCCTGCACATTACCGGAATTGACATAACACTAGAGCTACTATATCTCCGCCAATAGCAAATATTTGATTTAAATTACAATAAAATCCTTTGTGTTAGACTAGGTTAATCTACACGCGCTTATGTTTGTCGAGGTAAATGTAATCCTCTCATTGGATGACCTGGTTATTGATATATAGGAGTTCCACCGTCTTGTAAATTGCTTTCATGACTGGTACCCTTCATTGCTAAAGCTTACAAAAGTCTCTAA
This sequence comes from Corbicula japonica, assembly GCA_038501625.1. Classification (NCBI taxonomy): domain Eukaryota; kingdom Metazoa; phylum Mollusca; class Bivalvia; order Venerida; family Cyrenidae; genus Corbicula; species Corbicula japonica. The sequence goes on along the minus strand of JAZAYU010000178.1, from coordinate 813,913 downwards.
ATTTCCAAAAATTTAAATTCAATGCTAATAGATATCACTTGCACGTCAGGGGGGGGGGGGGGGGGCATTTGTGTTTGACAAACACCTCTTGTTATTATAAAAATATATTTTTATATCGATATTTATATATTGAATGTAATTTATAAATTAAACTTTAGAATTTACGTTTGAAAGATAATATTAAACTGGTATAACGAATTTCTCCACTTCTCTATCAGTTGTCGTCCTTGTCTAACATAAATTTCATTCTCGGGTTTTGCCATTGAATCGTGCTAATTCGATTCTGGTCGTTTATCACAGCATGTCCAGCTTGAACGCCCAAAACTATGAAAATCAACATCCATGATGGCGGATCGGATGTTATTGAAAATTTTGACACATCTATAATTTTCAGGTCAAGGGCAAGTCTAAGATTCCACGAACATATACAAACTTTATACATCACGCATGCCATAAAGTTTTCAGTTTCCAATGAATCGTTATTCCCCGTTGGTTTCCGGCTAGTGAAAAGTTAAATAAAGAAATTCTCGCTTAACTGAGTGCCGTATAAACTATAAATAAGATGTACGCGTTTTATCTTGCTCGTTGTCAATACCGCATGCCTTGGGGTTTGTATTGTTATCGTAGGGAAGAGTTCAAAGTCATGTTCCATTTTATTCTCAACCTTCATGGAATAATTTTCATGTTTTGTTTGATCATCAGTGTCCTTGGAAACATATTCATATTCACTTTCGACATACTCGTATTCATGTTCCGTGTCGCTCTCTGCTGTAACACAATTACGTGTGTGTTCTTTTTTGTTATCCAATGCCGAAGATCTACATGTGAAATTGCTTTTATTTTCTAATGAAACCTTTTTATCGTCCTTGTCGGTTTTGTTCTGGAAGTTCACAGAATCACTTACTGCCATGTTGCTTGCAAATATTTCTGAAGGTCGTTCGCTCTCAGCACTTCTTTCTGTAAAGGTCGTAGGTTCGCTGCTGCTGTTTGATTGATGATGACAATTAATGGACACACATACTAGGACACGAGTTGTCGTTCTGTTTTGCGATTCCCCTGATGCCTTATAATAATAATAATAATAATAATAATAATAATAATAATACCTGTTGTAGAATAATCACACAGGCATGTGTTTTCGAGTTTATGGGGGTTGGGGTCAGGGGATGTGTTTTCTGAGTTTGGCGATTCCTCATATGAATATTTTACTTTTCTATTAATTATGACGGGGAATCTTCATATATAGCATATACTCAAAGAACGACAACAATACAATTATATTTTTGGGATGACTCTGGATGAATTACAGGTAACAGTATAGTCAAGTAATGGTGCTTATTATATTACAATAAATATGTAACTTATATACCGGTACCTGTTTCTAACAATCCACAGCAGTCTGAAAAAATACATTCATTAATTAACTAATTAATATTTTTCAAATGTAGTTATAAATCTTAAAAAGTTAAATGGAATTGAACCTTTGGATAATGTATGTGATTTCACAGAAGCTAAAACAGCTTTTTTTTATTTAAACATTTATAATATATGTGGACAGTCAGCCTGTATCATGTTTTAATCAACGAGTGGGGTTAACATCCCATGGACAAGGCAGTCTTTATAGGGTCTCTGATGTACTGTTTCTCATTCGAAAAAGAACCAATCATTTTTACTGATGTGTGTATTTCAATTATACCAATTCAGAACCAAGTCACATATTTTAATACTTGTATGCGTTCTATCATTTCAGTTACAATGTAAGTAATTTAATCTTTCAATTTGTATCGGATGTAAAAATGCGCTCCGAGAAAAGAAACGCTTTGTCTGGCAATAATATTACAACGGAAATGTTCTGATACGTTTGCAACATTCGCATGGTGGAAAATCTTGCTCAGAAATAGCTGTTTTGTGCCTGGTTACCCACTCTTCCCCAACACGAAATGAAGTTGCTTAAATGCCGGTTTTCCCATTAGCATCGAGTATACCTAACATCTTATTTCCTTGCATTTCACATTTTTATTTTTATAATTTTATATAGTTTTTTTTACATTTAAATCATTTGAAATTGTAAAAAATACGTCACAATGGTAAAAAATTAGGCAACAACCTTTTCTCAGACATGTTTAAGATTAACAACGGCATGCGTTCGGAGTTATTCAGTATCTCATATTTTATTTTGATTTATTTAACTTATAAATACCATTATTTGTCATTTTAGATCATAGTAGCAAAGATTACCTCTGAAACCGTGACCAGGTGCGCTTTAAGTGTATTCCAGTAATGTTAGCGGTGAGGGTGTGCGTGTAAGGCGTGGGGATCTTTTTGCTAGAAGAGTATCCATGCATAGAGTGCGAAGAATGTAAGCAATTGACTTTCATTTGAGTGCTAAACTTAACTTAGTCCGTTGTTTCAAACAACTTAGAATGTGCTGAGATTGCGAGAGGTTTCATGATCAGTTATATGTTATATCCATACTCGTAGACAAACCACCCTTGCGAACATGAGAGTAGTATGAGCAACGGTAAAGGGTTTTGACTGCGCATGCGCGGCGGCCATATTGGATATGGTCATGAGGTCATATTGGAGGTAGTGCGCATGTGCGGTACTAAATTTAGAATGACATCACGGTGTTATTTTAAGAATGACATTTAAAATAACATGATCTCCCGGAGGTATACGGAGCTGACTCGTATACCCGATCTAGAGCTTGGTTCGCGTCCATTGAGGGTCAGGGACTCGGCTCTAGACGGAGAGAAAATGTCAATAGCATTACATAGAACATTTTGAGACGTTTTGTTCGATACCTAACACGACAAGTTTTATTCTAGAAATAACGCAGATAATCCGTTTGTTCCGCATGAGTAATTTCGGTCTGTTTTGCTATTTAACCTGGATTTGCATCCAAAAGGACTTCAAACCCCGCCCCTAAAAGTAAAGATATTTTTGTAAGAGTAGGCGTTGGTAGCATTAATAACAAAATGGCCGGGTATATGGTGTGGGAATGACGTTGCTGTTTCTTGAATTTCTCGTTCCTAGTTCGATCTGGCTTTTTCCGTTGCCGCCGCGAAAGACGCAAAAATGCCATACGTTGAACAGCTTTTGTCACGCATTATCACAAAAATGACACATATTGAATCGTTTTTAACAGAAAATAATGCATTTTCCCGTAAGGTCCTGAACAGTTTTTGTCATTGATTGACAAAAAACATAAAATGCTGAACGGTTTTTGTCACGCATAGACACAAAAATGACACTCGTTGAATCGTTTTTGACCCTTAACAATGTATTTTCCCGTATGGCGCTAAACAAAATTTTTCATGGTTTGACGCAAAAATGTCAGTCGTTGAATACTTTTTGTCACGCATTATCACAAACATGACACACTTTGAACAGTTTTTGTCACGCATTAACACCAAAAATGACATTCGTTGTTTCGTTTTTGACCCCACTGTGCTTTTTCCCGTAAGGTCCTGAACAGATTTTGTCATTGATTGACACAAAAACTTAACATGCTGAACAGTTTTTGTCACGCAAAGAAACAAAAATGACACTCTTTGAATCGTTTTTGACCCTTAACAATGTATTTTCCAGTAAGGTCCTGAACAGTGTTTGACACATGAATGACACACGCTCAATCGGTTTTTTACCCTTTTGTCTAAATTTAGAAACAGTGTCATCGTTTTTTATTGTGATTGGCTGTTCGTATTTTAAGAAATCTCGTCATAGTTTTGCAGCTAGTTATTTTAACCAACATAGGCGATTTAATGAGTTTTCCATCAAGCACACTAAATGCAAAATAGACACGCCTCACTGCTATTTTGGCGATTTAATGACTTTTCCAATTACTGCAGCTTTACGCCGTATCGCTATTTTTGGCAATTCAATGAGTTTTCCATCAAGCGCACTTTACGCCTGAACGCAAATTAGACACGTCTCACTACTATTTCGTCGATTTAATTACTTTTCGATCAAGCGCACTTTACACCTGAATGCAAAATAGACACGCCTCACTGCTATATCCGAGATTTAATGGCTTTTCCAATAATCCCAGCTTAATGACTGATCACATCGGCAATTTAATGAGTTTCCCATCTGATTCTAAAAATAGGGTCTGGAAACGGTATGACCATAATCGGAAGATCACGTGTGAAGATCGTGATGTTGAAAATAGATAAGTATCCTAATCGTTGGTTGCTTTATGAACTGGATATTGAAGGATATACATTGAGTTTTTTTTCTTTATGGGACTTATTACAAGTGAAATGCTCCAGTATTTGCTTACATCTTTACATCACAGGAATGCATTTGAGATTTATGGTCAAACCGGTTGTGAAATCATTCATGCGTATCATTTTCAGTATTTGCTTATATTTTGACATAATGTACTGATCCTATACCAGTCAATGCGCCTATTCACGTCGAATCAAAAACTTTATACGTTTATCACTTAAGTTTGGAGAAAAAGATGAAAAGGGAACTTTGAAATCCACGACAGAAAGCAAAACAGACCGAAATCACTCATGCGGAACAAACGGATTATCTGCGTTATTTGTAGTCGAAACCATGTCGTTTAAGATATCGAACGAAACGTCTCAAAATGTTCTTTGTAATGCTATTGACATTTTCTCTCCGTCTAGAGCCGAGTCCCTGACCCTCAATGGACGCAAACCAAGCTCTAGATCGGGTATACGAGTCAGCTCCGTATACTTCCGGGAGATCATGTTATTCTAAATGTCATTCTAAAATTAACACCGTGATGTCATTCTAAATTTAGAACCGCACATGCGCATTTCCTCCAATATGACCTCATGACCATGAGTCATATTCAATATGGCCACCGCGCATGCGCAGTCATGCCCCTAAACCAGCGCTCATACTACTCATAGTTTAAACCATGAAAGAAATTCTATATTTCACAGAAACAAAAACACTTTTCTACGCCATGCATTTACTAAATTTATCAGATACCAAAGCAGTTATCATATTGTTCAGGAAATATTTTTATACTTAAAAGAACACGAGGATCAGAATTATTGCTAGACCACCACAAGCAACACCAGTAACAAGAGCTTCGTTTGTAGAGTCTTCAAGATACGTGACAGGAATCAAATGTGATGTTGACGGTCTTGCAGTAGTATTTGAAATATGAAGTGTCTTGTTACTGCTCACTTTTGTTGTGCCGGAATGTTGTGAAATCGTACTGGTACGGGTCGTTGTTGAAGTTGTTTTGCCACCAGCACGAGACGTGGTATCTTCTGTTGTTGTACCCATGCTGAACATACTACACTTATTGGCAATTATGTTAAATTCCATCTGATTGATATTCTGATCCAAAACAAACGTTCGAAAGTCCGAATACGACATGATGGGCGGAGGACAAGGCGCTGTATTTAGAAGGTAGACAATATCTTCCGTTGACCACGGGCAGCATAGCAATAAATCCATTAAATTTATTGAACAATCTTCACTGCCGTTCGGGTCAATATGCACCAGTGGTTATATGAAGTATTATGGACAAAAAGATTGTGGTAAAGTCAGTTTTAAGCATCATCAGATTATGCAATATTTTGTAATATATTGTGACCATTTATTCAATGATTCAACTTTAATTTCATTATGACAGCAGATTATTGATCATATTCAATCAGTGTTTATTACCTTATCTTATTACATTTAAAGATAAGGCTTAACATAATAAATTAAACTTAATATAGTCTATAGAGGTATGAACCTTCTTTTACCTTAAAACAGTTTAAGGGCATAATTTAGTTTAATTAAGTACTATTAATGTCTTTAATGTATATTTAATTAATACTTTAGAGTATGCTTTAAGTATTGGCTTTAATATAGGGAGTTTAAGTCAAGACAGGTAGCCTTACAGGTTAGCCTCCATTATTGATAAGCCTTTCCTGTACTTAGAGACTTTGCTATTTTTAGATTAATGCTAAACTTGAGCTATTTTTAGATAAAGGCCCAAGATTCCTTATTTGTTGTATTATTCTTACTTTTTAGACTTTGTTATGTAGATTTATCCTTTATTTGTGCATTTTATATGTTACATGTTCTTTTTATGTTATTTGTAGCACTTAAAAGTAGATTAGTATGATTTAAGAGATATTGGTATAACCTAAGCAACCTATTTTATGGGCTATACTATTTTTATGCATTTTGATTGGTTAATAATTGAAGATACTACTATGCTCAGTGGAAGATACCACTTGTAGCTTAGTTCTATAAATTGCAGAACTCTTTCAGAATTTATTATTCTGGCATTTGTTTTTACATTGTTAAGATCAAAATTCTAAACTTCTTTCTAATTAATAAATAATAATCTAGGTACTTTAGGAAAACTTCAGAACTTTCTAAATTAATATTAAAAAATAAATCTTTGTTCAAATCAGTAGATATCAAGTCTTAATTATTGTTTTATTTATATTAAAGCAGAAAAGAAGTTTAATTTTGGCATTCAATTAAGAAGATTAATTTAACTATAGACTTTTAGGAAAATTAGCATTTAAGCTATTATTTATAATTAAATAGACCACTTTTCAACAAATACGTTGTCTTTGTTGCTATGTTATAGACTGGGTTTTTAATCCCTTTTGGTTTTAAACTCCTGGCTATATCATTATATGGGAACTTACGGTTGTTAGACCCTGACTGGTAGACCTGTGAGCTATCCGTTGGTCAACTGTACTTTCCTGAGCCCTAAACTTGCTTACTTCAAATCTTTCATAGATTTGTATTTAAGTAACATACATTTTTGAGCCATAATCACTCAAAGTTTGGTTAACTTTTCATTTTATTGATGTAGACATATGTTCCGATAATTTACATAGCTTTTGATGTTAGCATAGTTCTTTGATTTACATAGTTTAAACAATAATAATTAATCAAAACAGACTGTTGTTTCTTCTTAATGTAGATTAAAACCTATAGTTTCACATAAAAAGACCAGTTCCTTTTACTGAGTTTAGTTTCCTGGCTGGGCTTACCAGTATATATTTTACAGCCAGTGGTGTCATCCTGACAACGCGTTTAAGCTTAACGAGTTCAAAACCTCCTGTCTTGTTTTAAAATCCTTATTAATTTAAATTGACCTTACTTTAAAATACATTTAAATTCTAAATTACATAAATCTACGTAACGTCATCCCAAAATTACGCAACGACCATAACCCAAAAAGTAGCTTTACCACAAGATAAACTTCAACATTAATATGTATTTAGGCTGTTAATTTACGTAAGTTGAGAGGTCTCGCTACCTATATTGTGATTTTCTACCCAACATTTAAAGCAACAGATGCATGTCAATATCATTTATAAGAAAAAAAATAGTGTATTATGTAAAGTCGACATTCTATATCTCCGTTATATGCGATAGTACATTTCAGTAAAAGAGATTGTGATAAAATCAAGCAAGTTAATGATCTGTAGATAAAGTAACAAATAACCAAAGGTACAATGTTGAATGATCATATAGAGAAAAAGATAACAACGGTTTAAAATTACCAATTATATTAAAAATTGTTACTGCTTCTGCGGAACCGCCACTGCCGCTACCAATACTACTACAATTTTGACTGCAACAAAACCAAAAATATTCTCTACAACTTCCTTTCATCCCCAGAAAATGACAAGTTTCTTCCACTCCCTTAATGCTTTCTCCAAACAAGGATGTACTCCTTACTCTTAACAAATTTCGTTTGTCCATTTATGCATCCACTTTTGATGCGATTAACACAAAATTTGAAGTACTGGCCTTTTGTTGTTAATAATTGTATTGGGGAACAACGAAATATTTATGAGGTTACCATAAAAATATATGTATATATCGACATAAAACCTCAATGTCTCTATTAGTTGTCGTCATTGTTTAACATTAATAGAAGTCAATACATTCATGTTCAGGTTTAGCGTCCGATTTATGTTAATTCTATTCATGTAATTTTTCACAGCAGTATTTATTTCTTCGATAACAGACACTTATCTGCCGTTGAATGGTGGTACTTATACATCCAGAAGCGTTTCTGAAATCCTAACATTAGTAAAAAAATTGAGATTCAGCAACCGAGATCTTTAGAAAAAGAAGAATGTCAAAGTTATGAAATATGCATTGAAGTTAACTAATCAATCAATGACCGAATGATTTGTAATCCGCCATCTTTAACTGGTGCGTATTCTCAGCACCATGGCGTTTTTATGTATAGAAATCACCACGTTTTGGGTAAATTTGAAATAAGCAAACATATATAGGCCTTGTTTGCTCTTTCATGACACATATATAATTGTAATATCAAAGGCAAATATAAGATTACACGAACATAAAAATATACAACAGGCATGCCATATAGTTTTTAGTTTGCACCCACATTTCGTCTATTTCCCAGTCGGTTATCAACTAGCGAACATTTGAATGAATTTGTAAGCAAACAGAATTCTCGCTTAACGTAAAGAATTGAGTGCCGTATCAACTATAAGTAAGATGTATGTCTTTTATTATGCTCGTCGTCAATACTACAGGCCTTGTTGTTTGTATTGTTATCGGAGAGAATAGTATCGTAGTCAAGTTCAGTTGGGTTATTATTATCAGTTATAAGTTTCATGAAATAATTTTCATGCTTTGTTTGATCGTCAGTGTGCATGGAAACATTTTCATATTCACTTTCGACATACTCATATTCATGTTCCGTGTCGTTCTCTTCAGTTACACAATTGGTGTTGGTTTCTTGTTTTTTGTCAAATGCCGAAGATCTTCGTTCTCTATCATTTTTCTTTTCTAATGTCACAATATTAGTGTACTTGTCGGTTTTGTTCTGAGAGGTAACAGAATCTCCTACAATAATGCTGTTTGCAAATGTTTCTAAAGTTGTTTCGGTCTCATTGCTTCTTTCTGAAGAGATCTTAGCTCCACTTGTGGTACTTGAATAATTATCACAACTGATAGACACACATACTAGTACATGAGTTGTCGTTCTGTTATGCGATTCTCCAAATGCCTTAAAAAGAAATAAGTACTGTTGGAGAATAGTCATTCAGACAAGCGTTTTGTTCTCATGAAATGGTGATGCGTGATGCGAAGACTACAGAATACATAAAAACTATAAAGTCGGATACATATCTTAAGATAATAGTAATTGAAGCAAATTGAAAGCCTATGCTAGGAATTGAAATCGTACGTCGACAGCGCCTAGCCACAGAATACCAAACACAACCCCAAAGATAATTGTGTAATTGAGTTATAAAATGATCTCAATTTGTTATTGTAGTTAACAACTTGAATAACTATAAAATAACAAATTGAGATAATTTTAATGCTGGTTAGTAGAGATAACAATTTAATAAGAAGCATCTTTGCGTCTGAAATCCATATACAGTATATACCGGTACCTGTTTTCTATGTTTCATCACCAGTCTGAAAAACAAACACATTTCATTTTTATTTTATGATCCAATCAATTTAATTGTTTAAAAAAGTGTGTAAAATTATAAAAATTACTGTTCAAAAAAGTTGAAAAAGTCTTCAATGTCATTGGCTCAAAAAAAGAATCTAGTAAAGTAATCCGTTTTATTGGCTTAATTGATGCAATCATTATTGAACAACGTTTCATGTTACATTCGGCAACACAAACAGATTTAAGCATTTCATAAAGCATCTGTTTAGTTAAGTTGTGGATAAAAATCGTTATTGAACGCTTAAATGTGCGTAGAAATTAAACATACAGTTAAACCTGCCTTAGCAGCCACCTACGAATAACAACCACCTGTCCTAAACAGCCAAAACGGAATTTTGTTCTAATTTTTACCTGTCTTTATCAGCCACCTGTCTTAAGCAGCCACTTTTTGTCACTCCCTTGTGTGGCTGCTTAATACAGGGTTTGCTGTGATAATATCTTATATATTTGCAACACATGTTTATATTAAGTCAATAAAAACATTTTTTTTTTTACATTTCTACGACTTTGATGAAATTTGGTTTTTTGTCTTTTACACAATAATATGTAATGTAATAGGAAAATTATGATAATTATGACAAACATATTAGGTGTTAAACATTTACATTTTAAAATATTTATTTATGGCCTTCTTAAGACTTGTTAAGACTAATATCCTTTTCTGGATAACATCAAAAAATCTTGTAGGTAATTTAGCCACAGGTCATTTCATGTCTTCACCTGTATCTATTAATTACATTGGACTCGATCTTGTTATGATTAAGCAAGACGTTATATAACTGTTAATGTAGTTTATAGATGTTCTTGATGTCAATCTGTCATCTCGAAAAGTAATAAGTCTGCATGAACAGTCTAGGGTATTGCATAAAAGCCAGAGATATTGTTCTGTATATTTGGAGAGAGAACGGCCATATGGCGGGAATGAGCCACATAATGCCTTTTAGGAGGACGATATGTAAGTCTCGTGGCTTAATTGCTAAACTTTAAATACGAGAAATTTATAACACTAAGAAATGTATTAGGAAAATTTATACTTATAAGAAAGAACTGTTTATGTTTTAGAAAGTCGGTTTAAACATTAAATAAACTGTAGAAAGCTTAAGATATATAAAGTAATTTCGGAACTTAAAAAGTGTTTGTGTTATTGCACCCTAAGACCTTTGTAAGAACGCACTACGTTACAAATAATTAAATCTCCATTCACAGACACATTTAATAAACTATGTTTAGTTTTAACTCTATTAATTCAACAAAAGCAAATAAAATACAACATACATAGTTAACATAAAGTTGTGAATGGATGAGAGAACCAAGTGTTTACAACACGTATATTAATAGACTCTTTCTCCGTCATCATCAGAAAATAAACAAATAAAAAATAATAATTAAATAAACATAAAAAATGATGAAGTACAAACATGCGCAGTGAAACAGTCAAGTATATTAACTCTATTCCAGATGTATAAAATAATTATTATTTGAACAAACCACTGTCGAGACTATGAGTTTTGATATCACTCGAGTGGAATAAGAACTTTTTATCACAAAGCAAACACAGCCCTTCTACATGTGTGTCAAGCATTCCCCAAATATGCGTACTTACACATTAAACATGGTTATACTTACAAGAACGTCAGGATGGTTAGAATTATTGCTGCTGCAATACCACAGGTAACACCAATTATAAGAACGTCTCCCGGGGGTGGGGTTGTCACTGGAGGTGTCACATGGGATGTTGGTAACCTCGCAGTAGTAGTTGTAATGTGTAACGTCGCGTTACTACTCACTTCTGTAGTGTCGGCGGTATGTGGACTGTCACTTGTACCGTGTATAGTTGTAGTTGACATATTAAGCCTACCAGCAGTAGAAGTGATATCCGTGACAGGTGTAATCGGGCTAAACACATTGCATTTGTTGGCAATTATGCAAAATTCCTTCTCAGTGTAATTCTGATCTAAAACAAACTTTTGAAAATCCGAATACGACATGATGGGTGGCGGACAAGGCGCTGTGTATAGAAAATTTTCAACACATCCTGTTGACCACGGGCAACATTGCATTAAATCCATCCTTTAGGTTTAAACAATCGTTCCTAATTTCACTTCCGTCTAAGCAGAATATTCACCACTTGCAATAGCGAATATTTGTCATTCAAATGCAGATAAAGCGATAATATATATCCCGAATAATAACAGTTCGTGCGTAAATGCGATTTAATAGCGAACATCATATTAACATATAACTTAACCTCGGTAAAATATTTTATCATGGAATGTAGGCATGCAGCATTTCAAGTACTTGGAAAATATCTTTTAATACATGTGATAGAAACAAAAGGAAATGAAGTTAAACAAATTAATGGTCTGCATAATTATAAAACAAACAGCTGTAGCAGCAAAATAACACAATTCCTCAATCTCCAGTAAATTGGGTTCCAACGCTTATCCTTTTTTGATTTATACATTTCTTATGACACTACTAAATGAACGAACTAAGCATTATATTGTCTATTTAAGAAACGTTGACATGCCTACGTTGTTATATTACTACTATCGATAACGCGATTGAATAAAGGGCACTAACTCTTAAGTAAATTTATTGATCCAAAACACTTGACGGGTATCATCAAAGTTTATTTGAATATTTATTAAATAAAGGGCAACAACTCTGAAGAAAATGGACTGATAAAAAACTTGACGGGCATCGCCGCAGTATGTTAGTTCATATTTGTTCGAAGTTTCATCAAATTTATCAGCTAGTTACCGAGAAATGGCTGCAGACATTTTTTTATTTCGTATAATAGAGATCAATAACTCTGAAGAATATTGACTGAACAAAAACAAACTTTGGTGGGCATCTTCAAGGTTTTTGGGTTCATATTTATTCCACGTTTCATGCACATCTCACTTGGAGAATCAGCAAAAAATCGAGAATGATTTCTCAATGAATTATGCAGGAACAATTCATTTTTATTCTTTATTACAATTTTATTGTTTTATTGTTTAAATATTTGAAAGAACCCATATAGCTTTTGTTAAAAAAAAATCATTAAAAAATACAACATTTTGGTCCTTTTTAGCTTTTTCCACAATCAGTGCTTAATTAACGTCAAATGTTTAGTCTCCATAGTTTTCCCTATTATTTCCGATCATTGACGGAATATTGTTTAATTCGGCAGTCAAATGCAGAAAACAATAAAGAGCCTTTACTTCTTTGATTTGTAGAAGTTCGGAATTTTGTTTTGGAAGTTTGTGTCATTACTTTGAAATAAGTAAAAACACTATATTTTGACAAATCCGTCAATACGTTTATAAATATCATAGGCGGAAACAAGTACGTATACAATTATTGATGAAATTTAGAAATAAGGCTGCTTTTATAATTTATAGATCTTGGGGATACCGTTGAAAATTTAAATCCGATTAATTTTATTAGCCCAAACGAGAGTCTAGAAAGGTGATTATAGTTACAAAATACGATTAACCCCCAAAAAGTCAACAGGTTAGAAATATGTGACATTTTGTGTACTTACAATCTGTCACATTGAGTCACAAAAAATGTCAATTTTAATCTAATGCTTAAATAAATTAAAATCGTAATTATATCGTATTATCTATAAACAAGTCTATCTAAAACAAAAAGCGAAATATATAATATTAAGATAACTGAAATAAATATTGCTAATTTAATTCACTTATGCACTTACGCACGCACGCAAGCAAGCAAAATGAATCGTGACGGCTAAGGCAATAAAATAAAATCAGAAAACAGAACACTAATAAAAAGTCATATGAGCGTTTAAAAACATCGCCACAAAAACATTATTCGAGGAAAGTGCCATAAATTTAAACTTTGCACTATGTAGTTCCAGTTTTAAAAGCGACTGTCAGTTGAAGTTTGTAATCTTAGTTTTTGTATATCAATCATTTCGACAACAGACTCGCACACACTGAGCCACGTTGTCTTCAGTTTATACTCCCCTTCCTCACACTCCCATAACACTCTTGTTTTCTTTTCAAAAATATCTCTCATGCTTGGTGACATATTTCCTAGATCTACATTTTCTTTCAGCATTAAAATAATATGCATTTCTTTGTAAATAGCTAGCTGAAATTCGTTACGATAGAATACACTTTGGCAATATTTGTTCGAAACTACTGCCACAAGAACATCAGACCGGTCAAGAAGCTCGGAAATTTCATCTAGAATTGGTTTGCCAAGTAAAATATCTGTCTCCTTCACATACTAGATTCCGGTCCGTTCCTATAACAAGTTTTACATTTTCATTGAGATTGTCTATCACATATTGATGCACAAACGAGTCATCTTCACTGCTGTACGTTAGAAATACAGCAAACCCTTCATTTCATCAATTTTACTTCTTCAACCTCTTTTAAGGGTCGTTTTCTGCGTATTTGTCTCTTTATACAGTAGACCATTAAGATCATGGTGCTCAGAAAAGCCAAGAGTGCAATGGGTATGCTTACTGACAAACGCCTTTTCATCTCTTCGTCACACATCATTTGTACGGAAACAAGCGCATCCCGAACGATGGTTGTAACATTTTTAAACCCATGACACGTAAGGTCTTCATGTTTTAACTCTTTTGACGTCGCAAGCCAGATAACTAAATCGAGGTCTGCGCATCTAGAACAACCAAACGGGTTTGAAATTAGATTCACAGTAGATCCTTTCGGAAGATTTTCAATAACCTTGATGGAAGCACCGTCCAGCACAATTATTAGGTTGTTTTCCAAATCAAGGACATCCAGATGATTTAGATGGTTCAGATAAAGATTTATTGTCTGCAGCTTATTTGACGATAAGTCAATATACTTGAGGTTTATATTTGATTCAAACAGAGAAGAAGGGATCTCTGTAAACCCATTGCTGGATAGTCTGATATTCTCCAAATTGATCAGAGATTGAAACAATATTAAAAACTGATCTGAATGACGATCCATCATCAAGAATAATTGGTTTCCCGATAAATTGCTTGTTAGGGCATTTTCAAAGCATGCCAGGGCATCCGGAGCGATAAATTCCAAAGTGTTTTCTGCTAGCTCTAACACTTCAACGCTTTGATTTCTGTATTGATTTTCATGCTTCTGAAACTAATTTCAATTGTACGCAGAGACCTTTTCGACGTTAATTCTGTCCATGAGATGGCGCCTGTACCCGAAATGAACAAGTTTTCAAGCGAAGGTAATTTAGGTGGTTTCAAGGCTTGCACGACAAAGTCAGCATGAAGACGTGTACAGCCATTCAGGCTTAACGTTTTTAAAATATTTAATCCGTCAAGTGTGGTTCGGTAGATTGTACTCAAAGTATCAAGATGTATTATGTAATTCTTGAAGATTCTTTAGTCTTTGAAATGTTTTCGGCTGAATATTCGAAATTGTTGAGTATGGATGGTCTAACGATTTTACGTTACTTATCTCCAGATAGGTATTGTTCTCAAGGGGCTTATCGTACTGATAGGTAATTTTGTCATGGTAATCATCGCAATCACCTGACTCATCGTACGCATCGGGCTCATCGTTCACAACGAACTGAAAGTACCGATGGCTATTGTGCTCAATGAATCCTTTGTTTGAAACTCTACTAAACATGGATTCTGTTAATATTTTAGCGTTAACATTAAGTAGTGTTACCTTTGTCTGGCCCTTCAGTAGCTCCCTTGGTATAAGATCACAATCTGATTCCTTAATTCTTGTAAGATAAAACTATAAAATTTCTAAAACTATTTTCATTTTCAATGTTCCATGGCTAATCAATAATCAGAATCCAACCCAAAGTCATAAATCATAAATTTAAGTTAATGGTGTTGTCAAGTATCTTCCGAAGCAATTAAGGGCTCGTCACACTCCTCCCAATCCTATTCATCGATAAAAAGAAAATTATCACAATCTCAATAATGGCAAAATGCCGTTCAATGAAACTTTGCACAAATGAATGTTACTAATGTATCTTGATTTTGCATACAGTAAGACACGTTAGAATAGTAAAGAAAACAAGCTAGACATTAAAATTCCTTAAAATTATATTTACATTAATTAACAAAAACTAAGCGATACAAAACATAATTTTAAATTCTCACGTAAGTGCAATGTTACTGACAAGAAAATGTTGTGTACTTCGTTAAAACTTTCAACTACTAAAAGAGAAATCAGTGATTGTCAGCCGTTTACGCGACCAGGAAGCGACCAGAAAATAGAAGGTCAAACACACTTTTACTAATATCTCGTAAAGTTTACATATGTAAGTCACGAGGACACAATAAATTGTTGTCAGTTTCATATTACTCATGTGAGCATTTAAAATGATGTTTTGTGTTGTTTAGTTTTTGTGAGTTTATGTAAATAGAAGTTGAGGGAATTTTTAGATCTCGCTATTTTACTTTACTGTTCTAACGTGTCCTACCATCTGCAAAATAAAGATACATTAATAAAATACATTTGTGCAAAGTTTCATTTAACGGCATGTTGCCGTTATTGAGATTTTGATAATTTTCTTTTTATCGATGAATAGGATTGGGAGGTGTGTGGCGAGCCCTTAAACACAATGCTACTTATCACAAAGCACTCATCCTGTTACAATGATATCCAAGATTTCCATGAAGACAATAATGAAATCACATTTCCTGTAAATGTATTCGTTGAGCCGCACCTTATTTTCAATATCTTAAGTAAGTATGCCTACATTCTAAAGATTCATAATGATAAAAATATGTGAATAAAGTGTATGTAATGCTGCTATTCTTTCATGTTCTTTTTAAATAACACATTATATATCATAGTTCACATAACTTTAATAATACGCACACAATTATGATATTTCGACAGACAAGCAGACAGACAGACGGACGGACGACAGACAGACAGACGATAATAGGGTTTATTATATACTAATTTCAAAATTATTACACACCAAAGAGTACCTTAAGGGAACCGGCAAAAAGTTCAGTTCTAAAGCATATTTGCCATTAGGGTTTAAACTAGGGTTGGTCACGCCATATTGTCATATAAAAGACATGCAAAGTTGTCTTGGTCAGCTTAATCTAACCCATCCAGCTGCTTAAGAATATTGAATTCATAAGTATGAAAACACACAAAACAAAGTATGCAGATAATACTTTCAAACAGAAATGGTAGGTTTTGATGACCCTGGTCAAAAATGTAATATTGTAACGTAATGCATGCAAACACACAAATTTTAGGAGATGATACTTTCAAATAGAAATGGCAGGTTTTTATGACATCACTCAATGTAATATTGCAAGAAAGAAGAAAAGAGAGCCTAGGTTTATAAGAATATCAATTTCAAAACAGACACCACAAACAATTAACGAAAAAGAGATTCGTTGGGGTTACCGCCCTGGAACGGTCAGTGGCAAAACTATTGCCACTTTGGGGTTACACCAGGTTCAAGGGTGCACCACGTCACACTTGCCCCAACAGGTTCTCATATAAACAAAGAAGTGCTAGTTGTCTGGGTGAAGTAACTCCAATCCACCTATCAATTGACAATGTTGCATGTAAAATATACGAAACCAATAACGTTGTCAAGCAAACGGGCATGCACCCGAGACCAGATCCCCTGGAGTCAATAAGTAAGAACACGATGACACGGATAAAAGAAGCAGACCGAGCTTTTATGTTCTTTTACAAGATTTCCTTTTAAACCTTCATAAACACTTTAACCCTGCAACCGTCTTTCAAACAAAGAGGTTAGCATATCAAACAACTGTAGATGGGTTAATCATTCAGGCATGCAGAGCGCTGTAGAATATCATGTTGATAACCTTTCTTTTTGAATTAACAGATGGTTTTGACGAATATACTAAAGATATCGTTTCTGTAACTAACAGATATTACTACATTTGAAATTGAATTGTTGTGTTCGCCACAGAGAGTCTTTCTTGTAATTTATTTCCGGTGCTCTCTCTACCGAGCCTGCAAATTTTTTTATATTTGTCGTGTTCGATGGCTTTCAAACGTCCATTTTCATCTATTTCAATATAACAGTAGCGTTGTTTGTGCCGTGTGGCGGCTGTAAAAAGTCTCCCCATTCAATCAGTGCTGTTATCAAATTACGTCTTTTGAAGGTCGTTGAACACGATACTTATGTACTATATTAATAGTACGTCTAAAATACCTTTGTTTTAATATTTTGGCCAGTTTTGAGATAGGTGGTTTCAATTTCCCAGTCATTATAGATTTGGATATTGTTCAATCACCCCAAGGCTAAACTTCCTGCTTTTTTTTAAATTTTGCCTTTGGCGTTGTCTGTGATATGCAGGATTTAAATTCTAAGATCCCCTGTCAAAATTCTATTCTGTATAGTTCCGCCCATTGTTTTCTCGTTTAGGGCAAACCCATTCATTTATCTGGGGACCATACGCCGCTGAACATGCGATTGTATTAATCTGAAAATACCGCATTGAAGATTCCATGTCCACTGCCATATGCACACCATCATTGTACTGTTTATTGGTGTAAATATTGAGTTGCGCTCAACCCAGTGCTAGGCGGCGTGGGCAGTAATATGTGTTTCCATAACTGCACATGAACAGGCTCAATCAAACCCATCCTGCAATATTTTCATATTTGTCGTGATCGATGGCTTTTAAATGTACCTTTTCATCTATCCCACGTGTTTCAGCGCTAATGATTTTCAATGAAGACAATGGTCTAGTTTTTCGACATTTTTATAGCTTTATAGAGGTTGCATGGTGTAAGTTGATGCAATATTTATCTTTACTTATAGTAGTTATTTTGACAGCAATATGTTGCGGTTTTTATTCTCTCCTAGCTGTTTCAATAGATTTTTGGATTGTACTTAATTTAATTTTCATTTGTTCATCTATTGCTTAAGACAGGCAGGCAGGCAGGCAGGCAGGCAGCGGATAGACAAGATTTATTTATTTCCAAAAGGCTAAGAAGCCCATAAGGACAATATGAACAAATAAATAGACAGCGAACAGTGAAAACAATAATACATATATGCACATACATTAGCATCAAAATAGTAATGGTGAAGGTTCGTATAATAACATATATTAACATATGTTAACAAGCATTAACATGCAAAATTAGTTTTGAACATTTTGAACATTGTTGGAACCTGTAACATTATAATATATTCTGTAGCAATACTGTCATAAGTATTTACGAGAAAGAAAATTTGTTGATAATTGTAAATGAAAAACAAATTAATTTTCATATATAATCTCATTTTTTACACGAAAAGCTTTCTCCACGAATATACCTTATTTTGTAATTATTGTTTTATTTTCGGAACTGATCAGTTCCAGGAATGTAAACATATTTGGGCGGTAAGTATATCTTGAAGATATGTATTTTTTACGAAGTTCACTATAAAGAGGGCATTCTATAATAAAATGGAATTTGTCTTCTAACAAATTACATATTTAACATGTTCTTTCATTTATTGGTGTTCTGATCGGTTGGGTCCAGCGACCCGATTCAATATGCAGTCTATGTGATGACACTCTAAGCTTACAAAGAGACTGACAAAACTTGTTGATAGTGAAATAATCTAAATATGGCTGGAATTTAAAGCAAGCAATATGTTTGTAAAAAAGGTATCCAGATGAATTCTTAATTCTACTATGCCAGTTTTGTATAAATTGATGTTTTAATCTTTGTTTAACCGATATTAAAAATAATTTATTATTGCCTACATGTTGTTGCAACATAATAAAACCCCAACGAAGAAAGTAAGTCTTTTACTAATGAACACCAATTAACTTTATTTGGTGCAGTAACCATATCATGTTTCATCAAATTGTAGACTAGTGATAGGTATTTATTATTTGGCATATCTAGTATTCTGGTCAAATATTGTGTCGTTTTCTTAACACCTAGAAATTGTTTACAAAACTGCAAATGAATAGTTTCAATAGATGCATCGTTTGCAAAACCACATATTTCACTGCAGTAATTCAAAATCGGCGATACTAATTTGTCAAATTGATCGAGCTTATGTTTTGGAGTAAATTTGTGTAAATATTTATTAAACTTAAAAATCGCTTTCTGAGCTTGGCCTGATAATGTGTTTTGTGCACTACTTAATGACCCGCAGCATGTGAAAACAATCCCTAAATAATTAAATTTATTAACAATTTCGATTATTTGACCATTATAATAAAACATCGTGTTTCGTGGATTGCGTCCACCTTTCCGGAAAATCATTATTTTTGTTTTTGAAACATTAACTTGAGTTTGCAAATAAAACGATATCATCGGCATATAATAGCATAAAAATTTTAAACGTATTTACGTCGATACTATCTGCTTTATTGTGAATAAACATATCTTCAAGATCATTTATAAATATAGAAAACAAAAAAGGGGATAGACACTTACCTTGTCTTACACCGAGTAGACAAGGAAATTCGTCACTCAATTCATTTTTACATTTAACTCTCGACTTAACAGATTCGTAAATGGATTTAACAATGTCTAAAATGTTTCCCCTGAGCCCCAATTGTATCATTTTATACCATAAATTGTCACGATCTACATAATCAAACGCTTTAGTAAAATCAACAAATAGCGTGAAAAGGTGTCTTCCCTGATTTAAAACATGTGAAATTAAACCACTTATTACGAAAATATTATCTGCGGTACTCATATTAGATCTAAAACCTGCTTGTGCTTCGATATAAGCATTATACGTTTCAGCCCACGATTTCAGTCTATTATTAATAACACGTGTAAAAAGTTTACCTAATGCACTTAATAATGTGATACCTCTTTAGTTTTCAACATTATTAATATTTCCTTTTTTTTGTAATGGGAAGACATAGCCTTCGGACCATCTGTCCGGGAAATGACCGGTTTCAAATAGTTTATTAAATAATGCATGTAATACTGGTACTAAAGTATATTTTCCTGAGATAAAGAATTCATTAAGTAATATATCAGGACCTCACGATTTATTGTTACTTAGCCGCTTTATTGCAAAATTAATTTCGTCAGCTGAAATCTGTGTATTTAATTCATCGAACATTATTTTAAATTCGTTTTTTTTTCATACCTATTTATAAATTCTATTTTGTCATCATCTGGTGTGAAAAATCTATTATCTGGATTATTTATTGCTTTAAAATACTTTTCAAAAGTTGACAATGGTATATTTGACTGTTTAACACCTGAAACTTCTTTAAGCATATTCCAATATAAAAGCGCGCGTTTTTATATCTAACACTCATTAGTTTTTTTTCTTTATCAAAATCATACCTACATCGTCTTAGTGTAGTCTTAAACTCAGATCGGGCTCTAACCATGTTAATTCTATTATTGTCATTCTTATTATTTCTATATATGTTTAAACATTTGAAGAAAATACTTCTTTTTTCATAACACTCTCTATTTTACCAAGGAAGTTCATTTTCAGAAAAAATTGTTATTTGTACAATGCGTTTCATTTGATCTTTTTATTAATTGAGAAGCGACAGTTTTAAACATGGATTCTATTTTTGGTACACAGCAATCTAAATCATCACTCGAAATTAGGGATGGCAACGAGTAGTAAAATTGGTACTCGAGTACTCGAACGATTTTCCAATCGAGTACTCGAGTACTCGAACGATTTCCGATTTTAATGGGGATTATTCCGTTCGTGTAATATCAGCTTCAACCTATTCTGTATTTATACCATATACCACATATTAAAAAAGATACTTACACAACAAAATTGTGTTATATCTTTCGTGAAATAATCAAATCAAATAAATTAATCGAACTAAACTAAAACCATGGGGCTCGTCTGTCTGCTCTTTGGGCGTGGTCTCGTATCATGTTTCAACTTAAGATGGTTAAGCATGCATTTACCCCCGTCGTAGACCAACTTGGAACTACATTTGACTGTTTTTTCGTCCGCTGCCCGTTTGAAGTAACTCCATGCAGACGACTTTGCGGGAGGCATTTTGCTGATGTAATACAGGTATTGATTTCGGTGTTTAATTACAGAATGTGATACTAAACATTACCATCTTTTTAAGTTAATCAACGGTTATCTTTCTATTTTTATTAATATTCATAGATTAGTTCGCGTCATTCACAAAAAAAATATCATCACATGCGAGTGAACCAATCAACGACTATATTGGGCGGTCCTGATTTTCTGTATAGAGCGCCAATTATCTAAATGTCAAACAATACATCTGTGCGAAATGGGTACCACAGGTGATTGGCAAACAATAGATCTGTATTACCGCTATAAAAACATTGCTAATTGACATTATTGACAAGTGCCAGTTGGGACTCTTATTTGGCAGTTTGTTATTTCACAACAATGACACTTCAACTTCAATGCGTAAAATACGTCACCTGTGGCGATTAAATGCATCGCGCATTGTGTCTAATTGCCACCGTGCCGTATATCGAAACGAATTATAAACAAAATAAACTGAATTCGTTTTTTATATCAAAAATTTTATTTTTTTCCGATTACTCGAGTAGTAGATTTAGTACTCGATACTCGGACGTTCGATCGAGTACCCGAGTACTCGAGTAGTCGATGCCATCCCTACTCGAAATACTAAACACAATATCGTTAGTCATCTCATTTAATAACTGCAAATTTTCATCCGAATTTAAAGTTTCGATGTACACATTTTTCAGTTCTTTTTTCCATACATATTTAAAATCAATACAGTCACACCCTTGAAGAATCTCATCACTACATTGCTGTTCGATAACATTATTAAAAACATAGAACACGGTCATCAAACAATGGTCCGAGACAATATTTCGTATATCAATTTAAAATCAACAATATTATTGAACATCTCATTCTTACATAATAAGTAGTCAACAACACTGCAACCTCTGTCATTAACAAATGTATGATTACCTAGTTTAAAATCATTTCCTTTTCTACAATTCACAATTTTGAAACCAGTTTGTTTACAAAAATCCACAAATTTACCGTTATGATTAACATGCCCTTGATTCTGAGAGTATCTTTGGATTATTATATCTGACTCGTATCCTTCAAGTAATATGTCAATGTTACAAAAATTTATATTATCAAAATCAACAAAGTCTGGCAGTGTAGAAGTACGTGAGTTAAAGTCACCATAAATTAAGCGGTCTCGATAGCTCATTTGGGTTGGAAAGAGTAGCCTCGACCAGGATTCGAACCTCGGTGTTTTGAATCCTCGTCGAGGCTACTCTTTCCAACCCAAATCTGCCATATTGGCATTGTCGGCATGATGATTACCCTTAGAGCTCTTTCGGGCGAAGCATGTTTGGCTGGGGTATTCAACCCGAACCTAGGCAGAAACTTGCGGACATTTCCAAGTAAGATGGAAAGGTCTCGTATAAGTGGGGAGGAAATGTATTAGATTTGTTACCAGAAGCCTCGGTACCACAATTGCTAGAGCAACGGTATGGTAAGCCGGAGGTCCGAGGTCCGAATCCTGGTTGAGTCCCTTAAATTGAACAAGCAAATTGAATTTATATCCCCCGCCGAGTACTGGTTATTACTAAAACAACAGCTGAAGACATAGGGCTTTATTTAGATATCATGGCAAAAAAATAAAATTTCAGATGGTGCAAATGGTTGGGCAGCTCACCAGAATATAAGAATGAGACGTAAAGTCTTAAAGTTGTTGAAATTAAGAACACAGTAGTAAAAAAATATCACAGTATTTAATTAAAATCCATCCAGAAGATGCAGAGAAGTAGCGCGGAAACGGATACTACTGTATATGCATAATGCATAACTTATCAAAGGGCCATAACTCTGTGTTAAACGGTCAGACCAGAACAATATAACAATATGGGCATCTTGTTCTTGATGGTTTACATAGTTTCATTGAAATCCACCCAGTAGTTGCAGAGAAATAGCAAGGAAACGAATACTGCTCTACAAGCATAATGCATAAGTTATCAAAGGGCCATAACTCTGTGTTAAACAGTCTGACCGGAACAATACTATGATATGCGCATCTCCGCTTGGTATTGATGTCTTCCAGAAAGTTTATTGAAATCCATCCCGTAGTTGCAGAGAAATAGCGCGGAAACGAATACTGCTCTATATGCATAATGCATAAGTTATCAAAGGGCCATATCTCTGTGTTAAACTGTCTGACCGGGACAAGAAGACAATATGCGCATCTCCTCTTGGTATTGATGGCTCCCAGAAAGTTTCATTGAAATCCATCCAGTAGTTGCAGTGAAATAGCGTGGAAACGAATACTGCTCTATATGCATCATGCATAAGTTATCAAAGGGCAATAACTCTGTGTTAAACAGTCTGACCGGAACAAGACTATGATATGCGCATCTCCACTTGGTATTGATTGTTCCCAGAAAGTTTCATTGAAATCCATCCAATAGTTGCAGAGAAATAGTGAGGAAACGAATACTGTTCTGAATGCATAATGCATAAATTATCAAAGGGCCATATCTCTGTGTTAAACAGTCTCACCGGAACAAGAAGACAATATGCGCATCTCCTCTTGGTATTGATGGCTCCCAGAAAGTTTCATTGAAATGCATCCAGTAGTTGCAGAGAAATAGCGCGGAAACGAATACTGCTCTATATGCATCATGCATAAGTTATCAAAGGGCAATAACTCTGTGTTAAACAGTCTGACGGGAACAAGATGATGACATGCGCATCTCCGCTTGGTATTGATGGTTCCCAGAAGGTTTCATTGAAATCCATTCAATAGTTTCAGAGAAATAGTGAGGAAACGAATACTGCTCTGAATGCATAATGCATAAGTAATCAAAGGGCAATAACTCTTTGCTAAAAGGTCTCAAGGGAACAAGACGTTAACAGCGAATCTCCTCTTGGTAATTATGGTTTTCAGAAAGAATTATTGAAATCCATACGGAAGTTGCACATGAATAGCGCGGAAACGAATACTGCTCTATATGCATAATGCATAAGTTATCAAAAACCATAACTCTATGTTAAATGGTCTGACCGAAACAAGACGACGATATGCGAATCTCCTCTTGGTATAGATAGTTTCCAGAAAGTTTCAGTGAAATCCATCCCGTAGTTGCAGAGAAATAGCGCGGAAACGAATACTGCTCTATATGCATAATGCATAAGTTATCAAAGGGCAATAACTCTGTGTTAAACAGTCTGACCGGATCAAGACGACAATATGCGCATCTCCTCTTGGTATTGATGGTTCTCAGAAAGATTCATTGAAATCCATTCAGGAGTTGCAGAGAAATAGCGCGGAATTGAATACTGCTCTATATGCATCATGCATAAGTTATCAAAGGGCAATAACTCTGTGTTTAACAGTCAGACGGGAACAAGACGATGATATGCACATCTCCTCTTGGTATTGATGGTTCCCAGAAAGTTTCATTGAAATCCATCCAATAGTTGCAGAGAAATAGTGAGGAAACAAATTCTGCTCTAAATGCATAAATAAATACATAAGTAATCAAAGGACAATAACTCTGTGTTAAAAGGTCTCAGGGGAACAAGACAATGATATGCGCATCTACTCTTGGTATTGATGGTTCCCAGAAAGTTAATAACTCTGTGTTAACGTTCTGACCAGAAAAAGACGTTAATATGCGAATCTCCTCTTGGTAATGATGGTTTTCAGAAAGAGTTATTGAAATCCATACGGAAGTTGCACATGAATAGCGCGGCAACGAATACTGCTCTATATGCATAATTCAAAAGTTATCAAAGGGCCATAACTCTATGTTAAATGGTCTGACCGAAACAAGACGACGATATGCGCATCTCCTCTGGGTATAGATGGTTTCCAGAAAGTTTCATTGAAATCCATTCAGTAGTTGCAGAGAAATAGCGCGGAAATGAATACTATTTGCATAATGCATAAGTCATCAAAGAGAAATAACTCTTTGTTTAATGGTCTGACCGAAACAAGACGACGATATGCGCATCTCCTCTTGGTATAAATGGTTTCCAGAAAGTTTCAGTGAAATCCATCCCGTAGTTGCAGAGAAATAGCGCGAAAACGAAAACTGCTCTATATGCATAATGCATAAGTTATCAAAGGGCAATAACTCTGTGTTAAACGGTCTGACCGGAACAAGACGACAATATGCGCATCTCCTCTTGGTATTGATGGTTCTCAGAAAGATTCATTGAAATCCATCCGGTAGTTGCAGAGAAATAGCGCGGAAACGAATACTGCTCTATATGCATAATGCATAAGTTATCAAAGGGGCATAACTCTGTGTTAAATGGTCTGACCAAAACAAGACGACGACATGCTTATCTCCTCTTGGTATAGATGGTATCCAGAAAATTTCGGTGAAATCAATTCAGTAGTTGAAGAGAAATAATGCGGAAACGAATACTGCTCTATATGCACAATGCATAAGTTATCAAATGGCCATAACTCTGTGTTAAATGGTCTGACCGGAACAAGACGACGATATGCGCATCTCCTTTTGTTACTGATGGTTTCCACAAAGTTTCGTTGAAATCCATCCAGTGGTTGCAGAGAAATAGCGCGGAAGCGAAATTCGGACGGACAGCGTGACGGCGTGACAGTGTGACGGTGTGACAGCGTGACGGTGTGACAGCGTGACAGTGTGTCAGCGTGACGGACGGACAGCGGCAAAACAATATCCCCCTCCCGATTTCATCGGCGGGGGATAAGAAGGGTGGGTATAAAACCTAGACTCCTTCTGCCGACAATTTAAACATATAGGGGAAAGGCAGACAATATAGAATGTATGGGGTTATTGGAAAATGCAGACAATATAGACTGTATAGGGAAAGGGTTTGGTATAGTTCTTTTGCAGTTTAGGTATACTGTGCTCTTATTCAGTCGGGGATCTTTCCTGTTCAGGAAAGTTGGGGATTCCCCTTTTCACGTCCCTGATCAGGAAATATTGATTGAAAAATGTCCCCTTTGGGGAAAGAAAATGCACATATTTTATATACCTTGGGGTATGAGCTCCGGGCATCACAGGATACGTTTGAGCTACATATTAATTGCTTGTATCCGTTCTTAAAAAACAATTATCTTAAATTCTACCGAGGCCGAATATTTAAAACATTATCGTCTGTGAGATATTCAAGCTCAAAGTTGAATGATATTCAAGAAAACCAACCATTTTCAGCACTTTCCCGTTTTGAACATATACTTTTCCGAACTGGCAACTACTTGGCCATTTCCATTACAACCTTTCATGTAATAACTTTCCTGATCCGGAAAGCAATTTTCAAATCATTAAAGTTTTCATTTAAATGCTTGAAGTAACATGCTTTATAATACCAGGGATGCATAACAAAAATCGAAGAAAACTCAGTACTGATTGAGAGACCAAGTGATAATACAATAAGTTGATCTGACAAAAAGGTGCCCACAACTGCATGCAGATTACTTATCTTGAAAAGTTTAAAGCTTTGTGAATGTTCTGTGGATGCCACTATCTTTAAAAATCGGCGAAAATTTGTTTCAACTGTTGATCTAAAGCATCGTGCTTTACGCTGGGAATCCACTTGGACCTAGTGGAGTCGATTTCTGGCCTGCAAAGTGGCTGGAAACAGCGGCTCTAGCCCAACCGCAGCCCGTTTGTGTTGTCTATATGTAAATAAACGCTTATTCCCTGTATAATAGTGAATGCAGTATTTTTCATTTTGAATATTTTATCTAAAACAAGTAAGTTATTAGGCTGGCAATGTCTGCCTTGATCTTGCTGAAACAATGTCTGACTTGCAAAGTGGCTGGAACCTAGTGGTTCCAGCCCTTTACGGAACAATGTGTACGCATTTATCAGGGTTCTCAATAAGAGCTGGCAGCCGGCCAAAATGGCCGTTTAAAATCATGTTTCGGCCGGTTAAAATTCCCCGACGGTTCAAAAATCGAAAAATTTTCCATGCGTTTGTTTTCGCTAATGTTATCCTTTTCGGCACTTTCTCCCCTTTGCGCTTTTTAATGCTGTTTCGAATGCTTTGGATAACAGCGTTATCACAATGTAGACTGGTAAAATTTTTCCAATAATTTGTGATAGTTTAATTGCTCTGTGAAGCGAAAAAGCGAACACAGTCCTCTATCTTTTGAAAACGTGAATTGTCAAAATGAAAGAGAAAGTTGGACTGCCGGTCGAATTTGTTTAAATATTTCACGTCCAGTAATGAGTTTCAGCGTTGATGCTTTGTGTGTTCGGTCACCTGTTGTATGTTCTTGTGTTTGCATGCTATTAGAGTTTGGAGTCTTTAACATATTCCAGTAAAAAAATCGGTTGCTGTGCAATTCTTAAATTTTGAACAAACCACTTTCGTTTCAGGTCTCGTTTGTGGCTTTGCCTTTTGTAGTTATTATCGAAGTTCCTTGTTTTGTATGAATAATTTGTAAAAAAAAATGAAAGACTATTTTCGTATGATAATTACTGAATGAATTAAAATAGTAAGAAATTTCAAAAATATCAACAAATCGAAATCTGGCAATTGCATTGCAAAATTTTCATTAGAATTATTGATTAAGGCTTAGCCATTTTCATGATAATGAGTATCCATTTTATAAATGTTTAGTGCAAAAATATGTTTATAGTGTCCATATAGCACGGTAGCATCATACTGCCATGTAATAAAGATGCTTAAAACACATTTTTATCCACCGCCGCATAGCGGCTAGGGGATATAGGAATGGTCTTCGTCCGTCCGTCCGTCCGTCCGTCCCTCCGTGTGCGCACATTTAGTGTCCGGTCCATAACTTTTCAACCCCTAGAATGAATTTCATGAACCTTTGGGCAAATGTTCTCCCCATCAAGACGAAGTGCAGAACCCATTTTCCAACATGGCCGGCTCAATGTCAAAGTCACTAGATCAGATTAAAGCAAAATATTGTTAACGCCATGGAGGTCACATGTTTTGTCCGATTGTCATCATATTTGGTATGAATATTGATATTGATGATCTCTACTCAAATTATTAAAATCATATTCTTGAATTGCACAGGGCTCCGCCCTGGGGATTTAATTTTTTTTTCTTTTAAATTCTGTTTTTAACCTTTGATTTTCTACAGAAGTCAACCAGATTTTGACACAAACTTTATATCATCTTAAAATTAAATCTTTCCTGAACAATTCATTCACTGGTTGTTCAGTGATTAAATTTGAAACAAAAATTTTAGTAGCAGAGTGAAAATTTCAAGTATCAAAATTCCATTATTTCTACCTGTCTTCAGCTATATTTAGATTCAATATTAAGATGTTGTTAGGATGCATTCCTCCAGTTGTTGTCAATGACCTAATGAACTTTGCTGCTTAGATTTGTGTTATGCAATATAAAGAACTTTGCTCTGGAAGATTTTATAGTGGAAAATTTGTCATTTTCTATTGATACTGACCAAATAAACTTTATTACTTTATAGCACTTTAAATATCAGGCTTTTCTGATATTCACTGTTTGTATGTAAAACAACAACAACAACAAATTTGTAGCTAATTCGCAAAATGTTAAGACTAAAAAGAGAGGTCTCAGCTATATACAGTGTATGTACACAAACTGGAAAGTTAATTGGTGGTCTCTGAACCCCTGGAATGAATATCATGAAACTTAAGTGAAAGGTTCAGTTCATGAAACTGATGTGCAGAACCCATGTTCCAACCTGGCTGGCTCAAGATCAAGGTCATTGAAGATTTGAACTATGTATTTTGTGTCCGATTCATATCTTCTGAACCCCTGCAATGAATTTTATCAAACTTTAGTCAAATGTTCTTTCCACCAAGATGATGTTCCAACCTGGCCTGCTGAAGGTAAAGGTCACTAGTTGTCTTTGAAAGTTCAGTTTTGACCATGTCTTTCATATTTGCTCCATAACTTCCATACTGCTGGAGATATATTTGTTAATTTGCAATTAAGCATCCATAACCTTTCCAACAAGTCTACATGCGGCGGGGGATATTGTTGTCGCTCTGACTGCCTTGTTCCATTTAAAGGCTGTATAATAAAAATATTTACTTTTCAATATCCATTTCCGCTCCAGTACTGCAAAGGTCAAAATTCGAGTTGGAAATTGATGCAACAGAGTGAAAGAGTGTAACAGTTGTCAGTAACAAACATCACAGTTCATTGAAGTGACATATACCATTAATAACAGGAAAATTGCAAGAATTTAATCCATACTGTGTTCTAAAATTTACCAACAATCGAGTCAGAAAAGAAAATAGCAGGAAAACAAACAATCTTTATTTTCATGGGAAGGCTTTGTTGTATTGTACAAAATACAAATTCACATTCAAAAGAAGACCAAGAAGTGGTAAAATTATTACAATTCATGTGAACATTACAGGGCAAATCAATCATAAAAAGTGTGACATGCCTCAAAGAAGACATATTAGGGGTAAGCAAAGAGTCTCGATGGCCAAACTGGCTAAAGAAAATGGACCAGCTGAAGTATTTTACCATAACTTAAGCGCAGCTGATGAAGATGCCATCAAATTAGGAAACCTTATCAATGTACCTTCAAAGGCTGCTTTAAGGCAGATGCTGCATGAAGTAATAAGTTCAGAATTAGAAGACAGATATGAATTCAAGGAAATTGATATAATTAGTGAAACTTTAAAAGATATTATGCCAGGAGGTTACATCCAGTATTTTGCGAAGTAACCGCTGAATGTTATAATGTATACTGACGCTCAGATCTCTTTTCTCTATAGATTAATTAAAGAGAAAAATGCCGAAATGTATCTGGAAGCAACTGTGACAAAGTCCCAGAACAAGACTGCAGTGTTCCGTATTATGCCCTTGTTGTTAAAGGCGATGGAAGTAATCCACCACTCCCTATAGCAGAGTTTTTAAGCAACAAACAGACCCTGCCAGACATTTTGAACTTCTCGCACGTGTGCAGTATGCCAGTTCTCAAAAAAGCAGACATCACAATGTGCCTCAAAGTATAGAAGTTGACTTTAGCTGGGCACTGATTCATGCTGCAAATCTGTCGCTAAACAAAAAAAACAACAACACAAGATTACTTAAACAATGGAAATTTAAGCAGCCTGAATGTGTTGTGCATGTTTGTTCTGCACTTCTTATACACAGTATAAGCTCAGTGTTGAAGACATCTGACAAAAATGTAAAAAATTGTTTATGTCAACAGTGGCATCTATGGAGTAAAACTTTACAAGAAGTGTACAGTCTATTCAATCACCTCTGTGCTGTAGCACAAGGCAAGGGCGTGTAGATGAAGTAATAAATAACATAGAAACATTACTTAAACATCAACAACAGAACTTCAAGAAGTTGTTGAAGAAAAAATAGATGACATGGTAAAAGGAAAATGCTGGCTAAAACAGACAGCGTATTACCAGCACTTTGTCCGCATATATGAAACATACCATGACAAGGATGGCAAGAAAGATGAACCAATCACAAATCCTTTCTTCAGCAAGAGCTTTGTTCACTACCTTTTGCAAAGACTGTTGTCAGTACTGCCACTTTGGTGTGGAATGTTAATTCTTGAAAAGCACAGAACAAATGCTACAGTTGAAAATTGGTTCAGAATTGTAAATGAGACCATATTGTTCAGAAAAACCAGACTTCGGATAGGGGAATTTATAAAAAAAATGGCTTCAAGTCTTCATGGACGCATAATTGAATATGGACTTCCAGTGAAAGAAGGTACCTAAAATATTATAGTAGTACTAAGCAATCATTATACCCTCGCTTCGAAGAAGAGGGGGTTATACTGTTTTACCCTTGTTTGTCCGTGCATTCTTTTGTCTGTCCGTAATAAAGTTTCTGTTTCGGTTTTCTTAGCAACTATAGCATGCAGCAGACTGATATTTTGCAAATGGCTTTAACCTATAATCCCATATGGTGTAAAGCTTTTTTATGCTCCTTGCTCATCTACTTTCTTTTTACAGAATTTGTTTTATAGATTTGTCTACTATATAGATACATTACATCAACCAAAGGACATCGTTATTTTCCTGTGCAGTTTTCTAAGCAGCTATAGCATGCAGCAGACTGATATTTTGCTTATTGCTTTATCCTATAGTCCCAAATGGTTACAAGCGATTTTATGCTCCTTGCTAATCTACCTCCTGTTTATTTTTTTTACTTCCTGTTGACCGAATACTAAGAGTTGTACACATAGTTGACATAAATGCACAATTTCTGTTACATTTTTCTAAGCATCTATAATACGTGGCAACCTGATGTTTTGCATTTTGCATTTTGCTTTATCCTATAGTCCCATGCAGCAGCCTGATAACTTATATATTTGTACTTAATCTTAATAAATGCTATTTTTTTACAGTATCATTCTTATTAAAAAAAATTTCCTGTACTCGACAAGGTTTTTATTCACTGTAGCAGTTTTTAAGTATTTTTATATTGTATCAATAGCACTTTATTAAAAGGCATACTATTGTAAAACTTGTTTTTTTAACATTTATTTTGTGTACTTTCAGTATTTACCATAAACTTCATCGTGATCATCAAACGTTAGAAATAAAATGCATGCATTTGTTTTTTGTTTTGTCGATGGTAATGGTTATACTCACTGGCCGATTATCCTAGGTCCGGTATGTGAGTGCCACTTGGTGCCTCATTGTTTATTTTTATTAGCGTTATGATGGTTTGATTGAATACTAGCAAATTGGCGAAACATTAGAGTGCCACTTGGCACTGTATAGGACTTGGCATAAATTTGAGTGTCACTTGGCGCTGTGCTATACTGGAACGGAACTGGCTTGTGGTAGACTACATGTAGTTTCGAAACGTATTGTTATTAGATGATAGAAATCAACAAAAAGTCGCTTCGTTTAAATTTGAGCGTATCTGTTTCATTTAGGTGCAAGAATACAATATGCTGTTACAAGCAAAAGTGGAAACTGTTAACAAGACCTGCCTTTTTGTTTATACATGTGGATTCATGCTGTTCTTTGTCTGTTAATGATAAAAAGACTTTTCATACTGTACTTTGTTTTATCATCACTTTAAATGTTCTTATTATGAATTACTTTAAATATGGAGTAAATTATGCGTGTGCTTGATAATTCAGTTTTTAAAAACATCACGGGACTAAAAAAACTGTTGTTTTTTTTCTGAAAGCAGACTTGATATTGAGTTACAATATCCAGTTATTTTTCAAAATATACTGTTTAATGTTCGCAGAAATACCGAGCGTTTCGCAATACATCTTACAGAAAAAAATACATCACTGCTGATATTTTGCTGCAAATGTAAGAATAAAAAGCTAAATGGTTGAATAAACTGCTCGCATACCTGTTTATTTACACCTGAGTGCTTAATACAATGCAAATACACGTCTTATCATATTTCACTTTTTGATATGTCAACAGTCTGCTCCAGATGTCGATCACTAGCGTAATAAAGGAAGTAAATTTAGATAGCATTTAATAAGTGCTAACTCTAATGTAAAAATATTGTATAGACTGGATTATTCATGGAGAAATATTGCATATGTGGAGTGACAGACATTTTGGATATTGCGCCGTGCCCTCCTCCGAGTTTGACGTACACTGAATTCCGTAACTTAGCTTTGTCACAAAATATCAGTGATGATTACATTAAAATAATCGCGAGTAATTGCCAAATTTCTGAATCTCCAACGCCGCCTCCTTGGACAACCCCAGTGGTCGTTTATCAGGAAGGAGAAAGCAACGTGAAAATATTGATTATTGTGATCGTGACCGTCATTACAGTTGTAGTATTTTCAGCGATTGTCATTTTGTACGTATTGCAAACATTATCTTTATTCTGTCTGTACGTTTTTATAACGTTTAAGATTAACCGTTTAGTGGTGGTTTACACTTCTCTTCTTTTTATGAAGTTATATGGTGTCTTTTAAAAATATGAAATGTTTAATATTCATCCTCTATGCTTTCACTCTCTTTGATCGTGCTTTTTTCTGCTTATTGCATGTAGGAGCTTTTTCTTAGCAAGCGGAATTTCAAGCTCTTGTAAGTAATCAGATTACTTTTATATAATTTATAGCAGTCATGAATACATAAAACAATAATTTTTTTATAAAGGAATAATAAAATCTTGCAGATAAATTGTTCACGTAATAAAGACGTTGAGAGCATTTCATCAGACGAAGTAGTGCTCATTCTCCCGTTTCTATTCTGAGCCTAAAGAGTATTAAACCCAGCATATGTCGTTAACCTTCGACTGAAATAATGATTGTGATGAATACATTGAATACATGAATACATACACACTTGGTCTCATATTACAATCAATGTGAATAACAGCGAGTTAAACAAGGGGTCGACGTAAACATAAGGAAGGATGTTAGACCCTCTACCACATCAGCAAACGACCCCAACAAGTCCTGACCACTGTTCCCAGCCCGATCATTTCAGACTCCTGTGTATTTTATAATCCTTAGATCCCTGTTTTAGTAGAGTTTAAGATGTCTTTTGATAATGTTGACATTGTATAGACCCTTCTTAAAAACATTTAAAATGTTGCGAAGTTTCCATACAACTGAATATTTCTTGAGTTAATTGAAAAACATGAATATGTACGACTTCAATAGAGTCTACAGTGTAATTCTGTCATTTTTCTTTCAGCATTTGGTGGAGGCGTAGAAATAAATCGGTACGTACAAATAGTTTACTCGATTTAGGAAGAATAGAAAAATTTCAGTTTAGTTACCAGTTTCAATTACCTCCCTTGATAATAATATGCTAATTTCAAACCATACAGTATGTCAACCCTAGTGGGTGGTAGTTTATAGTCGAACTATCTTTTAAGAGGGGGTAGGGGAGCAAATAGTATGTACTATGTCTGTCTCTAGCATGTTTGGCTCGGCGCTACCGCCGTATTGGTATGGCTTTTGGTTACAAATTGTAATGAATAAAGTACGGTTTTGTTTAGTTCGCACCTTAAAAATGAAATATTAATAAAAGTAATGACTGAAGTTCACGAAAAAATTCAAGAATGTAAAATCTCATGATGTAGAAACACAGATACAAAATGAACGCGATGATTTCAAATTTGAATTTGTTTGTTTTGACCTTAAAAAGAAAATAGAATTTCAAGAATATCTAACTTAGCAAAATTATTTCAAGACCACATATGACGTGTGCATAGCCGCTGCCGCCGGTAAAGCAAGACAATCGTTGCACTGAGTTCCTGTGAGGGCGATGTGTTAGCGTTTCTTTTGATACGGAAAGGAAGGGTGTCAGATTTGTAACCTTTTATCTAGACTTTGGTAAAAACATGGAGAAAAAGGAGATCGGATAAAATCTTTCATCACCTTATTTATGAACATTTCTCTGCTACAGAAAAACCAAGCTTTAGCTATGCTTAATTTGATTCTCTCCGATAAGACAGTATAACAATAACAATTTGAAATATTAAGTTACTAAAAAATATTAAAAATATGTATTATTATTATTATAATTATTATGTGTTAAACTAAGCCATCCATAAAGACATACAGGTAAAAAGGTCCAGCCTCCTCGCTTATTCTTACACGTCTTGAACACTTGTAGTTTTAGAGCTCAGAATAAAAGAAAAAATGTCTTGAAAATTTTCCTTTTAGACAACAGGCCACACCTCTTCCTCCGATAGACGGACGACGAACAAATAGAGTAACGTCTCAACAAAATAAAGATAAACTGTTCTTGAATAATCGGTATCCCATGTCATGCATTGATGATTACGTTAATAAGGGCTATCCTATCAACCTCTTTTGTGGTTGTTCCTGCTGGTTCATTCGGTAGCGTGGTCGAAATTGCTTGTTTGTTGTCGCCGTACAGTATAGTTTCGCTCCCCAGTGGAGGCAATATCATTTAAATTCACAGTAGCGCTATTTGTGCAGTGTGGCGGCTTTAAAACGTCTCCCCGTTCATAACGTCAGTACAGTACTTTTATCGTAAATAATCGGTTACCAATATCATGCAGTGATAATTACGTTAATCAAGATTATCCAATTAACCTATTTGGGGTTGTCTATGCTAGCTCAGTCGGTAGCGTGGCTAGGCGCTGTCACCGTATGGTACGGGTTCGCTCCCCAGTGGAGGGAATATCATTTAATAAATCTATAGAACTTAAACGACAATTACATTTTTATCTTGTGAATGTTGCGCTTCGATAATTTAACCACCTGATACAAATTCTTATTAATGAGAACAAATTCAAAAATGAAATGCCTATAACATATTTAACACCGTATCGCATTCGCATATTTCAAAGTATTTACTTTAATTCTATATAATTGAACTGAAACCAGACTACTTACAGTCCGCCACACAACTGTCACCAGATCTTTTTGTTAAACTGCCTAAGCGGTTGTTTGCATCCACTTTCCCTCCACATACCCCTCAACGGCACTTCCTCCGGGTAAAAGCTAACTCCAGTGGCAAAATTGATGCATCAACCACTGTGTTTTATGCATATCAGAAATCACTTTATTTTTGTCAATATTCATTTATTAGTACATTATGAATGTCTTGAAGGATATAGCATGTACTTGCGATGGAAATTAAAATATTTAACTTTACAACTTTGCAATAAGAAAATTAACCGTTATTTGATAAGTCCTATTATACTTTCACAAACTTACAAAACACGCACATCCTACCGTAAAAAGGTGAAATATGCATATCAGGAATCGCCACATTCAGAAAAAACAGCCTCCCACACAGTCAAGAAGAAGAGAGGGAGAGAGCATGGTTAATAAAATGATCAGTTTCAAAAGAGACACCACTAACAATTAACAAAAATGAGAACCCGAGGGGTTACCGCCTTGGAACGGTCAGTGGCAAATCAAATTGCCACTGGGGGTTTAAACCAGGTTCTAGGGTGCACCAACCTCACACTTGCCCCAACAGGTTCTCATATCACTAAACAAATACAAGTTGTCTTGGTGACACAGCTCCAACCCACTTATTGGCTCAACAATGTTGCGTGCAAAAGCACACAAACATATAAAACATAAGAATCTAATAGCTTTGCAAAGCCAAAGGGCGGGTCCTCAATGATCTTACCGAGACCATAGCTCCTGGAGTAAAATCAGCAAGAACACGATGACAGGGATAAAAGAAACAAATCGAGCTTCGAGGTTCTATTAAGAAAAGATTTCCCCAAAAACCTTCATAAAATCTTAAACCCCTGCCACCGTCGTGCAACCAAAGAGGTAAGCATAATGATCAACTGTAGAAGGGTTAATCACCAGGCATGCAGAACGCTTTAAAATATCATGTTGGTAACCTTTCTTTTTAAATTTACATATGGTTTTTACGAATAACCGGGAGAAATTAACATTGCCCTTTATCTTCTTAAGTTTATAAATTTAATCTCCATAAAAAACTGGCTGTGAAATACCTTGTTGCAATAGTGATTTTAAACTGCACCTGTATTTATGAATTAGATCTGGGTAAAACTTGCAAAATGTTTTCCTTAGATTGTGATACCGATAACCTTGTTTTCAAAGTTTTTCTGTAATGCAAAGATTACATTCATTGAAATCATTAATATCATTGCAAGCTCTTGAAAAGCGAACAAGCTGTGAAATATAAACCCCGTAAGATGTTGCACGGGGAACATCGCCGTCTAAAAACGGAAAATTTACTATATTAAAATTAAAATCATCTCTTTTATCATATATTTTAGTAAAACCGTTTAACTTCTGTATATTTTCTGTTACAGAATAGAGAAACACGTGCAGTAGCTGGAAAAAGACCATACATTAGTCCTGCTTGTCTTTTTATATTTGACTGTTGTAAGCATCATGAAAACGAAATTTCTAGTGAAAGAAGCATGACTGACTTAAACCAGAAAACGCAAAATGGTCAATGTAACGTTATAAGCAACGGAACTGGTAAAACAGAAGTCGATAATCAAATTAATGAAGCCAACAAAATTAAACACGACAATCGAAACCCATGAAAAGGTAAAGCTGCACACGACAATCTAATTGTTGGAAAAGCTGAAACGAAAGAAGAAAACCCAATCCACGCAAAAGATAAAGTAGAATCTCTCATTTTGAATGTTGATGACAATCATGAAATACCTACTAGGCCTGACGTTCCCGACAATTCAGAAGATTTACCCAAATCAAGAGGCAAAGAGCACACATGTGAGGTCATACAATCGGAAGATTCTTCTGAAAGTATGATGACTGAGACTGTGGCAACAAAATTCCGACGATTACTGACCCTGGCTGAAGGTAATAAAACTGAGATTGTTAACCAGTCTCAAATCCCGAGGATCAGTCGCCATTTCAGCCAATCAGATGCTTGAGATTTGAGACTTGTTTCCAAGCTCAGTTTTATAACCTTGGGCAATTATTACAGTGTTGGTTTTTGTTACAAAGTCGCACGTTTATTTCCTGAACTGAGCATAACAGTTGTATGAGCATTATCTAACAATTCTATTTTTTGTTTGGGGGGAGGCTAAGATCGTAAAACTCAGTCTGGAAACTGGTTTTAAAGCCTTACATATAACCTGTCAAGCCAAATATTATGCATAATCGGAATCATTAATGTTTGTGAGGTTAGAGTCAGATCAAAAATCACGTGTACCCCAGTCAGTTAGGATGCTAAGAATATTTTGAAAAACAAACAAACAAACAAACATAACTTTCTTCGAAAATACATTCACAGTTTGTTCTTAATGTTAGCGTCCCTTAATTCGACTTCACAAATTTAATACACTCGTGATATCTCGCAGCCCGTTTTTTATCACATGTTAGTTAGACTTCTTCCAAAACGCCCAAACAAATTATAATTCCATCGCATAGTGGCATTAATTGCAAATCCGTTGGCTGGTTTTAATACGAACAAGTTTAGTTCTACACATTATACAACAGGGACATTTGAATTAAATATTCTTGCTTTTGTTCTTCCAAATCGGAAAAATTAAAATAAACTAAAACTAGAATAAGAAGTCCTTCATTAGTATTTTGTTTAACGGAAAATTGTCAAATCCAATATTTTTCCATAAAAAGTAAGGGTTCTGCCAGTCCATTTATCAATAAGGTACTGGCATTTTTGTACTTTTTCATTCCAATTTAAATCGTAAATATCTTTCTCTGTCCCAAAATAAATACCTAATGCTTTCACTTGAGTAGAGAACTTTATGTTACATACGTCGCGATTTTTATGTTTCGCCCTTCCTATCCATAAACCTTCTGTTTTATTTTTGTTTAAATTCAGACCTGAATATTCACCAAATTCTTCAATTAATTTTAAAGCTACTGTAATTTCATCTTCATTTTTAAAAAAATAATGTTGTGTCATCGGCAAGTTGTGTTATCTTTAGATTTGATATTGAGTTATTACGTGTGTCCACTACACGTACACCGGTTATATCTTCACTGTTTTTTTTTATTTTTAAAGCCATTATTTCGGCAACAATAATAAACAAAAAATTGCAGACAGCGGATATCCGTGTCTAATGCCACGATTTAATTTAAATGCGTGAGCATCTACAAGACTCCGACTTCTTTCTGCATGAACAATTCCCTCCAGAGATCGCGGCACGTAGACGTGCTCATATACCAGCACTGAAGGCCGCCAAACGTCAAGGTAAACGCGCCTGGCTTTCCTATGACACTTTATATGTAGATGGAAATCCTGTCTCTAACAGTGATGCTAATGCCAGCGGACGGGAACGATCCGGGGCTGATACGGGGTCTTAGACGCAGCAGCGCGGAAACAGCGGAAGTAGAGCAGACGGCAACTCACAGACGCACACAAGAACTGCATCCCACACCAACTAGGGGTTCGCCGAGGCTGGACTGTCCATACTGTCATGGAATATAAATGGCTTAAATTGACTGATCCTGATTTTATTAAGAAAATTTGTGAATATGACATTATTTTTCTGTTTGTAACTTGGGGTAATAAAAAATCGAAATTTGATATCAGCGGTTATAAATGTTATAATTTATTCAGAAAATTTCAAAACAGACGAGCAAGAAGAAACAGTGGTGGAGTTTATATATATATTCGAAATGACATTTTGAAAGGTGTAAATATTGTTAAAAATCATTTTGACACAATTATATGGTTGAAGTTAGATAAACATATTTTCATCTACATACTGATATTTATTTGGCTGGTGTGTATATTTGGGTTGAGAGTTCTCCGGCTTATAATATTACTAATGAAGATGTATTTGATATTATACAAAACGATATTAACTATTATCAAATCTGTGGTAAAACTATGTTAATTGGTGATTGGAATGC
Organism: Corbicula japonica; assembly: GCA_038501625.1. Lineage (NCBI taxonomy): Eukaryota > Metazoa > Mollusca > Bivalvia > Venerida > Cyrenidae > Corbicula > Corbicula japonica. The sequence continues at coordinate 774,287 of JAZAYU010000178.1, read as the reverse complement.
TAGGGTCGGAAATGGGGACCGAAGGGATTATATTGAGTGTGACAGCACAGTGCATAATTGTCGGTCATCCTGATGACCGACATATTATAATCGACCAAACTTGAGATCTTTAGCCTGAACACCGGTTAACAGTGACTCACGATCCAGAACGGATAATTTAGACTATGCCACCTGTTCCTTAGAGGCATGCAAAAGGATAGTGTAGAGGCTGATGTTTTATTGCTTGATATATAGAGAAGCCCTTTACCGGAAAAGACATTAATGTAGATAATCATGTTTCTTGTATACTAAATTTATACTTTTATTCAAGACGTGAGAAATAATGCAGTTGTTTAAGTATCGTTAAACTGGATGCTTATTTACATAGTGAGGTCCGCAAATCAGGTCAAATCAGGTCAGTGACCGTTAGGAGACGGAAAGAAATGTATTCGTATGTTTGATGCATTTATTAATTTCACTTGAACTTTGTGCTGATCACATTGATTGTTTTTGTTATTGTTAAGACGATTTACTCTGTAACTGTTATAAAGAACAAATATTTGTTTTTAATTAATTCTATGACCAAAATATTAGCATTATGTTTTAAAGGTGTTTCACAAGTATTCGTTCACTGCCAGAAAATTTCTTCAAAAGGGGGTGGTCTAATAGTTTATTCTAAACGATCGCCATTTACATAAAAATGTTATGATGATTGCTTGTGTTGTCTAATTTACTTTTTTATTGTTTCATCATTGACTTCAGACCGAACAAGATCAGTGACATAGTGTGTGTATGTGGGGTCAGATATTAGGGTTAGGGGTTTCGCGGGTCTGTCTTGCACGTTTGAGCTCAATTTTGATTTCATTCATGGACACGTTCATGTAAATCTCAGTAATAGACGATCTAATTATTCACGAATAACAACACTATGTAAGCTTCGTTTTAACATGGGAAAAAGAACAAATATTTAAACTATAAAGGTGATTGAGCTTCATTTACAAGCCGACGAAAAAATAATTTCAGCAGAAACAGGAGATAAAAAACAAACATTTATTTTTGCAAGTTTGCGTTTCAGACAAATTTTTACCAATGGCGAAAAAGTACTTATCTTATTTGCGTGTATATATCGACGCCACCGGTAATCCATAAAAGCGAAGCCTACAGAATTTCCATACTTTATCAATCATGTAAAGGTTATAATCTGGAAGTATTCCATGTGAGTGATAAGAATTACCGGCAAAGTCAGAATACTTTATTGCTGAGTCAGGACTGGCTAGTTCATGCCGCTCCCCGGTTATGTAAAGTCGATCTGCATATACCTGCTTGAGAAGACAGCCATGTCACTGCAGCTTTCAAAGAGATCAAGTTTATAAATTGCCGACAGCCAAGATTAAGTTCGTTCTATAGTCCAAGGACCAGGTCGAAGATAATACATGTAAATTCCATGAAACACAATTATTCCAAGTATTCTAAAGTTTAAACTGATATCGTCGTTCACTTAAGCTTTCTATCCAAAAGTTCAAACGGTTAATAATACTTTTTGTGTTAAGTTGCACCATTTCTCAAAATATTCTCCAATTGAAATGATAAAACTGCGAGATTTTCTTTAGATATAAAAAGTGAATCAGTACATTTATCGGGTTTGATTGGGATGCATTATTTAATTTTATGTTGGAGATAAATTCGAGCAGTCGAGATGAAGATTGACACTTCGAATTTTCATTTAAAGGTTGCATTGCACCACATACTGTGTTATCATTTGTTCGCGGTGGTTTAATTTTCGCGTATTTCGCGCTTTGTTTAATGCGCGAAATCGAATCCTAGCGGAATAAAACCATTTAATATCTTGTCTTATATGAATTATACAAGTGCGCGAATTTAAGCCCTCGCGAAATTGTCACTTATGTCATTTGCGCGAAATTTTATCCCCGCAACAGTAAATGATACAACAGTAGTCCATTTTTAACCAGCGAAGCTGGTTTTACTAATCACAATTCTGAAATCGGTATCAAACCAACTGGCAAACGGCGATTTACACATTTCAGAGAAATCAGAGTAAGTTAAGTAGTCCACAAGTTTCCTTTTACGTGTTAAAGTTGGTATTAACTACGTCATGTTGATAGGATAAAACCTGTGCGGTGCATCAATGGTCAAATTCATCTGTACGACAGTTTGATTAAATGTAAAATCGGTGCGGTTCATATTTCTAGGACTTGATCGGTGCGGTGCAACAATGGTCAAACATTGTCCGTGTCCGCGATTTTTCACAATGAAGGAAACAATTATATACAGTCCACACCCGTTGTGTCGAAGTCGTCGGGACCGTACATTTTATTCGAGATATCCGAAGTTCGACTCATCCGAATCGGCGCCAATGCACGAATATCATACCTATATGATTCTAATGCTGACATGATTGTGAATGCTTGTACTCGTTTATGAACATTTTAATTGATCAATTAGTTTATCAAAATAGAACAGAAAAATATATTAACTTTGTTATATTTATTACATGTTAAAAAACCATCATCGTTAAGTTTCGGTGTTTGTGTAACATCGTCGTCGTCTTCACTCTAAGTGTTAAAGTCGTCTTTTGTTATTTTTTATTACGTTAACTGATTCAAATTAATATTCGCCCAATAATCGTAAATTTGGAGCTTTTTTGTGCTTCAGTTTTGTTGGGGGATAATTTATTACGTTAGGATCATGTTTTTGCATTTGTTGTCCTAAACGGATGAACTCATATTTTATTGGCCTCAGGTTGTCACAATGTCATGATTATTGTAATTAAATGTTGTTGGTTTTTTTAACTGAAATTAATTGCATTTACGAATCCGAATATTTTACATCCGAATGCACTAAATAAGCGAATATTTTACTGAACAGGTGATAATCGTTAATTATTATAAAATAATGGTATCTTGTTTGCCGACAAGTTCTCTCTTTGAAGAAGCCGCGCGCTTTGTTCGACCGCGGCATTCACACTTCGACTTATCCGATGATTTTATATAGCACACTTTAGCCGGCGGATTCTAAATTTACTTCGACTTATGAAAACATTGTTTAAGTCGAATTCGAGTTAAGCGGCGTAACATTATATGAAATGAGAACACATTTTGACGGGACCTTAAAATTAATTCGAGATAACCGATGTTTCGACTTAAGCGAGTTTGACACAACGAATGTGGACTGTATTTCTTATTTCAAATAACTGCATAAACTTTCCCATCGATGGGGTCTCACTTTTTATATCATTTTTCGTGTTCATTATGTCTTTGGGATGTCAGTACACAGATTTCACTATTATAATTTTTTGCTTAAAACCCTTTACTCAATATATACGCCTTTCATCACATAGGTTACCAGTTCAGGTCCCGATCAGCTGGCACAATAGTGCCATCTAATCTGGATCTAAAATTTGTGATTACTGGTCAGAAAAAATGATCATAAAAGCGAACAGTTTAAATCCTAATCAGATCGCACAGATGTGCCAGCTGATATGGATCTAAACTGTTCGCACAAGCTATGAAGGTATATCTATGGAGTAAAGGGTTAACAGAAGCCTTCATCCAGATAAAACATGGAAACCCTTATTTCCACTATCATTTAGACAAGAGGAAGTTCTTTGCCAGTGAACCAAATTTTTTTTTGCTTTTTCGTAAATGGATACATGTATGAGAATCATGGCACTGGTTATTCTCAATAAGCAAAATCGCTTCGCTGGTTTTCTGTACTTTCAGTACTTTGATTATATATGGGAACTTTTTCTCTTCATCCGAGGGCCTCTTGTTTGCAGGGATTACATGTCAGGAAAAAAACGAAAGCAACTTCATCCCTATATCTTTTTTGATAAAGGTGGACTAGTGCCGGAGCAGCGGATGTATATCTTTGGCACCTTATTTGCGATTCCGCCTTTAAAGTATGGTCTGTTCGGTTACAGATCATTACTTTTCTTACAAGTAAGTTAACCCCTTGTGTGTTTTCGAATATATGGAATGCCGATCTTCGCACCAATATATTGTTGTCAAGGAATTAATTAATGGACATTGAATATTAGGAATTTCAGCTTTATACTTTGGTTGAACCTAAATTAAGTTCCAAGTTAAAGCCATTTGAAAGGAACATAACTCTTAAAATAACGAAATAGGAGTTATCATTCTTATTTTCACTGATGGCTTTGTTCATGCAGGTAATGTATTCAAACAATTAAGAAAATAGAACAAGAACTTTCAAAATTATAGGCGACATTATGTTTCATATTAAAGTCTTTTAAACGGGTCATAGCTCAAAATATTGAAACAGGGGTTATCGATCATCTTGTCAGAGATGGCTTTGTTTATGCAAATGAAGATATACATCCATTTCAAGTATTGTTTAATAGGACAAGGACTTTCAATGTTATAGGCAACATTAAATTCGATATTTTAGTAATTTGATAGGGGCATAACAAAATATAATATAACAAGAGTGATCATTTTTTGTCGGAGATAGCTTTATTCATGCAGAAAATATTTTTTTAATTATTAACTTAATACGTCAAATACTTACGAACTTATAGGCAACATTAAATTTCACATTTAAGTTTATGGGCTACAGGACAACGCAGCCGCCGTCGTCGACGCCGCCGTCGCCGAACAATAGGATTCATACGTGTCTACCTGCCGATAAGCACTGTCATACAATGAATTTAACATAATTTTAAATTGAAACCAAAACGTGTGACGAGACCATATTTATTACAGGGCGGAAATTCTAAATAAATACCAATATTCCAACGAAATTGTTCTAGAGAAGTTAACACTTCAGAGCCGTCTTTTGTTAAAATGTCATGCTAATGACCGACTAGCTTTTTGGAAAGCTAAAACTTGTATAGATTATGACGACTATTGTCCAGATACGCCCATTGAGCGCCGTTCACAAGATCATAATTGTAACGGTCATGGTATTAAATTGCTTGATTTATGTAAAGCATGTTCAATTCGTAATGCTAACGGTAGACTCGGCAATGATTTCAACAACGGCAATTTCACATTTGTATGTTCAACAGGTGCTAGCGTAATTGATTATTTGCTTATAAGTGAGCAAGATTTTTATTTAACCAAAAACTTTACAGTGGGGTGTTTTAACGAATGGTCGGATCATGCCCCTTTATATTTTAGCATTCCTTTAAGACACACTTTATCGTATAGTTCTGATAAGTGTATAAAACAAGTATTCGGTGGAATGATTATCTTAAAGATACATTTCGACGAAATATTATTGCAAAATTGCCGGTGTTAAATTCTATTACTACTGATGTATTATTTGACAGTCGTAGCGAAGTTAATGAGTGTATTACAAAAATTACAGATGTTATTAACTCTGTAGCAGAGCCGCTATTTTCAAAAACTACTGTTTATAATGATAAATTCAGCGAAGATCAAGGGGTAGGTAAAAAAGCTGCTTGGTTTGATCAGGAATGTTGTAACGCAAAACGTATTTATGTTGAAGCATTAAATCACTACAATATGTGTAAAAATAATGAGAATAGGCAGGAATTTTGCAATTGTAAAATCAATTATCAGCGACTTATTCGGGGGAAAAGAAAGGCGGTTCGAAGTCAATAAAGTTAAGGAAATTGAGAGGCTCAGGCACTGTAAGCCTAAAGACTTTTGGAGGCTTTTTAGCAAAAAGAAATCTACTAAAAATAATATAAGTACTGATGAATTTGTTCGCTATTTTTCAACTTTAAACGATGATATGCCAACTGCATCTAATATTAATGCGGAAAATTTTTGCATAAATCATGATTTCGATGGTAACGATTGTATTTTTGAAGAACTCGATGCACCAATAACCACACAGGAAATTGAATATATTGCCAAAAAAACCTAAAGAAAAATAAAGCTTTTGTGGGGGATAAATTGTTAAAAGAATATTTTATTGCCACTATTGACGTTTTATCGTCTCACTTAGTCGATATTTTTAACGGTATCCTCCAGTCGGGATTTTTTCCTGACCAGTGAATGGATGGTATAATAGTACCGTTATTTAAGAAAACGACCCTTTAGACGTCAATAATTATAGAGGTATCACGCTAATTAGTTGCTTTTCAAAAAGTTTTACAGGAATACTTAATAAACGCATTACAGATTGGGTAGAAAAAAACGATATTATAAGTGACGCTCAATTTGGTTTTCGGAGAGGTCGCTAAACGGTCGATGATATTTTTGTTCTTAACGCTGTTATAAGTAAATTTTTGAGTGAAAACAAACGCTTGGCCTGTGCCTTCATAGACTTTAAAAAAGCATTTGATAGTATTTATAGAAATGAGCTTTGGGTAAAATTATATAACTTAGGTGTTCGTGGTAAAACATTGACATTGACAAAATACGCGACATGTATTCCAAGGTTAGAACGCGTATTAAAAATTGTAAAATGGTATTGAAGTAATACTTTGTTATATTTTTAAACTTTTTTCTAACTGCGTATTCACAAGTGCAAAATCATGCCTATCCATAATCCAAAAAATCTTGTCCATGTTCGTGTCCGACGCATATAATCGCAGTCACGAAAGCAAAGATTATGCTTATTACTGTCTTGGTTTCGCTGTTTCTTACTTTCCTCGCGTATTTGTTCGACGGGAATAGGTGGCTATCTCGTGATCTTTCCTGTTTTGTGTTTGTTTGGAGTGTTTGTTTTGTCTAGCCCGGGAACCACGAACTTATTAATAAGCGGTTGACTAGACGTCGAGGAATGCGTTTGTTTTGTCGCCTTCTTTAGTCGTCTTGATTTGGTACCGTTATCCGTAGATAAATGAGGTTCAAGTTGGGGTGACGGCTGTTTCAATATAGCTTTCGATGCAGTGGAAGAATCTTGTTTTGTTAACGGATCACCCTCGGAACCTCGTGTGACTAAAATAGTATCACCTCCGTCATCCGAGGAAGACGTGGAGGCACAAGAGGGGGAACTTGATTCTTCCTCATCTTCGGAATGCAATAATTGACAGTCGTTTCTCTTATGCCCGAATACATTGCATTGCGAGCATTTCCAATCGTTTTCGCATTGAGAAATATGGTGACCTGTTTGTAGACATTTTGAACAGGTAACAACTTTTTTTACTTGTCCATGATGTATCACATTTCCTTTAAAATGCCCGAAAGTCATAAAACGATTCAATGGTTCTTTAATAGATGACGCTTTTACTATTATCAGTCGATCGCCAGTTTCGCAGTTTGTTAACTTGCCTGCAATGCGGTGTTTTTCACGGGTAGATGATATCGCATCTAGTCCTTTTAGAATCAGAGTTCTAGTAATAAGACCATCATCCACAGAAAGAGGAATATCTTGAATACGAATTCTCACCGTATTTTCACCATCAAGGCGTAACGGATTGGTATTTAGGAAACTCAAAGATTTCCCCCGTATGGTGACTCCTTGAGCGAGAAGAGTAACTTTGTCCTCTAAATTATCAAGGTAGATTCTCCACATACCTCGAACCCGTTGCAGGCCTGATATATGACATATATCGATCACGTTTCCAATACTTGTATAAAGTTCTTCATGTTTCAGCCATTGTGATGGAAGTGGTTTGGCTTCCCCAAACAAAGAGGTTTCTTTCAAAAGGACAAGCGGGACGCCATCTTGAATAGTTGAAGACATACTGTCACTTACTTGTTGTTGGTTTTCATCCTCAAGTCCAACAGTTTTATCCATTTTTATTAAATATTCCTGCACTATTAATATTCACAGATCACATACGCATCAAGTTATCAAGATACGATCCAAAATGAATACAATATATAGGAATTTCTACGACGTGAAAACAACACTGCCTTAGCTTACGTCGCTTACGTTAAAAAAGACTTTGAAATTTATTACTTTTAAGCAGACTTTTATTGGATGCAGCCTTATGTATTGGTATTTCTGATAAGTGATTTTTTTCATAAACGTCAATTGCATGAAAAAGAAACAATAAGAAAATTAGCTCTTTATGTGTTATCTACCTTTTCCACAAAAATCCAATTTAAAAAGTCACAAGCAAGTCTGAAGCATCATAATTAAAATTATTTTTCCCGTAGTTACCTTTGAAACTTGAACTTTCACATTATGGAAAACGTACAATGTCTTCTCAACTATAAGTACGTTGTTTGTGTTCCTCTTTGTTTTTCCTCAAAATAACTGACCTTGTGTTCCGTATTGTTATCAACTGTAACAGATTTGTTAACATGTTCATCAGCGGCCACGGAATCATGTTCATGTATCGCACTGTTCTCCGATGTCACGATATCATAGGTGTGCTCCAATTTGTTTCCGAATGTCTCAATGATATGATCGTCTATGTTCCTGTTCTTTGGGGTCATATCATTATTTTCCTTCTTTCTTTCGTTCTGGAAGATCACCAATTCACTAGATTTATTGTTTGTTAAAGTCTCTAAAACTGTTTCATTCTCACTAATTCTTTCTTTAGTAATACTTTCAAAGCTTTTACTTCCACCGGTGCTGTTTGAACGTTGATGAGAGTTCATAGACACACATTGTCGTTTTGTCGTTTTGCGACTGCCTCGCGGTTCTTGTCTTAAAATAAAACTATTAATAAAGAAGAACTGCTAAAATACGTTTATAACTACTACTACTACTACTACTACTACTACTACAGCTTCGATATTATGTACACTTATCCAGCATCATATTCAACGCTGTTCTATCGAGAACCGACCTTTAGCTTGAATGTTAAGCAAAGGGTATCCCTTTAATGTCCCTTAATCCTTGAGGGTCCGGAACAAATGATTCGTTTGTTTGTCCATCCGTCCGTCAGTCAGTCCACCACAAATCTCATTTCCAAGCACATTTTAGCAAATCTCATTGAGAGATTAATGCTATGATCAAATTTGCGAAGCACAACTTTGCTGCTTATGAAAAGAATTCAGCTAACACTTCGGGTAATGTCAGCATTTTCAGGAATTATAGTTTTCAGAGCTTGAATTTGGAAACCCCAAAACACACCGAACGAAACCAATTTAATTAAAAATATATGTTGTCTCCATTGCACTCAGCCCCCTCCCGATAATGTGGACTCTAACATTCACATACGATTATTCAGAACTAAAGGTTATCTTAAACATTTGATTAACATTTAAACCATTTTTTATTTATGAATTTTCAATATTGTTTGGCTAATAAATTCACAACGTAGTCAACAAAACGGTACCTTTTTTCTTATAATCCACACCAGTCTGAAAAATAACATTAAACAACAAGTAAATAAGATGGAAAAGTAAACTTAAAATCATTTCACTTTTGATTTTCCAAATCTGTATTCGCTGGGATATTGAAACAAACCATCTAAAATCTGGCCGAAATATTAAAACAAAAGTAATTTTAAAAGTACTTAAAACAGTCATAAGTATCGTGCTCAACGACATTCAAAGGACGAAACAGATAACAGCACTGATTGAATGTACGGGTAGACTTTTTACAGCGTCACACGTTACAAATATCGCTACTGTGATATTAAAATAGATGAAAATCGAAAACGAAATCCAGCTCTTAAATAATGAAAACATGTTAGTACAAGGACTGGTGCAGTTTAACCTTAATTCTTTTTTTGTTTTAGCCATCAGATAGTTATAACATTTATAAATTATAGGTAAAAATAATGTGTTACTGAAAATATTTTATTGTCTACTTTTAAACAAAATCAAAAACGAATCTGTGCCAAAGATCATAAAACTAAATTTGGAGATCAGTCGCAAATCTCAAGCATCTGATTGGCTGAAATGGCGATCAGTCGCCATTTCAGCCAATCAGATCTTTGAGATTTGAGACTGATCTCAAAACTTAGTTTAATGATCTTGGGCCATGTTCCACTTACAAGAGGATCAGAATAATGGCTAGAGCCCCACAGACGACGCCAATAACAAGACCTTCATACGAAGAGTTTGTTGGCGCCGTATCTGTCACTACAGGATTCATATGAGAAGTCGTTAGACTTGAAATAGTGGTTGGAACACGTTCGCGGCGGTTTTAGGTAGGACGTGGCAAGAGCAGAGAGGAAGCACGTCGCACTCACGGTTGCGCAAGGTGTGAGTCCGTGGCCAACGTCTAGGGGAAAGTGATTGCATGCATCGGACGTTGCGAAGGTCGTAAGTGAGTTGTACGTGCTGACAACGTTCTTACAACGTAAGATCTCTGTGCGATTGCCATGTTAACGTACGGAGATAGTACTTACATGCGCTGCTCACGAACGATGTTCTCGGCCGCTGTTAAGTGGTATATATAAAAATGACCTATCGATGCTCCCCAGAAATCACAGCTGCCGCTGCCTTGAAATGCCGCCCCTACAACAGCAGATATTGCGAACTCTGCTGCTGCAAAAACAGCATGCAGTGGCCGCTCGCTTTTTTGGCGTCTTTTCTCGGTGCCTTCTTCGGTGGCATCTTGAAGACATATGCTAGCACTCATCCGTCGGTTCGACTTTTATATGCTGCAGAGGTTAGTGCGCACACCGTGCGTTCTAAGTGCGGAGCACGTACTTGCTCGTCTGAGTTCTGTGCGCGTTTTGGACAGTTGAACTGAGGAAGAACCGAGTAAGCACGGACCGCACACGGACCACGCACGGACCACGCACGGACCACGCACTAATTATGTGCGCGACCATTGGAGCAAGTGACGATTGGATTTTTTAAAGACTCGCGGAGGCTGTGCGTTATGCGCTCGTGGACATACAGGGCACGCGCGTCACCCGTACATTGGGTGAACTCGTAGCCCGCCCGCAGCTCGAACACAGAGAAAGTTTTGCATGGTCTAAACATGCAACGGCGTGTCTGGTACTTACCATGTACGGATCCCTAAATTTCGCAAATGTTTTTGCAAGCAGACATCACGCAAGTACGACGGGTTGTGACTGGGGCTTAACTGATATAAAACCCCAAACAGATGAATGAGAAATGAATTGTAATCTAGAATAAGTTTATATTTACACCTTGATTTGGACTTTTACATGGAAATAGTTTTTATCTGAAATACCACATTTAAGGTTCCATGTTTAACGCCTTATGCATACCATTGTTTGGGATGGATCGAAATTGTTCTTTTTATTGGTATAAATACTGAGAACTTTGCGATTTACCTGAGGCTAGGAAGCGTGAGAAGTTAAAAGCATTTCCATTACTGCCCATGAACAGGCTAAATCAAACCGAGCCTGCAATATTTTCATTCAATGTTCCCTTTTCATCTACATGTATTTCAGTATCACAATAGCGTTGTTCCGTGTGGCGGTGGCGGATTTAAAAAGCTATCAGTTACGTCTTTTTAAGGTCATTATATAGATAGGTGGTTTCATTATCTCATTAATGTTGTTTGTGCAGTGTGGCGGCTGTAATGTCTCCCCGTACACTCAATCAGTGTTGTTATCAGTTATTTCGCCTTTGGATTTGTCTGTGGTATGCAGGTTCAAATGATGGATAAAAATTGCACTTTTTATTGGTGTAAATATTGAGCTGCGCTCAACGCGGGGCTAGGCGAATGAACAGTAATATAATGCATTTTCATTACTGCACATGAACAGGCTCAATCAAACTTAGCATGCAATATTTTCACATTTGTCGTGTTCAGTGCTTTTCATAGTTCCCTTTTCATCTATTTTATTATCAATGATTTGATAATAGTATCTTATTTACACATGAATACTTGACCATAGTTCTGATACGTGAATCTTTTAATTTAATATAAAGTATCGTAAAAGAAATGGCATCAGACAATAACTGTTTTACAAAATTTTACATTTATCTTAAATGAATAATAAATTGTCTTCTCTAAACCTATGTCATCTCTTTATTTAGTTCTTTCTCTTTTTTAGAGCCAACAAAACTGCCACCTTGTTTCCATCACTAATCTTATTGTTTGTTTTTTGGTGTTTTTTTTTAAAATATTAAAATATATTCAATACTTGCTTTGAGGTATTTTATGCTCACCATCGTATGGAATGGATCAGAATTTTGTAAGGTATGGCTTATTTGTGTACTTACTTAGTTGCGCTAAACCCTGGTAGTCTGGGTAATAATATATTTTTCCATTTCTGTCTTTAACAAAAAAGTAAAACATTCGGGTGCAGACGCCAGTCTCTAGAAGCAGAAGAATGCTAACGGTAATCTTTCCACCAAAATGCATGTCACATTTTTGAAATTTCAGTTATCGATCAACCAGGTTTCTTGAGATTATTTTATTTTATCCAACTAGTGAAATCTGACCGGCATTTGCGTCTGTTCAGAGAAATATCATAATATTATAATATTATAAAAAATATTACATAGAATCTGCAAAGTATAAATGATGTTGATCACTTAAATTGGAATTTAAATTTAAATTTAAAATAGCATCAAAGACTGTTAGTTTATTCACTGAGTATATATTGGATCCTTCATAGGAACTAAAAATCACATGAAGTCTGTTAAAGTCAGGCAAGCACACCTTAACCCCTGTTTCAATATCCATCTCTGAAACCCGATTTCGGAATTCCAGGGTTGAAGGTTATAAAACTGAGCATGAAAACCGCCATTCAGTCGCCATTTCAGCCAATCAGATGCTTGAGATTTGAGACTGGTTTCCAAACTCAGTTTTATAACCTTCAACCCTGGAATTCCGAAATCGGGTCAACTGATCAAGTCTATTATGGTTAAGTATCTCTTACATCTGTTACACATTGGCATTGCTATAATCGAGTTACATACGTTTCACCTTGTTGAGTGGTATGATTAAAAAATGTCGAATCACTATATTTGTTATTAAGACTGTCTGGTTGGAAATTGTCATTTGTGTATATGTATTCCTCTGAAGAACCTTTGTTTCCTTTGGTGTTGTTTTGCTCCAGTTGAAAAGTGTCTAGAACTGACACAGATACGCTCGTTGTACGTTTCTGCATTTCCTTCGTTCTTCTGGCCTTTAAAGTACAACAGGCTTTAATTTTATTAGTATTACTAAGCATATGACATCAATAGACATTTTTATAAAAAGCAAACTAATATGATTGCTATTTTTTTCGCTTTTATTTATAAAATTAACTATAAAGTATGGCCAATTATAGCATAACAAACATTTAATCTTTGCTATATGTTATAAAATAATCATATAACAATATGTTAAATAGTTATTGCTATTATTACAGTAACTGTTTTATCTGGTTATTATGTCTTAGGCTAAAATAACTGCAGCTCGCCCTTACTAAATTGGTGCTAGTGACATTAAACTGCTTGTATACAGCTTACAAGAATATTGTGTTCGATAACGTGTTAACCGGATTGGCTTCTCTCGAAACTATTATAGTTTTTTCTGTTCTTATCTAATCAAGAGTTAATATAAGAAACTGCAACGAAAAATGCTTGTACCAGTTGGTACTTTCTCATAAACATTCTGAACCAACTCACTTGATTATGCTTTTATGTATCACTTTATCGAAATGCAGTCAGCTTATAACACAAAAGGAAACCCAAACAGCCTGACTTACTTGTTTGAAAAGAATCTGTATTAATCTGAAATGTAAAAAGATGTGCTTTTTATTAGAACACTGGTAATCAAAAGATGCCCATCTTAAACTTGTTAGTACTACCGCGTCTACATTTAACAAAAATTAAACTGTCAGTTGTGTGTTGTTTTTGCCGACTGTTAAACGTTTTCCCGTTCAGTCTCTGCTGTTATCATTTACGAAATATATTAGATGGCCACTGATCAGGAGACCTAAATTACGTTCAGAAAACATCCAGGCAACACATATATGATATTTTACCCTGTAGGTATATATACCAATAAAAGCATATAGGTTTAAATGTGCTATATAATGTTATGAACAAAAGATTGAACCTCGAACCTCGATCTTAAATTCTTATCACTGGGTTCTTGCCGATTTGACTCCAGGGGCTCTGGTCTCGGTATGGTCATCGAATACCAACAATGCTAGACAATGCTAATAGCTTCCATGTTTTTACTTTGTGTGCTTTTGCATGCCATATTTTCGAGTTAACGGGTGGGTTAGAGCTCATTCACCTAGACAACTTGTTCTTGTTTGTTCTTATGAAAACCGTTTGGGGCAAGTGTGAAGTTGGAGCATCAAAGAACCTGCTTTCAATCCCCAGTTTGCCATCCGACGTTCCAACCCTTCAGGTTCTCTTATTCAATAAGAGTTTGTTGTGTCTTACTTGGGATTGGTCATTTTGTGAATCCATGCTCTTATTTCCATCTGCTTTTATTATGGCTGCGTGTTGGGGACAGTGTTTTCTGGGTGTGGCAATTCCTGGTCCATATTTCACTTTAAAAGGACGTAAAATGGGATTCGAAAATTCGTACCTGACTTTCAACAGTGTATTTCAGTATTTAATCGTTATATCTTTTTGATTCACAATAACATGCGTTGATATTTCTTTTATACATGAAAACATCGCCAATTAACTATGTTGCACAGTAGTGAGTCATTGAAAATGCGAACCTTATCCGATGAGGTGATAAGAAAATACAAATAGAGATAAGTGTATAGCCCGACTCGAATAATTGTTAAGCTAATATCCATTACTTTTGACCATATGTGTAAAAAATTGTTGTTGTATTTGGAAAGTCAGGGCTCGTTTAAACATGTACCAGTTAGTAAATTTCAAAACAAATAAAGCGCTATTGTTTAACAAACCGAGGTTATTCTATTTCATATCTACATGTATTTTCATCACTTTTTCTATGAGAATTTACTTGTTGGTTTAATTTTAAATAAGCTATTTAAATATATAATAAAATTAGTTAGTTGAATAATAACTTACAGAATGACGAAGATCAGTATTAATGCAATAGAACCACATGTTACGCCAATAACGATGTGCATGTCACTGCCAATTTCCGTATTTTCAGCCGTCGTCACTTCTTTGATATGTGAAGTTACAACGTATGTGGTGGTTGTTGAATTGATATATGACGTTATGTTACGGTCTACAGCTGTGGTTATACTTGCATGTGATGTTGTTGTATCCATGTCGAACAAATTGCATTTGCTGGCAATTGTGGTAAATTCACTCTGAGTAATATCCTGATCTAAAACGAACGTCCGAAAATCCGAGAAGTTCATCATAGGAGGTGGACACGGCACTGTATTTAGAAGGTTATTAACACTTCCCACCCATGGGCAGCACCGCATTATATCCATATTTTAGCTTTTCACAGTCGCATTCACAACATACACCAGGAAGTCATTTATAGCACTGATAGCACTGATAATAAACAGTGTGTTCAAATTTAAAAATTGCGATATCAACTCATTGTGTGTTTGTTTTGTCCGTTTATAAAACACATAACAAATATGTTCCTTACTATTGTATCGTCATAAGAAATTTGATAGCTAGCATTTCAAGCAGTATACCATGATAGTTTGCTTACAACGATCAATAGCTGCACAGCCCATGGATTTGTTAATTAAGAATCAAATGACTTTTTCAGAGGTAGGATTTCCAAGTTTTTTGTTGGTTTACTGTGATCGTTTCGTGTTTATATGACCATTGTTGTGACCTACGAAATAGATATGTGTACTATCAATTTGGATAAAATAAGAATAAGCGTAAACACTTTGAAGCGGTACAGCTATGATTCAAATAGTCTGTATTTGTATGACTTTGGTGTTAATTTAATTTATAACTACAGCAGGTGTTTAGTACTGTGTGACGGCTGTGAAAATTCTGAACGTACTTCAGTGTAGTTCTTAATTTCAGTTACATCCCTTGGCGGTTATATGCTAATTTTAAACCATGCAGATTGTCAATCACTGTGGATGACTTATAATTATATGCTTAATTACACTATCTTCTGAGGTACACTGATACTGTGTCTTTCTCTGGTTCTGTTGGCTAGGTGCTGCTGTCGTTTCTGTATACTGACTTCGCGATAATCTTATACACTTTACAAAAACGCTTACCAGTGATATCGATGTATGTCGCAATAAAGCTTTCTGATTTTACATATATATGCATTGAAATCATATCCCACATATTGAAATAAACCTGGTTATATTATTTAAACTTGACAAAATTGTCCCATAAAATTAGAAGAACTATTCAATTGAGTAACACAGTTGTTTCATATTTAAATAGAAGAACTATTCGATTATGTATGACACTTATACCTGCCAATCTTTAACTTTATTATAATAGTCGCAGTTGTATGCAATAACACGTATAAATTTATTAATATGATATATACTTCCTTTTGCACAAGTACAAAATGTCAACAACAGAAAACAAGTTATCGTGTATAGGGCGTTTCTAAACAACGTAAATTACAGGAAGTTATCATTGTATTCAGGTAGTTTGCAACAGCTGCCCTGTCAGATAAAGATAATCGATCTCAGGCTGTGTGAAATTTATTTGTGTTTCGAAGTAAAGTGGAGGATAGCTTACCCGTTGTTTTGCATGGCAATGCTAAAAGATTCTTGTCAATTTTTGTTTGTGTGCTTTTGCATTCAACATTGGCAAGTATATGGGTGGGTAGGAGCTTATTCGCAAAGACAACTTGTATTTGTTTGTTTATATTCAGATGGAGAGAATGAGTCAATAAAATGTCTTTCACGAATCAAGGTGTTTACTGCTTGTCTTGATCGGATATCTGTACCAAGTAATAGTACTTCTAGCTATAGTTTGTTTAAAACATTTACACTCAAGCTGATAGGTGAGGCTGGCAGTCAAAGTATTGGGTATTGTCGTTCCCCTCTTTTCACTTGGCATTCACACAGATTGTATCGGATCCATGCTGGACCTGGACCAATATGCTTTAGGGCTTTTCCGGCATCATAGTGGAAATGTTAGTATCCTTGATTGGGCTCTCTAATAAATATCCTCGTGTCTATGTCGTTTCGTTAAACCTTTTTACACGTAGTTATATAGTAACATGATGGATGTAATGCATCTACTGTTGTTCAAACAATACATATCTATGATGTTCATCATATTCTTCGCCTTTACCAGTCTTTTATTGCAGACTTTGGTTCAATAGTTTTCACAATTCACAAGGCCTTTCATGGGCAAGCCTTTGGCCACTTTGTAAAGGTGATTCTTGTTGATTTTGTTCGATAGTTAAGTCTAAGAGAATTATATTTACATAAAGCCTTGGTGTCTTGGCTTGTTAAAGCCTCATTACGTATGTCCGTAAATCTAAGCAACGCCTTACTGATTTTCAACCACACTATGCTCCTAGCTCAATAGTCAAGATCACACAAATGGATTAAAATCAAATAACTTTGCAATCTTTAAATGAAGTTAAATAAAAATGCAGATAATGCTATGTTAAATTTCCAAAATTTATCCAATTTTAAAGGAAAATCATCGCCCTTTGTTGAAGATCAAGGTGAAACGTAGAGCAATGGGCGATAGGTTTGTTTCCAGGGTATAACTTTGCAACTGAAATAGGGTTGTCATTAAAACTTTATTTACCTAAATGAAAAATATTTCGTTTATAAGACCAGTATAAGATATATATCACCTGCCCGTTTAGTCAATTTTATCCACAGGATTAAAAAGACAGGCAAATGTTATAAAACATCTTATTTTGGTAACATAATTTAGCACTTTTGATCTGACTTCAGAAAAACAATTGCCTTAATGTTAAGGGTGTCATGTTCAAGGGCCAGGACCGTAGGTGGTCCTGAGATTGACAGGGACCCCCGAACAAAAAAGAGGAATTTTAGGGATGCAAACAAAGGTCAAAGGCCTAAACTGAGAAAGGCAGCATACAACCCTCCCCTTCTTAAGAAAAGAAACGAATTTGTTGTTATTCAGACATAAACTACATAGGTTTAGCAGCACGTACTGCTAAACTGCTTAACCACACCACCCTTAACTATTTAAACAAATAATTTTCAAACATGGGCTTAGAATGAAAAAGAAAATTGAGGCTGGTGAATGGGACAGCCATTCCCACTTCCTCGACATCTTTTAGGTTTTCATTATTTTGCATATAAACTAAGAATGAAAAATTTGGTGGGTGGAAAGATTCTTGTTCAGCAAACTAGTTTTGTTTCTGTTTCGGAATATTTTGCATCTATCCCGCACTGTGAATTAAAGTTCTCTTTTCCTGATTATATAATCTATTATTTACAGTGACTGTCGGTAATATAGTCTCAATCATTCAGACGCTCTGATTTCGCAAAGGCGATCAGTGCGTCTGAAGACATTGTTCGTTAAAAATCCAGACACTCCAAAACGAGGCTTGAAGTTAGGACATAAGTATGAAACGCCGTTGTTGTCTTGTGAAAATTGTTTTTTAGACTGTCGCCCTGCCAGCTGGAAATCAAAAAGACATATCATACGGCGACACGCATTTTTAACTGTATTATTGCGCCCACAGGCGGGTTTAAGTAAGCTTAACTAAGGTTCTGCGGTTACCACGAGATCTGATGAAAAGTTTATACAGATGTTGCAAGCACAATAGCTACCTCATGCAACCTTAGATATATTTTAGATTGAAATCATTTCAATAAGAAGATAATATTTTTTCTCTAAATTTGGACCTTTTTGGATCAAGATACGTCTGTAGTGAAAAACTATGCCCTACAACCATTTTTTTGAATTTCTTAAGATAACTTCAAAATTCTTTGGAATACCCTAATAGCGATCTTAAAAACATTTAACAGTGAAATCACTTAGATTTAATTTTTTAAAAGTCAATAATTTCCCAATTACGAAAAGACAAAAGTGTTAAGACAATTTAGAAGAGTAAAGAAAAATAAAGCTTGAAAATCCCTAAAATGCTATTTGCGATCAAACACAAAAACGAAGCATCGCAAAACAAAAACAGTTCAAATGACCACATGATCAAAATGATACGGACAATATCCAAGATTCTTTAAAAGAACATTTTATTATACAGAGAGAAATCAACAATTTCTTGTCATCCATTTTCGCAACCATGAAATTAACGGCCAAAACACACTTTTACAAATACCTGATGTTTAGTGTTGCTTTGTTTTTGTGTTTGGCTGTAGAATTTATGGATTTTTTAGGTCAAACTATTTTTCTTTACTGTTCTAACTTTTCTTGACGTATAAATAATAAACATACAAAATAAGATTTATTTGTGCAGTTTGACGGAACTGCATTTTTCCGTTAGAGAGATTTTGATATTCTTCCCTTTTTAACAATAACCGTACAATAACAACTGCCATACCATACAACGTGACAGTATAAAACCATTATCGCAAAGAGGCAGCAACGGCGTACCATATATTTGCATTCATTTATGTAAAATGTGGTAGGCAAGTACTAAACGTCCTTTTTTATAATCCATATACCTGATTTTGTAGCTCGAAATCATATCACCTAAATTTCACTTTGCCCAGTCTGGGAGAAATACGGTTAAAGCACTGTTAACAAATTTCATTAGAATACGCGATTGAGTTTGGATTTGTTTACCATACAAAAGCGCCAACTGTCGGTCAGGCTTTTTATATAGCGATGTCTCTAGACGTTCGTCAGAGCAGTATGACACTGATCAATTACAGAACGTCTAGATGATCTAGACTATCGGTAATATATCTCAGCTGCAGTGAGATGAAGTTACGCGATAATATCAAATATCTAATTTTGTTTTTCTTGGTAGATTGTTGGCCGTTCCACATGCATATCTTACCTTTTAAAAGATTGGAATGACATTGATGTTATGTTAAAACATATAGAATAAACACATCAAAATATATTTGAACTTTAGACCACACGTTTTCACGGGTTGTGGACATCTGCTTTACGTTTCTTATTTGGGACGTTTTTATTTAAATTTTTGTTAAAATATAACTGTGAATATGTTTGTTTTTATTCAACTTCTAACATCGTAGTGCAATAATAAAATGTTAGAAAGTAATTATGATTATACATGTTATAGGCACATTTTTATGAGTATCATCTGATTACTCAAACATTTGATTACAGTTACACTTAACAATTAAGTCATGTCTGATTAATGAGCCCTTAAAGAACGTCACAACTGCAATAGCAATGTTCCAGGTTCCGTTCTAGGTCGGATTCAACTAACACTGCATATTGCAAACTTAAGCTATTTGTACTTTTTTTAACAAATGTCCGTCCCTCGACTTTTGTTTTATCCAGGGAAGGACTTTTAATGATTTTTCAGGAAATATTATAACAGTCATGTTACAAATAATTCTTTTTAGCAATAAATATGTGTTGTATGATTAATTTAAATGCATGATGGAATTTCAAACTGGTATGTTTATAATAAATGAGTGCAATAGTTGAGAAACAATGTTTTTATACAGAGAGAAAAACAAAATCGCATTGTACCGGTAAAATATATTTCGATGCTAAAAAGCCTTGAAAAGAATTATTTTTAATGAACCTTGTACCCACTTCAAAGAATATGTGAAAAACTATGTATTGCAAATTATCACTGGCTAATATTTCTAGAAATTAAGTAAAGTATAAATAAGGGATGGGAACGAGTAGCAAAATCGGTACTCGCGTACTCGGATCTTGTTCCGATCGAGTACTCGAAACCTTTTTCTAACGTAATATGAAATATCAGCTTCTATAAGTTTTAACGATCGTACCGGGTATAATCATGCCAGTTTGCCTGTCATTATCAATGACTAAAATAGATACGCAGCACATTTACAGGAAACAAAACTACTTAAATGATATTAAATCATATTTATTGCATTTCGATTATCAACTTTGAAAACAATTAACTAAACAATTGTTAATTAGCTCGTGTCACAAACTATAACATCATCGTAAAATATACACTTCTTGAAAATAGTGTATGTTCTCAGAACAGATTTTATTTCAGTTTTGCAAACATACAGTTACAATCAACAATCGCATTTGAATAGTATTACTCAATATACAAAATAAAATAAAATGCCGCCATTGTACTTAAAATATTCAGGTGCTAATTTTCATGATTGCAAATTGTCTGTCAAAACTGACGTCAATTAGGCGCAAATGATCGGATATTTGTGCCCCTAACTGTCATCTTGTTTATTGGAAACCAGGTGCGAGGTGTTCACAATCAACTGTCAACTGTCAATCGGCAATTAAGATTCCATCAAGACAACTGTTATAAAAATTGGTAAATTTTTGTTTACATCTTGTAATGCAGTACTCGAATACTTTATAAACTACTCCGGTACTCGGACGTTAATCGAGTACCCGAGTACTCGATTACTCGTTCCCATCCCTAGTATAAATGCAAGTCGGTTAAATACTAACACACTTTTATCTATGACTGAAGCCCCACTTGCACTGAGCAGAGAACCACGAGTTAAATCCATAACTAAAACGGTATAACATAACATGTATAAACGTCTTAAATATCCTAATATTCCGTGGAGATGCTAATTTTTCAAACTCACCCGAGGCTTCGTGATTTTTTGAAGTTATCGGCTCTTTGTCCATTTTTTTGATATCATAAAAATCATTAAATGTCTTTCCCTGAATCAAAAATAGTGAGGGGACGTAGATTTTACCAAAGAATAGTCACCGTAAGATATAATTTACGAAATCCTATGTATGCAAAACTCCGTGTTTTGTGGACTATTACCACAGAAATAGACTTTTATAAACCTTAAAAAAAACACGAATGTTGCTAAGTAGTTCAGATTGACATTTTCAAAACAATCAGTTGGAATCCTTGAGAAGGCTGAGATATTGTGATGTTCAGTGAATGGCAGGGTGGAGTGGAACTCAGTGTTATTGCGGATTCAATGCTCAAGTCAAACTGTAATTGAATCTAGAAAAAAGTTATTGGTGTAGGCAAAAAACTGTTAAATGTTAAAGCCGTCACATGCGAATGTCGAAAACAGAAATAATAAAACTGAACGTTTTTTTTGAATGCAAGATATGAGTTCTTGGTTAATTTATTTCGAAAAACAACATATCATATCGTCATTATTGAATTATATTTGCTTTATGACCTTAACTTAATGTATCAAACTTTCAATTGTATGTTGTTTTATTCAAGTAAACCGTTCTGGAAAAAAACTTCAATCTGGTAAATATTGTAAAAATTGTAAATAATCACCGAAAGAGGCACACTTTAACATAATTTCAAACAGTTCTCATCATAGATTCAAAACATGTAAACATTTCATTTTTTAATTTTACCAAGAACCTTTGTGGGCGATAAACAATGCTCTTTTGAAAAAAGAAAATGTTACTATGTTTTAATAATCGTTGTCAACTATAACTTTAAGGTGGGAAAACTCTTGTTTCACCAGACGGCGGCACAAGGTTACCTGGGATTTTAAAATGGCGGGGTGTTCTCCCTCGAAACACAGTCACAGACGAGCCGACCAGTCGTATAAAGTATACAGAAATCATATCTAGAGGATTTATGTAAGCTTGTGATGACTAAATTATCGCTATTTAATCAGTATAAGCCTTAGTATATGTTTGCAACTGGATCATTTTAACGGCTTCAAACTATGACGGCATTTTGAAATTGTGAACTTATTAAACATTGAATTGTTTACTGGTCTGTGTCCTTAAAACATGGTTAGCCATCATTTCGTCATTGAGGGGAATGAGATCAAAAACGCTAGGTATTATCAGCTTTAGTCGAAATATAAAAAATGCGCTTTGGACTTAATTTGGACTACCTCTGTACACTTTATCTCTTCCCACGGAAGAAAAAAAACGTTCTTCATTGATTTTAAATAAAGATTTAACCATTAGTTATCGAAATTCTTCTGGGAATACTTTTCTTCTAATTTCCTGAGATTTTTTTAACTTTTATAGAAACTATATATGTTCTGTTCCGAAAAAGAAAGTTGAATGGCTGCAACCAGATCACCCCAGGTAATGTTTCAACTTATTTCACCATAATTTCTTTATCGATTTATGTAAACAAACCAAAATTGATGACGCTAAATATGTTTTTAGAAGTATTTGATTTTTCTGCACGTTGGGTAGTTTTTAGTTTTGGTTAAATTTGCGATGAAGTGTAGCCTAATTTTGGACATTTGCGAACTATGTTGATAATTTCCAATAATGAAGCCCAAAATGCATTTTCTGTCTCTAAATATGGATTTATAAAATATAGACTTTCTTCCACTTGTATTTAAACCGGCATTCACCAACTCGATCGACTATAACACATTTGCGAAAAACGGCCATACCTTGTGTACAGTGTCTAGCTTAGTTATGTACGGAGTGTAAATGAAAACTTGTTTGCGAGTGTACGGTGTAAAGTAGGTAACGAATCCATTTTCTGCCAAAATAAACTTCAGTACCTGAGCATACACATACACTGATTAAGGAATTGCGTTTAGTGTCGAAAGCAGTGAGCATGAAGCTGGGTATTACTATTGGTATTTGTATTTTAAGACCAAGCGTAAAGTAAAAAATTTTAGTATTTTCAAAGAATAAACGTGTTTAATTTAACCATTCACATTATACGTGACATAAATAGTAATGTTAAAACACCGTTTCCGTCCGTCTTTACCACTTTTGATACGTGACCATAACTTCAAAGAACAATGTAAAACCTTAGTTCATTCCAAAATTTATTTATCATTTTTATCCGGCCTAAGGACCATTTAAAAACAAACGTATGTAAATTATCTTTGGTAACATATTTGTCTTTACCAGTTAAGCACGAGATTTCATTCTATGGAAAAGACTATATTACTGGTTTTTAAAGCTTGCGCATATCTTTAACGAGATTTTTTATGGTTTTTTTGCACTTACGATAAACTAATATATAATATCAAACAATAAAAAGATGTGGACATGGAAGAAATTCTATATTTTATAATTCCAAATTGATTTTGAGACAACAGATGCGTTTTTAAGCTTTATATAAGAAAATATTAACATAATTCGCAAATTTCAAGAACTTCACATATCGCAAATTTAACCAAAACACAACGTGCTGAAAAAAGAAAATACTGCTTTAAAAACAGGTAAAGTTAGCTTCACAATTTTGTAAAGTTTAGAGAAATTGATAAAGTAATGACGGTGAAAAAAGTTTAAACATTATCTGGGGTGAACTGAACGTCAGTCATTAAACTTTCGTTTTTGGTGTTTTGATGTGCTTTTTCCTGCGAACGATCAACAACAGTGTGACAAATTTTTAACCAGATATAATTCAGTTAACTTAAGAGAGTTCATGCATTACTAGCTTCCCAAGCCCCTTTAGAAATGATTTCTGTATGCTTCGCGACATGAACAGACATACAGGCGCACGATAATATCATTGTACGTCAATAAACTTTTATTATTGAGAATGTAGAATAGTGTCAAAACAATACATCAAACGATTTTCAGTACTCGATTATATCTGCTCCTGGTCCCCGCCAAAAAATTTGCCTCTGCTCCATGGACCTGCCTATTTCTATACCCCAGCTCTATCTACCAAGCCTTCGCGAATTTGTTAAAACTCTGTTTGTGCTAATATTTAACATATTGCCAGGGGAATAATTAAAATTTTCCAAAAGTGCTTACAGATTTATGCAGATTTTCAGATCTATGGAGCATTTTGCTATAAAACGCAGAACTTCAAGATTTCATCACAAACTTCCGTATTTAAATCGCGATTAAATGTGTATTATCTCTTCTACCACTTTAGAAATCAACGGATATGTGAAGAATTGCGAAAAGGATAATTACTTACACCGCTGTCAAGTATAAAAAAACTTACCGTGTCTGCGCCTGGATGTGCCGTCCGCTCCTGGCTCTGTCGGTTGACGGGTGTGTATAAAGTATCAAACAAAAAGCAGTTTTAATAACATCTTTCATTGCTACATGTTCATTTGTCATACAAATACCTTCTCTCATCAGGAACTGTGCTGTTTGTATACGACCGCTTATGAGAGCATAGTGAAAAATATTGTAACCCCTTTTATCACTACAACAAAACAGCGTCATATTATAAGGTTTACTAAAGATACTTCTTAAGAAAAGCCGTACATCTTGTTTGCTTAATTTAAAAATGAAATGCATATGTGTATCATGCAGTAATAAAAAATGCAACGGCGATTCGCTGAAGTTTCTGTTGCAAGCAAGAAACACTTCCGGTTTTAAATGGGCAACGACCTGCAGTGAAAGGTACTTTACAGAGTTGACAGGGTTGTATATCATATTCATCAAATGAAGTCTAACAGATCTAATGCAGATATCTTTAAACCATAAAAAATATGCTGCTGTTAAGTAAGAACTTTTATGAAATATAAACTTCAGATTTGATTCTATGGTTTGCTGGAAAGACTTAGAATCAGGAGGAGCGAATTTCATCAAATAGACAAAACTAAGCTCCCATGAAGACATTAAAAGCGAAAGTTGTGTCTGGCAATCCCTATTGAATACATCAAAAAAGGTACAATTACCTCGAGGTAAAATTGTTACTTGAGACATTCTAACGTAACTTGACAATGCAAAGTAAACTGGGTCCGACCCATTAATGTCTTTTTGATTTAAAAGAAAAACGAATTCGCTTTGAAATTTTGATTTGATCAACAAAACCATCCGTGCATTTCCGTATCTTAACGCGTAATGGAGCACGTTTCTACCAAAACTATCAACTGACATCAAATCATGTTGGCATGTTTCGATTAGAAAATTAAAAATATTGGTTACCAACAGTTGGATTTATTTATCTGACTCATTCATCAAGAGGTAGCATTCGCGTATCGACAAATAATGCAGCAAAGAACGATTTGCTTTGTCTTTTAAATTGGGAACTGTTTCTTTTAATGAGTCGGTCATGTAGCAGAAAATTATGGGATCACGCGAAAGTAAAGCATCGTGGTAAGGTGTTGAACCGTTATTAGTCCTAACGTCTGCCAACAGGATATTGGAATGCATTTTAAAAATAAGTATGAAAATCCCATTTGTGTTAACCACAGCATAATGAACTGGCAAATTTCCAAAACTGTCAGGCTCATTCCATGGAATATGAAGCTTATTTTTGTAGGCGTATCGAAATATTTCTTCCGAAGTATATAATGCAGCTATATGCATATAGGTCGTGCCCTTAGGGCAGGAATAGGCTGTTAACTGATCCAATGCTTTGGTACATTTGTCTGACAACAGATGATCATTTAAAATTGGAAAAAGTTCGGTTCTATTTAATTTTACACTTAGTAAAGCCCCCGTATATCCAAAAGCATCTGAGCATTTAAGCGAATCTGAAAATGCTTCGATAAGATATTTTGCCGCATCGAGAGAACCAAATATGATAGCTGCAAGAAGGAAGTCATGCCGAAAGTATATCCACCAATTGTCTATACGGTTTACAATATTCATGATGTTATGTTCGCTAGTATCATTTGGAAAAATGCTCTATAGAATTCATTAGTTTCTATAACATTAACACGCATTATTTTACTAATAGCATTATCAGAACGTTCTTTTGAGATGCATCTAAATTTAACTCCATTTTGAACAAGCCATTCTACAACGTGCTTGTAATTTCTCCTCGATGCGTAATACATACAGTTATATCCAAAGAGCTTCGGCTCGATTTCATACATTTCCATGATAACATTCATTTGACCATTTTCACATGCAATATGCCCAGCATGTAAACCTAGAGCATTTTTTACATGCAATAGGCTAGGATCATGCTTCAATATATGCGTTACAATATCCGTATGTCCATGCTGAGCTGCAATATGAAGACAGCTGTATCCAGAATAGTATAGTCGTTTCATTAGTTCAAGTTTTTCACTAATTATAAATGGGTCAACTGAGGTATCAAAGCCTACTGTAAAGCTAGACCGTACCTTGAAATCGATATTTGCCCCTTTTTTGTGCAATAACTTAAATTGGTCAATATGCCCTTTCGCAGCAGCAACAAAAGCTGGCGTTACATTTCCTTTGTTCACTGCATTGACATCAGATATATGTAAGCAAATCAAGAGCAACAGCTGAGGATGTTTTCCAGATGAGCTTGTGAAGTAGTGACTGTTTTGATATACTTTTATCAATCATTTTCAAAGAGGTAAACATTTTTGCTAATGTGTTGTTAGCCGAATTAGCAATATGGATCGCCAAATAAACTAAGTTACTTACATTGTTTTTATCAAAATTACTGAATAAAAAATTTGATATCAACAAATGCCCCTCATTCAGCGAAATACGAAATACTTTGCTAGTATTACCAGTTAACCAGTAATACAGTGCCTGATGAGATAAGCTAACATCCTTGTCAACTCTGAGAAAAAATATAAAGACCTAAAGCTGTTTTCAAAATAAGATTCACTAATCAATTTATTGGTTTCTTTTAAAACAGAGTAAATTTCGTGTTTAGTTAATGGGTTGGTAGTAGAACAAATGATTTCGAGTATCATCCTTGGAATTTCATAACAACTTTCATTTTTAAATTGCCTCTCAAAATTGATTTCATAAACTTCTGCAAGATCGCGTGGAAAATTCGGAACAGAGTTATTGCCAAAATCTTTAACGGAGTGAACCCACTTCAGAGCGTTCAGCACATATATGAAGCTTCCGTCGCTTTTACTTAAGATGTTTTCAATTAGGTTTAATTGCGTAGAGCTGAATGACTGCTGAATAAAATACTTTATATCTGCAATATTTCTCGGGTCGTTTGCCTCTAAATATTTTACTTTCATTGTCCTAATTTTTTCAAGGGATACTGTACTGCGCGATGTACAGTACTGTGAACGTTTAATGTTACAATATTGGCGTCTATCGTGCGTCCGTCTATCGTGTATCGTGCGTCCGTTAAACGTGTATCGTGCGTCCGTATAACGTGTATCGTGCATCGTGCGTCTTTTCATTTTACAGTGCAACGTGAATAAGTTTCTCGCATGTGCAGATTTATATGATATAATGCAACCATTCAATTGATATTTTGATAGCATTTTCAAATTTTTTTTAAATCTCGTACACAAATCATATGAATCGGAGTATTTTGTATAGTGCGTCTATCGTGTATAGTGCGTCCGTCTATCGTGTATCGTGCGTATGTCTATCGTGTATCGTGCGTCCGTATATCGTCTATCGTGCGTTTCGTTTGTAACCTAAAACGTTCACAGTACTGTAAGAAAAAAGATAAGCCATTTAGGAAGTTGAGTTGACCTACTTGATACAAGATCATGAAGTAGGTTATTGCCATCTTCGCATTCATCGAGCGCATCTACAACAATGATCCACGGTTTATTAGGAACGTCAGTGATTAGCTTTAAAGGATTAGTTAAATCTTGATCAAAGCAAGCATCTGGCTCCTTTGAACAACTGTCTCTGTCGTAAAGAATTGATTCCTCTGGTAAAGTTGAAATAATACTGCCATATTCAGCACTTTTAATTGCTAGAAAACCGACCAGTCTTCTGATAAAACGTTCTGGAAGTTTGGTACTTTTAACATTAAATTTACACACATGAAATGCTACAATATGTGAATTAATGAATTTAGCTTTTTCACCACTTTCAGCACATAACAGCTTTGAAACTAATGCTGATTTACCATATCCCATTTCTGCAACCAACAGCAAACCTCTATTTTCTGTTGTTTTCGATGTAACTAGCTCTTGTTCTATCTCTTCCATTAGCCAGTCACTTCCGACAAAATCGCGATACTCGCTTAAGTATCCCAGCAATGGAAGATCTTGTTTGAATGGAAATTTGTACATCTCAGATATGCAACCTGTAATTAAGTTGATAAATATTCTCAAAAAGCTTTAAAAAGTAAAATGTCATAAAGAAGTTTAAGTGATATTTAACTCGACTGTATCCAAATACGTTGTTTTTAATTAAAATAATGATGTAAATAACGAGTACAATAAAAATACGTACATCGTATATAGCAACTTAAGAAATTTAAACAAATAGATAAAACATTTAAACTCGCGGAACACGACAAATAATCCAGATATTGCAGGTTCTTAAAAAACAAATTACTGCCCTCTCCGCCAAGGCCCGGGCTGCGGACAACTCAATATTTACACAAAAATGTGCTCAGCGGTTTTCACAAGGCGTCATGGATAACATCACTTGTATGGTGAGATTATTTACAGTGGGTGGATGAAGAAGCCGATGCAATTGTTTTAAGAACTCGTTCAATTTATGAAGTTGCAATTGATACTCAGTGTTTCGCTCGGTCATGTTCTCAGATCATAACTTGACTTGGAATCTGAACGTCAAAACATTTTTGATTTCTTTTGTAAATATTAAAGAAATAGATTTTATTGAGCGTTCGAGTACTTTTAATTTAAATCGGTTGAATCGGATGTATCTAATTTTAAAAAAAATACCGAATCACCTACAGTTTGTCAACAAGTTCCGATTTTGAACTAGTTCCGGTTAATTGTTTAATTTCCTATCCTATGATATAAATATTTCAGTTAAGCGTGACAATAATCGCAAAAACAAAACTAATACGAAAAGAAAAGGAAAATTTGCAATATTGTTTTTTTCATCATGTTGTTCCCATCGCAAGCAAAATCGTGTGCATAAATGTTTGCATTCTGTTTTTGTGACAGTTTTTATGAGGCAAACGTTCAGGGGTAGGAATCACGTGGTACAATGTTTTGATACCAATCACTAGAAAATGGCGGCATTCAGTAAAACGGTATGTATTTTCTATTTGTTTGTCTCGAATACCGAAGAAATAAATTTTCTTACATAGCCTATTTTCCAGCGGCCAATTTTCCCCGCATTTTGATACCTTATTTATGCCGGAAAGTGCTATGGTTTTCCTGAAATGCATGTCACAAAATTTGAATCGATGAAAAAAATTGCTACAGAAATTTATGGACCAAGCCCGAACTGTCAATTTTTTTGAAAAAATCGACGTAAATAAACGTAGTATTGTTTGCACACCTACTCATAAAAACTGCGCG
Source organism: Corbicula japonica (assembly GCA_038501625.1). Taxonomy (NCBI): domain Eukaryota; kingdom Metazoa; phylum Mollusca; class Bivalvia; order Venerida; family Cyrenidae; genus Corbicula; species Corbicula japonica. Next base: position 744,496 of record JAZAYU010000178.1, on the reverse strand, counting down.
TATACCTAATGGTTTACCTGCAGCTTGGTTTCCAAGACTTTGAACAATATCCAAATTTATATTGGCTGGGATATTGAAACCACCCATCCTCAAACTGGCCGAAATATTAAAAACAAAAAGTAAATTTAGAAGTAATATTAACATAGTACATAAATGTCAAGCTCGACGACCTTCAAAGGACGTAACTGATAACAGCACTGATTGAATGTACGGGGAGACTTTTTACAGCCGCCACACGGCACAAACAACGCTACTGTGATATTGAAATAGATGACAAGGGAACTTTGAAGACCCTCGACCACGACAAATATGAAAATATTGCAGGCTCGGTTTGATTGAGCCTGTTCATGGGCAGTAATGGAAATGATTATTACTGCCCACGCCGCCTAGCCCCGGGTTGAGCGCAACTCAATATTTACACCAAGAAACAGTACAATTTTTATCCATCCCAAACGATGGTATGCATAACCCGGGGCTAGAAAGCGTGGGCAGTAATAATCATTTCCATTACTGCCCATGAACAGGCTTAATCAAACCGATCAGATCCGTATAGCTAAATAACATATAAATTTTATTAACACACTCTAAAACCACTGCTGTAATCGGTGGTATTTGTCATGCATTGACGACATGTTCTTGTTTAGTTTTTGTCGTTAGTTTTTCTATGATCGGCAGGTATTAAATACTCAAATCTTTTGTCGAATTTCTTCTCTTTAGAGTTCGCTCATTGTTAACATTGTATTATCTGGGAACCATAAGTCGCTGGTCAATGGAATGATGGAATAGTATAAATCTGTCAACACAACAATTAAGATACCATGTCCATTGTCATGTGCAAGTGGATAAAGTTCTGTATTTTTGCCTGTGTAGATATTACTTAACGCTAAATCGGCTCAATCATTCCGAGCCGGCAACTATTTTTTTTTATTTGCCGCGTGCGACTGTATTCAAAGTCCATTTCATTCTGTATACTTGAACCAAGAGTATATGGTAGCAGAGGCGGATCCAATATATGTTGTTAGACCATACGATCTCTTTTGTGGCGCAAGTTAGAATGTATGACTGCCCCTAACGCCCACCAGACATGGGGCGAATTAAATGTTAATGCTAATGCATTAATAATGCATTCCTTTTTGTCAGTTATGCAAGGTAATGATTAACGCAACAGATATTAATGCTAATTTAATGCATTACCCATACCAAAATGCTGCAATGCTTAGCATTATTGAACATTAATTGGATTTTGTTTACTATTGGATTTTGTTGATTCATTTTACTATAACAAATATTTCTATTAATATTAACTTTTTTTCATGCAATGATGCTCTGAATATTTAATATGTTATAAGTCTATTACATATCTTATTTTTAATAAGAGAAAAACATAATTATAACAGTTAAGTAGTTTGATATGTGTTCACTATTAGTAAAACAAGGTCCAGACTATAAGAGTCAAGCCTTTTCATCACATTGTAAAGTTTGAAAATTTTTTTAGGATTAAGCAATAAATTCTTAAGCTGAGTTGTCTTAAGAAAATGCTCAGTTGAATAGCCACAAATCTATAAAGCGCTGTCAACAAATACAGCACATTTCAATCATTTCACTGTACACTTTCACTGGGACAAGATATTTCCCACCAATTGTCAAACACTTAAATATTTCTGAAAATGTTACTGGTAGACATTTGAAGTTCAGTGCAAAATACCAAAAAATGTTGTTCTGAAATAAGATAGCATCGACATCATGACAAACATTCAGAATTGCACAAAACTCTTACATTCACTCACATGAAGTTAAGTGTTTAATCATTTATTTATAATTATACTTACTGATTCAGTGTCATTGTACTGTTATTAGAGGCTATGTCAGATTTCAGGAAATCAGCATGTCATGCAGAATGCAGGTGTCATAATAGTTAAATAAGTTGCCAGTGTAGTCCTTTGTCAATACTACACTCTAAATGTGTGAAAAAAGCAATAAATCAAAGATAACTAAAATGGGTTAAAAAGCTAAACATTTACTTGTGTATATGTACTGAGAATAGTTTTCACACTTTCAGATTGATACTATATTAAACTTTTGGTTGTTTTTTTTCGGAAGATGATCCCTTTTGTACCTATATTGAAAGTTTCAAAGAGTTTAAAATAAAAAATCGGATAAATTAAAAACATTAAAAACAAATAAACCTAGAGACTTTTGGAAAATATTGAGCGGTAGGAACAAAATGGGAACAGATGCGTATTTAGAAGATTTATATCGTTTTTTTCAAAAATCAGAGTGCTAAAGACGAAACTGAAGAAACAAATAATAATGAACCTATCAATAATTTAAACAAAACATGAATTAGAACAAACAGCCATTAAATTTGTTAAACTATGCATACTTTTGTATGCTGATGATACAGTGCTTCTTGCTGATTCGGCGGAAGATTTACAAGCCGCTTTAAATACATATGCCAGTTACTGCGACATTTGGAAATTACAATTGAATTTGAATAAAACAAAAATCCTTATATTTTCTAAAGGTAGACAACGTAATTATCATTTTGTCTATAAGAATGAACCGATTGAAATTGTAAATGAATATAAATATTTAGGCATATTATTCAGCAGATCAGGATCTTTTAATAAAGCTAAACAAGAAATCGCAAAACAATCCACTATAGCCATGTATTCACTCATTAAAAAAGCAAAAGACCTATGCCTTCCAATTGATTTACAAATTTTTCTTTTTTTTTCAAAATTGTTTAACCAATATTACTATATGTTGTGAAATTTGGGGTTTTGGTAATCTTGACGTACTAGAAAGGGTACAACTAAAATTTTTAAAGCATATTCTTTATGTTAAGACTTGCACTTCGAATTGTATTGTCTATGATGAGACAAGAACTATGCCACTGTCAATTGAAATAAAAAGTAGAATCGTAATCTTTTGGGCTAAACTGGTTTGTCCATCTCAAGAGAAACTATGTAACAATATGTATGCATTGTTGATCAGCTATTTTAAACATTCAGACGTAAACCTTAATCATAACTTTCTTTGGATTAACGAATTAAAAAGCATTTTTGTAATATGTGGAATGAATAATATCTGGGATACTCATGACTTTCCAAACATCAAATGGCTAACACTTACGGTTAAACAAAAATTAAAAGATATTTTCCTAAATGATTGGTACCCAAATTTAGAAAATGCAAGCAGTTGCAAAAATTATCGATTATTTAAATACAACTTTGGATTTGAAAATTATCTCATTAAAACACCAAACAATTATTTGAAATATATAATTAAATTTCGTACACGAAATCACAAATTTCCTATTGAGACTGGCCAATGGAATAGAACACCTTTAAATGAAAGAAAATGTACTTTATGCAATCTAACAATCGGTGATGAATATCATTATTTATTAGAATGCCCAGATTTTACTGATACACGGAAACAAATGTTAAAAACTGATTACTATACACGACCCAATGTTGTGAAATTTAACAAATTAATGAACATGAATTTAAATAATTTTTTCTGAATACAGGAAGTTTTGCATATTTGTAAAAGATATTATTATGAAATTTCAGTATAGTTTTTTAATAACATGAAAATCCTATTGTTTATTAGTTTATGACGCAAAATGTATTTCTCCCGTGAATATTTTGTTGGATATGTTATATTTATTTTCTCGAATTCTCGTTTATTATTTACAATATATATTGTGTTCCTCATAATTACATGTGTTCATGTATTGAGAGTATGAATAAAATCTTGAATCTTGAGTTGAGTTTTTATTTATTGTCAGTTCTCTTGTGAATAATATAATGCTTTATTTAATGCATTACTTTTTGATATAATGCTAATTTATTGCATTACTTTCTCAAAGTATAGTAATGCTAATTTAATTTAATGCACTAATTTGGCAAATAATGCTAATTTAATGCATTACTTTTAAAAATAATTCGCCGCATGTCTGACGCCCACCCACGCCCCCGCCCCGAAAATGGCATCTTAAAAAAACTAGTATTACGGCATTTGAGGTCCAAAAGGAACATAACAGTTATTGTTCAAATGTATTAAGTACTATTCTGCTTCAGTTTTAGGTTTTTGGTTTCTTGACAGGGTGCGCGAGAATAAATAGCCTGATTCCCAATCCTATGACAGTATGAGTCTCCGGTCAAAGTGTAATATAACATGAGCCACAGGTGCGATATAATATAACACTCACTCACATCGAAAACATATCATCAAACCCCATTTCATGACACCAAATAACTGGCAAAAGAATTCGAAAAAAATGTTTATTTTTCATTCATTTCTCTAATATTCTTTCGGACGGCTCATCCTCCCGCTGAGAACCAAAACACTGCAGGTAGGTCATTTATGTGCTTGATTTCACTACTACAGAGCTTGGATATATCCTTCGAAAACAAAACCAGAAAATTTGTTTTCATCTTTATAGAACTTCACTAAATTAGTTTCTATAACGATTTGAGTCATTCATTTGCATGTCATTAAACTGATAAGGAGATCGGGTTAACTTTATGCGATGTTATCGGAAATTCAAACAAAAAGGCGGATGAAGAAATAAGGGGGCAGGGAAGAGGCGAAAATTAAGGCACGTGTATTCATATATACGCGTTCAACATTCAGAAAGCTCTTGCTACCTTTTGGCCTTTTACTCGTTTGGGATGGATCAAAATTGTACTGTTTATTGTTGTAAATTGTTGTAAACCCGGGGCTAGGCGGCGTGGGCAGTAAAAGCATTTCTATTGCTGCCCATGAACAGGCTCGATCGAACCGAGCCTGCAATATTTTCATAATTGTCTTGTTCGAGGGTCTTCAAAGTTCCCTTTTCATCTATTTCAATATCACAGTAGCGTTGTTTGTGTCTTGTGGCGTCTTGTGGCGGCTGTAAAAAGTCTACCCGTACATTCAATCAGTGCTGTTATCAGTTACGTCCTTTGAAGGTCGTCGAGCAAGATATTTATGTACTAAGTTAATAGTACTCTAAATTTACTTTCGTTTTTAATATTTCGGCAAGTTTAAAGATGGGTGGTTTTAATATCACAGCCAATATAAATTTGGATATTGTTCAATCATCCCCAAGGATATACTTCCTGCTTTTTAAATTTTTCCTCTGGCGTTGCCTGTGATATGCAGGATTTATGTTCTAAGACCCCCTTTCAAAATTCTATTCTGTTTAGTTCCGCCCATTGTTTAATCGTTTAGGGTAAACCCTTTCTTTTATCTGGGGACCATACGCCGCTGAACATGGAATGGTATTAATCTGAAAATACCGTATTGAAGGTTCCATGTTCAACGCCATATGCATACCATCGTTTGGGATGGATCAAAATTGTACTTTTTATTGGTGTAAATATTGAGTTGCGCTCAACCCGGGGCTAGGCGGCGTGGGCAGTAATAAACATTTCCATTACTGCCCATGAACAGGCTCAATCAAACCGGGTCTGCAATATTTTCATTTTTGTCGTGTCCGAGGGGCTTCAAAGTTCCCTCTCATCTACTCAATAAAAAAGAATTCTATGTTCATTCTTTTCGTGTGTCATTCTGTTGTCGTCGTCAGCTAGAGCAACCGTTCGATATGGTGAAAAAAAGTAATATATGCATATCAGGAATCGCCACACTCACAAAACACAGCCTCCCCACGCAGCGAAAAAGAAGAGAGGTTATAAGTATTTCAATTCAAATAGGACGCCACAAACAATTAAGGAAAAAGAGAACATTTGGGGATACCGCCTTGGAACGGTCAGTGGCAAAACAAATTGTCACTGGGAGTTTAAACCAGGTTCAATGGTGCACTAACCTTATACTTGCCCCAACAGGTTCTCGTACCACAAAACAAGCACAATTTGTCTTGGTGAAAGAACTCCAACCCACCCATCGGCTCAACAATGTTGCATGCAAAAGCACACAAACATATAAAAAATAAGAAGCTAATAGCATTGCAAAGCCAACGAGCGGGTATTAATGATATTACCGAGACCAGAGCTCCTGGAGGAAAATCACCAAGAACACGATGACAGGGATAAAAGACACAAATCGAGCTTCTACAGGTTCTTTTAAGAAAAGATTTCCCCATAAACCTTCATAAACTCTTATACCCATGCCACCGTCGAGAAAACAAAGAGGTAAGCAAAATGATAAAATGTTGAGGTGTTAATCACCAGGACTGTACAACGCTGTAGAATATCATGTAAGTAACCTTTCTTTTTAAATTTAAAGATTGATTTTTACGAATAACCGGGAGAAAATAACATTGTCTTTTATCTTCTTAAGTTTATAAATTAAATCTCCATAAAAACTGGCTGTGAAATACCTTGTTGCAATAGTAATTTTAAACTGCACATGTATTTATGAATTAGATCTGGATATCGGCGATAAAATTTGCAAAAGGTTTTCCTTAATTTGTGATACCGATAACCTTGTTTTAAAAGATTTTCTGTAATGCAAAGATAACGTTCATTGAAATCATTCACATCTTTGATTGCAAGCTCTTGAAAAGCGAACAAGCTGTGAGATATAAACCCCGTAAAATGTTGCACGAGGAACATCGCCGTCTAAAAACGGAAACTTTACTATATTAAAATTAAATCATCTCTTTTATCATATATTTTAGTAGTGACGTAACCATTTTCAATGGACATATTTAGATCAAGAAAGTCTGCTTGCTTTTCTGAAGTGTTCGCTTTATTAAACTGTAATTCTTTAGGATAAATCTTATTTACCAGTGATGGAAAATTGTTATTATTTATATTTAATAAATCATCAAGGTACCTCGAGGTGTTGTTAAAAGCTGTAATAATATCATCTTGATGTTCGGTAGAAAGATATAACATAGTCTCTTACATAACAGTATAAAAACAGATTAGCAACAAGGGGTGCACAATTAGTACCCATTGGAATGCCTATTACTTTTTTTATGAATAGAGGTACAAAATTTCAAATAAATAGTATCCATTAAAAATGTTAGCGCCTGGATAAGGTCTTGACAGGTCCATGAAGTATATTTATCATAAGAACCATCTGTAAAGAATGCCCTATGTTCATTACAAGAGATAAATATTTTACTTTCTTTAGCAAAAGTTTTTTTTTCAATGAGACTGGTTAGCTTTTCTCTTATTACATTATGAGGGAGAGAAGTATACAGAGTTATAAAAATCATAAGTAGACAAACAGAACTCTTGAAAATTATTTGATTTAAGCTTCTTCAAAACGTCATTTGAATGACGAGAGTGATTTAAAAAGTTTTTGCAGTGAAAATGAGGTTACAAAAACATTTAAAGATGAACTCAAATAGTCAAGATCACCAGTCGTACTCGTTGCAACGCTCGATAATTTTGTCGTCCAAAACAATGGAACTTGCTTGTGTAGCTGATTCGTTTAAAATGCGACTGTTTGCCAGTTTTGTACAGTTAAGAAACAAACAAACTGAAACAAATTGTTAGTCTTGATTTCGTCTAAATATGTTAATTCTCGTATGTAATACAATTATTATTTCGATTATTTATATACAAAGTGCAAACACAATAACTTATCTGTTCCTTTCTGATTGAATAATCCAGAGAATGGGTAACCGATGAGAATAAGGAGGATCGAAAGACCTCTATCATCCAATTCACTCCTTGCTATTTGAGAGTTGATGGTCACTTCTGTGTACTACGTGTATGTGACTCTACACACTCAATTACATAAACCTTGCTCAATTTTGCTTTTGGCGTTGTTTGTGTTATGCAGGATTTATATTCTGAGATCCCCTCTCAAAATTCTATTCTTGCTATTTTAGAGTTGATGGTCACTTCTATGTACTACGTGTATGTGACTCTACACACTCAACTATATACACCTTGCTCACAAACAGGAGACCTCTATCATTCAATTCACTCCTTGCTATTTTAGAGTTGATGGTCACTTCTATGTGCAACGTGTATGTGACTCTACACACTCAACTATATAAACCTTGCTCACAAACAGGAGACCTCTATCATTCAATTCACTCCTTCACCGAGTCCAATCGTTCACTTTAGGTCCCAGGAGGAGAACGCATGGATAGACCGCTTTTTCAGGAGGAAATTAGGTACTGTGATTAGTAAATTGTCTCGCATTTCTTTGAAAATGCATCTATCACATAAAGATATGGCCTATGCTGATCTCCTAAATTAACTTTAAACGATGGTCATCGCAAATTCGCCAATGTTTCAGTAACTTCCGAGAACATTCACAACAACTGCACAAGAAAATCGCAAACAAATTGGCAAAAACGCTCTTTAAAAGTCAATATTTCGACAATAAAGCATAGCCCTGAGCAGTTGTTTCGTCCTAAATGTTCGTTTAGAACCTGTCTTCATATGCCTTAAGCCTCAACTATTTTACTGTCGTATTTTTGAATTTAGACTACAAGTTAGAAAATATTCAATATGAACGCATGGGTCAAAGTTTTCATCAATTTTCAACATGAACGCATAGACGCATGGACAGGAGGTATTTTTAAAACCCACGTTTGTTTCATTTATATCATTTATAAAGTCGACTATATGGTCGTCATTTTTCCGAATATTACATCTGAATAGCTAAAGTATCATTTCAAATCATTTCCCGCTTTCGTATCTTCCAGGAGCTTTTGCTAATAAGCAGTACTATAATTATAAACTTGGTAAAATGGTAAAATTAATTTGTAATTATTCATAATGCAAACATCCAATGATAACTGATTTTCTTCCCATAACAAGTCATTCATCTCCGTTTCAGATGTAAAATATTATATTTTATTCACTTAATATTGACTCTCAAGAGCAAAACTTTACTAAAAGCCTCAGTCCTAAACTTAAGTAAGAATATACCATTGAAAAATCATATTTGTCCATATAGACTCCAATATATCAACTCTCTAACAGAACACAAAAGGTTCGATCGAATTCTTTCTAATAGACGGGATTTTCAATGATAATGTTAAATAATCGTTAATTAACTTTTAAAAAGCTAAATATAATGGAGCTGTGTTTAGCACCTATTTTTGACGAAGCGACCACTTCATGCGCAATCTCGATTTCTGTGACGTTTCGGAAATCCTACTTTCGCTTTTAGTCGCGCGGAACAAATTTATTTTAGTAAATTAAAATTTTATTAGCCCGAACTATTGCTGCAAATTTGTGCCTATAGTTCCAAATACATGTAATATTTCATACAAGAGCGGGTTAAATTGAAGTAATGCCGCTTTAAACGGAAAATGAATGCAACAATGACCCGGTATATTTTACATAATTTAATGAGGAAATACATTGATCTCAATGCAACCACTCCAATTTAAGAACTTTCATGAACATTAAAGAACTGAATGAAAATCGCTGACGAAGTGCCAAGAACCGTGAAAGAACTTTATTCGTGTCAGCTATGTGGACAGCGTGCTTTTAGATGCTTTCTTTTTTTTATTTAATTTTTGGTTTTCATTTAACAACCTTGGAC